>JAVRXN010000009.1:67398601-67681101 GCA_033556935.1 Timema podura | reverse complement strand
ATTATTATTATTATTATTATTATTATTATTATTATTAGAACCGCGTCTTACTACCAGTTCAGTTTGTACGCACTTACACTAATGTGTAGTAGTAAGGTGATTGTGAGATGAAATGGAGGACCCACAGTTTAACGTGGGATCCGAACCATGGTGGAGGCCTGGCATTCCACACATTCACAATTTGTGA
This sequence comes from Timema podura, assembly GCA_033556935.1. Lineage (NCBI taxonomy): Eukaryota > Metazoa > Arthropoda > Insecta > Phasmatodea > Timematidae > Timema > Timema podura. The sequence goes on along the minus strand of JAVRXN010000009.1, from coordinate 67,680,914 downwards.
TTAATACACGTCTTGCTCAGAGGTGAAGGAAGGGTTTGGCAATCAGATAAATCCTTGCCGGGACCGAAGATTGAACCCCGGACCTCCAGCATGCATCAAATTAAAAAAAAAACTTTCACAGATTGACAGTTTATTAAAGAATGCTTGTTCAAAACTGCCAAAATTTCTCGAAAAAAAACAGGGTGAATATTTTTTTATCAAAAGTTAATTATAATTTTTATTTTGAATTAGTAAGGTGCTAAGTTGGAGTTTGTTTAACTTAATATGATTACAATTTTGAAATGTTTGAAAGGCAATCCCTTAAGTATTTTCAATTTTAAATGAGGACTTTGTGATGAACCGATTTTGACACGCATACTCCATAGTGTTAATTTTTTACTATCATCCTTACGTATAAAGGCCAACAAAAAGCTGTCCACACACACACACACACTCATGACGAGTGGTTAGTAGCCTGTATTACCACACGGATAGTACCTAACTTTAAGAGTGTACAAACAGCTCGAACAAAACTTCGCATTGTGGTGCGGTTTGATTTATCCCACTTTAATAAACTGTGGATTATTTCAACCACCGCGTCTTACTATCCATTCGGGCTGTACTTGCTTATGTATTAATTAAGCTGATTATTCTAGGAATAAGTAAGGTTATAATTAGAAGAAATATACCCATATTTGCTTGTAGAAAGAGTGGAAACCCATTTCAAAGCAGCCTCCCTCATTACACCTGACACTAGTTCGAATCTCGATCTTCCCGTCATTGGTAGTCTAGTCTACTGCGAGAGTAGCGCCTTAGATCATGCGGCCACCAAAGTGGTTAATTGTGAAACTGAAACTATTTTGCCATATTTTATAAAATCCAAAAGATTTGAGGGGAATTATTTTTAAACGAAACAACTTTTAAGCTTATCTCAATTTCGCTGTTATCAAATGAAGAATGCAGAAGATCGCACTTCGATACCTTTTTTACGGTTCGAGTGCAATTCTGTAGATAATTACCCGGTTGATCGGCTTTGCGACGGGCTCTTAAGGTCATTTGAGAGCTAGAATTACGAAGAATATTTGAGTCAATAACATTTTGGCAGGGAATTTAACATTGGTGGGGGGTATAGGGGTTATTTGAAAAATACAGAGATTAGCGATGCCTCAGCCCATTCCAGCAACACTGACCAGGTAAATAAGCCTGCGTCCGCTTTTCCTGGGTGTATTAGTTGAGATTATCTGACTCTCTGCCTCGGCCGGGAATATTATGTTCTGCTAGTCAATATTGTCTCCATATTTTATACTTTCAAAACAAGACATTTCATGAAATAGACCTTTCAAGTCTATATTCTGACATATTAATATAATTAACGAGTAGAGTTAGTCTAAAAAAACAGATTCATTCTAAATAACGACATTGTGAACTACTAAATAAGATAAAATCAAATTATCGGGTTATAAAAAGAACAGTATTTGTATATAATTAAAAATGATATAATTTTATCACTTTTAAACTACTTATACCTTAAAAACTATTTTCCTTTAGCATATTATAAATATTTCACTGCGAGCACCCAGAGCCGTGTCTAGGTGAGGGGAGGGGGGAGGAAAGGGAGCAATTGCCCCGGGCCTCACATTTCCCTCCAAAATTATTAAATTCAATTACAGTTATTATTCTAAATTTCGCAACTCATTAACAGTAATAAGTATTTACTTAGTGATGGGATTCCATTCCATATTCCTGAAAACCCTAACTTTATGTAGTTCAAGATTTATGTTATTCGAGTAATGCGTTGCAGTACAGTAGAATACGCCACCAGTGTGCTACCGCTGTCGGTCTACAGACAACTAACAGTGCTATAGTACAAAGAGGAATTTACTTTTGTTAACTTGATTGGATTGATTGTTTACATTTAATAAAGTACAGTCATTTAATGGGTTGATCAATATTCCATAAAACATGAGAAATTATTAAGTAGCATAAGTACTGAATACTACATATCAATATATTATAACGGTTTAGTGCTAAAATTGAAAAACTGCCGTGCAAGGGCGTAAGGCGGGCATCAAATTTTTTGCCCCAAGGCCTCACATTTTCTTAAAACGGCCTTAGGTACACATCATATAAATGTTTAGCCATATCAAATTTTAACCCTATAAATTAATTACTTTACCCTAACAATGGTACAGAAAAATCATAAAATATTAAGTTTGGCCCCTTATTACTCGTGAACTATAATGATTTGTAATCTTTGAATCATTACTCACAGCTTATCATTATACATTTGTTAAAAGTGTACAATCAAATTCTTACTGTCGAATGACCTTAGAAGAGTTTGGACGTGAGTCATTTGGTGATATTCCACATGTTGCTGTAAGCAAACCTTTCTCAGAAACTATACAGCATATCATGCAAAAAAAAAAAAGTCCACTTCATAATCTCTCTATTAGTGTAAAATTGTAGTAGATCTATAAGTGTAGGAGTAATGGTTTGTCTAAAGCCACACCCTCGAATGAACCTTCGAGCTCACCTCCACGCTCTCTTCGTCCTGGATACCACCCTTGCAGAAGACATTGACAAACTTGGCGAGATGCTCAAAATGCCTCGTCATCTCCGTGGCTAAGATCATGTCGATGATGTTCTGTCTCACAATCTTGTACGTGTCTCTCTCCAGACCTGACGACAAAACAACAAGTGTGAGGGTTGAATGAGCGGTCAGCGCGTCTGATTGGATATAGACATTAGAGGTCGTACGCAAGAACTTGACTAAGTGGATGCTTAGTGGACACTAGTGTGAATTTGCTTGCGTCATCATAGGTTAAAAGTTCTTACATACCGCCCTATAAATGGAAAAAAAAGAACATCGTGATAAAATGTGAGGGGAGGGTGGAGGGGAAACCAGTGCGGTCGTCCAGGATTCGTACCCCAACTTGACCTCCCCATCAACTATAGTCAAATTGACTTGCTTCAGTGGCCACGTGGTCTAAGGCGCTACTCTCGCAGTAGAATAGACTGCCGAAGACGGGGAGATCGAGATTAGAATCTCGGTCAGGTGTACTGAGAGTGGTTTTTTATTAAATGGTTTTACACTCTGGCTACACGCAAATGTGGGTACAATTCCTCTAAATATAGCCTTCCTAGTATAATCTGAACAGTTAGTAATACACGGTGGTAAGGAAAGAAAAAGTCAAATTCCACAAAGCGAGTCTCATAACATCCTAGACCCCATGGCCACCACTGTAGGTAGAGGTTTTGTGCGTGTGTGTGTGTGTGTGTGTGTGTGTGTGTGAGCGTGTGCACAATGTTTTACTATTCTTCCAGGCTATCCATGTATCAAAGTGATGAACTACGGATGAGGAAGGAATAATTGAGACGAAATGCACTGAAATGGCGTGGAGGGCGAGAACATCTAGCCAAGATTTGAACCTTGACCCCCTCAAGGTAAGAAGTGTGACTGACAAGATTGATTTAATAGGTGAATTTAGTTCGAACGGGTAATGCGATGGGGATTTTTTTTTTATATTGAGCACGTCTGATTGAATAGGAACTATGAAAGAGGGCAGGGGCTTGGGGTGAATAGTGCATTTGGCCGGAATTAGAACGGCGACATCCCCGTCACCACCAAACCAGACGACACAGACCTGCATGATTGTTCACGTGTTCGCCACTGTGACAAACCCTCCTCACCATGACCTACCTTTAAATATATTGACCCTCTCGTCAGACATGGTGAGCTTGAAGGTGAGCGCCGCGTGGTGCGACTCGAGCACACTCAGGTCGTTGTAGAGGAGGGCGAGATCACTGTCCGAGTTGCAGAGGAAGGCGCTCGACTTGCCCGGGTGGTCGACGTCGTGCGCCGCGGCGGCTATCAGGCAGATAGCCCGGTCGAGCGAGTCCAAGGTCTGCATGAGACGGTCCGTCTTGAGGAACCCAGCCGCCGCCTGCATGACGTCGGCGCCGTGGGACGAGTTGTGGTACGAGTTGGTCGAGTGGTAGTTGAGCTCGATGATGGTGAGCCAGTTCTTCAGGGTGGACTCATCGCAGCCCAGGGCGAGGTGGGACTCGAAGTGGAGGAAGAGGCTCATGCCGACATGCACGAGAGGCCTGTTGGAGAGATCATGTCAAGGATCGACATATCAAGGAAGGTGAACTGCTACATGTGAAACACACGTGGATGTAGTGACCGCATGATCTAAGGCGTCAATCTCGCAATAGATTTGACTGCCTATAAAAGGAGAGAGTGGTTCGAATCCCGGTTGGGTGTATTGAGGATGTTTTTTCCTAAATGGTTTTACACTCTCCCTCCACGCAAAAGCAGATACACTTATTCAAAATTCAACTAACGCATTATCGTAATTGCCGAATACGGGGATATCGGGGTTTGATCCTGGTTGGGTGCACTAATGGTCTTCCAATCTCTCTTTCACGTAAATGTGGGTGCACTTCCTTTAAATTAAAACCTTCCTAATCCTGATATATTAGTGTAAAACAAAGACGTACAACCCAAACGGCTAGTAGGACTCGGTGCTAAAAATAATATAGAAAATATGCATTTAGTTCCATTAATTGAATAGGGACCAAAAAAATAAATAAAGAGGGAAATTTATCCATATTTTCATTTTAGGAAAAAAATACCCGCAGTGAATCTGGCTGGGATTAGAACCTCGATCTCACCATCACGGGTAAACCAGACTAAACGAGCTTGACGTTTAGTCTGCATGCCCACTGGTGTGGATTACAGCGATAAATCATATGTGGAAGACCACCTCCATTACACCCAGCCGGGATTCGAGCTCCAACCTCGCTGTGAACGGCAAATCAGACCAGACAAGATGGACTCCTTAGTCCACGTGCCTATTAGTGCGGGTAAAAAGCCTCTTGTTTCTCCTCATTGACAGTATTCAACAAACTTCCGCCGAGCAGCACATTTTTGTATATCTCCTAACAAGTCCATAGATTCATGGCTCCTCTCGGAACTCCTTTTGAACTGACTTATTCACATGACTTAAGGGTTCTTCAAGTCAAGATCACGATCAACTTAGGGTGGGATGTAGGTAACGCGAGAAAAATACCGTGTTTTTTTTTATAGCAAAAAAATTTGTTTTTGCCAAAATACATAAAGTATTGCTCCAGTAGAAACATAGTTTAATTTTCTTCACATGCTGACATCAACAGTTCTTTAATATTTGTCAATGGTGTCTTGGAATAAAAAGACAATTTTTTCTATCCATTTAAAAAGTTCGTCATATAATGCTAATATGCCCTTGACAAATATTCAAGAATTGTCGATATCACCGTGTGAAGAAGATTTAACTAAACGTTGCTACTGTAGAAATATTTTATTTATTTTGACCAAAAATACGTTTTTCTATAAAAACTGCAAAGACACTGCTCTTTTCTCGCGTCCCCTACACTCCCATCTTAAAATTTATTTACGAGCCCGTCTCACCCCATGAATAACCCCCAGATTGGTAGGCAGTACAGCTCAACAAGACATTAAATCATGGCGTGGCTTGATTTAGGTATTCTTTCTTCAAAAACAGTGAAATTGACAACATTAAAAAAAAAAATCAAAAACCACCAAACTAATCCCAATTTCACTGTTTTCAAAGGAAGACTGTATAAAACCGCACTTCGATATGTTTTTTTGGTTAAGACGTTATCTTATATCTAGCTTCCCGATTAACCGGCTATGAGATGGACTCTTTAAGTGCATAAGGTGATGGCTTCTATTTTAAACCAATAGGAGAGCCTGTCCGTTTCGTCATCCTTAAAGTTGCGTCGAGGGGACATTAAGTAGATCGTGATCCTGACACCCCGGGGCGAGAGGCTACCTTTTCTCCGAGATTTGTTCCACGCTGAAGATATCGAAGTCCCAATTTAGCGCTGTATCGAGTAGATCCTTCATCTTAGACGACCCCGCGAGGTACATTGTTCCCTTGGTTGTTCCAGGTATGGAGAGGGGGTTCTTGAAGGCCGAAGATTCGCTGGAACTGCGGCGAGTGAGTGAGGCTGTGGTACCGGTTCCTCCTTGCTGAAACAAACAACCCCCAACATGTGGTCGTCAACGTTACCGATTCACCCCGTGTGTGACACTACGCGTCGTGCTGTCATCGGATGTCCTTGTTCGGAGACTTCCTTAGGCACGAGCTTAATATAGGCCTTAAGGTGGCCGTCTCGGTAAGCGAGAAATTGCCGTGGAGACGTTAAGCTCTAAAGCAATAATTAACTATAAGATGCGTTATTTCAAAATATGGTTGACATAAAAATAATTTTCGAAAGATTCCAACAGGTCTCTTTTCTCTTAACAGCCCTAGCGTTTGAGCTTTATAAATATTTTTTTTTAAAGTGTGAAAATGTGACATTAGCTCATTTTCAACGTCAGTTTAATCATATTTCCGTAGAAATGGGACAAGGCTTGATGAAAAAGCGCTCTAGATTTAACCTTCCTCTAAAAAATACAGTAATTTTTGTATGGTGCTACAGACAATTTTAAACTATTTTAGAACTAGCAGCGACCTTTCCTCTTTACCTTGAGATAAGAAGTGTCGTAGTTTTCTCTCCCATATTTCTGAGTGACATGACAAATGGTGGTTGTAGGTAAAGAATGAAAGGGAATATAAGCTTAGACATAATATGGAAGTAGTTCTATAAAACGACACAGACCAATGTAATCCAAGCCGTGTGGCTTGACAGCGTTTGTTACTTTCTCTCTGACCGAGGCAGTTGCCTTAATCATTATCGATATTTTGGAGGTTCTCTTAAGTGGTCGATGCTAGATTATATTATACAGGCACTCCCCTGACCTACGACACTTCGCAACCACGACTCTTTTCAATTGTCGCCATGCCTCGAACTTGAGACGCTTGCTTCGCAGATACGACACTTAAGCGACATCCCGCTACCTCTCACATAAGTGTCCAGTGTTTGTATGGTTACCCTTTTTTCTAAATATAAAAGCTACAGTGTTTATTTTATTAATAAATGTGTTATTTACGACAACTATCTCTGTAGATGCCGATTACAGTGCACTACACGCATTGATAAATGAAAAATATATTCACCATGCCATCACAAAAATTGACTATGAAGGCATTGTGAATAACATAGACAGCGGTATTTTTTTTAACTTCTTTATAAAACCTTTCTGGATAACTAGAATTTCTCAACTATCCCATATTTTAAACTTATGAAACCTTATATCCATTTTTTAATTCAAGTTTCGATTATTTTCTTCCTTTTAACTGTATGACGACAAACAGTGTGTGTTTATGAATTTAACAATGACACTCTTCCATTGAATACATTATCTTTACTTGCTTACTTCATTCATTTTTATTATAACATTTGTATTTTTAATTTTATTTATTGTTAAACATGAAGAAAAATTAAAATTTTAAGTTTGCAAACAATGTACCTAATTCATAAATTTTTGTATTACTAGTATTTAAGTTTATTTGTGTGAAAGCAGCCGTTTTTCCCAGACACAAAAAATGGCCTGTACCTCCCCGTTTCTACCCATTTCCGAGAGGCTCAATCGCAACCCACGCGAATAACGAATCTTTGACCCCACCTTGATTGGAACCAAAGTCTCCCCGAGGTGGAGCTATGTCCTTACCATAAGGAGGGCTGAGATGAGGTCGCTGGTGACAGGATCCGTCAGTTTGATGGGCCTCTCCTTCATATGGGGAGTGTAGAGCTCTGTTGTCCGCACGATATCGATAACCTGCAAGCAAGCCACCCACAATGCGTCAGTTATCTCACACGCGCAAGGAATTGAACCACGCACCTTTAGACCACGGTCAGACGAGCGGCAAATATTGTTTGAGATGTAACGACCAATAATGATCGGATGACACAAATATCGCAGCATAGGGTGTAGAAAGCTGCACTCTTTCAGAAATACATCACATTGCAATGCTTGCTTGCATTCAGGTCAAAGGTCGCCATTTTGAGCCCTTTTTATAGTGTTAATCAGCTCCACATTATTGGAGTACAAACACGAAGGTCAAATGGGACCAGTGTTAATATTAACTATATATACTGTATATATAAATTGAATGAATGTGAATGTACATTCTAACAAAAAAATCTATTATTTAGTTACGATCTCTATTTTATTTTGTTACTGAAGGTTTATTGTAAACAAAATCAGAATTGAAGAAAATAGCTCATACCAATAAATTGAAGTAAAACTATTATGCGTATTATATTTTCTAAGATTCGGATTCGGATTAGCGACATCTCTAAAATATTGTATTCCTAGCCTATGCTCTACAAGGTCTGCTGAGTATATCAAGATATGAAAATGACTCAAAGACATGATGATGATGATGATGATGATGATGTGGTCACCTTGTCGAGAATCTGGACCACTGGCTCAGCAGCCTCTTCCTGGGCGCTGTTGATAAGTTCGATTATCCTAGTGATCGGCGCTTGGATCTGAAGATTGTAGAGTTTGGCCAAGCTCTGACGTCTTGTGCCCGCTGCAAAGGAGTAATTAGCAGTTTGATGATTTAATACTGGGAATGGTGTCGTTGTTAAGGTGGATATGAAGGGGATGCGAGAAAAGGCCAGGTTTTTTTTTTGCGGTTTTTATGGCAAAACATTTGTTTCGTTAAAATATTGCTTCAGTCTTTAATTTTCTTCACATGGTGATATCAACAGTTCTTGAATATTTATCAAGGGTGTCCTGGAATTTAATGACAACTTTTTCTCTTAAATTAAAAAGTTTGTCATCTTTTGTCGCTGTGATCAGGATAGAAAATCAAGAACTGTTGAAAATTAAATTCTACTACTTTATGTTTCTACTGAATCATTATTTTATTTCTTTTGTCCAAAAAAAAGTTTTGCTCTAAAAATTTCAGAAACAATGGAATTTTCTCACGTCCCCTTTATCCCCACTTACTTAGAATATTTGTAGACGTTTAGAAATCCCGGCTTATTTATGATATAATTTGATATTTTTAATATCCTTTTCAACAAAATGTAGGCAAAAGTTATGACCAGTTAAAAAGTTTAAATTTTAAGTTTATAGTGTTTGAAAAAATTGTTATAACTTATCTAAAATCCTTTAAAACAACCCCACGTTATCTTAAAATGTTCTGTTGTGATTCCATCAAAACATTACATTAATTGATAGAGGAAGGCTCGGTCTAAGTTTATGACCTTTTGCTTTAATCTCAGAAGTATATATTTTCGCGTAAGGTGTCGTTGAATCTATTTTTTTTAAACATTAAAGACAAAATTTAAACCTTTGAACTGCTCTGAAACTTATTGATAATTTTAGTCTACATTATTTTGAAAACCATATTTAAAAAATATTAAACAGCTTCTTAAATAATGTGGGATTTCTAAACGACTTCAGCGTTTATCAGTGCTCTACCATATAACAATCTTGGCGCGCATTTTCAAAATATAGAGATAAATTAGCACAACAAGGATTGTTTTCCCAGTTTTTATTACAAAAAACTCCGATACCTTAGTTCAGTCAGGAGCATATATTCCTACTGAGTAAGGGTCACGGGTTCAATTCCCGTATTGCCCGAAAAATATTATCCTTTATGAAATCTAGGTTTTCCCTCTCAAAGCTGTGAATTAACAGCGGAGTGTTGTATCTGTTCTATATTTAAGTTTGTTTGTAAGTCGTGTGTTGGTTAATCACTTAGTCAGTTCATAAAGTGCATGTTAAATACCTGAAAATTACAAAAAAAAAATTATAAAAGCTCAAACTTCAATCAAACAACCAAATAAGGCACCAAAACATTTTGGTATTCCCAGTAGCAAAAATGTTAAAAAATAATTCAAAATTGACTCAAAGAGTGAGAGGGAGGTGGGACTTGAGACCCCTCGAATGAAAATGTAATAGTTATTCGCCTTCTCCTACTACATATCTGTAATCCGGGTTGCATTTTAATACAACCCGCGGCGAACACCTGTTGATTGTCCAGAGGGTTTTAAAACCCGTCTCACCCCACTATACCCTATCTACAGTAGGAGAGGTGGTAAGTGAAAGCTAGTAGAGGGTTATTTATTGAAAACATTAACTGAAAGTCCCTAACATCATTATATTCGGAAATAATTATTATATGATACTACTAGCGGACCCGACAAACGTTGTCCTGCCCGAACTTTGGTTTTTCGTTTGGGTGGCATAATTGATTTCGATAATAAAATAATTACAAATTCACAATGAACTCCAATTAGTGAGTAACACAAATATTACAAATTCAGCGTTTGTCAAGACAACATACAAATTAAAACATCTTTTCATTTTTGGCATTTCGCCCACAACTTAACAAATATCACCTGTATCGAAAAACAAACATAACTATGAATTATTCTCAGAAGTTCAATTATTCATGAACTTTTCAGAAGGTTCTAACGGTCAATTATTGATGAGCTTATGATTTTTTTAACGGTCAATTATTGATATCATATTCATTATTATAAATATTGGGGGGTGTTAGTGGGGGGGGGGGGGGGTTAAATTTAGAGGTTACATGTTCTGATATGCAAAAAATCTAAAAAAAAATCCCCCAAAAAAATTCCCTAAAAAATAAAAAACTCTTAGAACCCGATTGCAGCGCCACCTACCGGGTCCAATTGTGAATCTAAACCATCCACGGACCCACTCAAACACACACAAAAAATTTCATCAAAATCTGTCCAGCCGTTTAGAAGGAGTTCAGTGACATACACACGTACAGAAGAATTATATATATTAAGATATATTACATATCAATAAAAAGAGGTGTTATCAAATGATTCTAATATAACTTCCCTGAGGATAACTGGTCAATTGGCGTTTTTGTAAGGCATTGAAAGAACATCACATACTTATTTAACTATTATGGTTTTAACTATGGGTTAAATAGCCAAGCTATTTTGTTTGTTAGTTACAGTTATAGCTGCATTTAAATATCATATTCTTTAAATTGACAAAATTACATCTGGACACGGGAATCAAACCTGGAACCTTTGGCTTAGTACGTCAATGCTCTAACCACTGAAATGTCTAGACGTGATCCCGTGACCCAGGGTCATTCTTCACTCATAGAGAGCTTGTGATGAACGGAGACTTTCGCAATAGACTGGACTGTCAATGACGGGGAGATCAAAGCTTAGAATAACAGTCGCGTGTACCGAGGGAAGATATTTCTCCTAAATAGTTTACCACTCTCCCTCCACGCAACTGTGATTACGCTTCTTATAAATCAACCTCCTTCATCCTCAACACATGATCGTACTTAGCTATCATCTCACTCTCAGTAAAATACAATTCCCTCACCGAGAGTTGAACCAAGAACTCTCCGCTTTATTGTTTATATCACAACTATCAAACGATCATGACCACCTACACCAGTTTGGATATTTTTAATAATAGTTGTTGGTAAATTTGTTATTAGCTAGCGTTATTGTCGGTCTTACTACCCGTGTTATTTCAGCAGTCGACCTTCACTGTAAATATTAGGAATATCTGCCGAGCCTTTCCTACCAGATGTGATGCTGCCTCGTTGAGCGGCGCTGGGTTGGAATATCTGCTGCGAGAAGGGGACGATCGATTGGGAGCTGCGTTTCTCACTCATGGTGGGCGACTCGTGCACGTACACATACAGCGAGGGCGGTCTGAAACATTAGGTTAAGTATGTGTTTATTAATATTATTATTATTATTATTATTATTATTATTATTATTTAGCACCGCGTCTTACTACCCGTTCGGGTTATACGCTTAAGTACTAGCTACGCTAATGGATTAGGAATTGGGAAGGTTGAATTTAGAGGAAGTGAACCCGCATTTGCGTGGAGGGAGAGTGGAAAACCATTTAGTAAAAACCACCCCCAGTTCACCCGACCGAGATTCGAACCTCGATCTCCCCGTCCTCGGTGGTCTGGCTCAACACGACTAGCGCGTTAGCCAACTACGCCACCGAGGCGGGTTTTAGTATGTGGATACTACTCTCACATGAGACAACATTACTAGATTGACTCGTCTAAATCAATGGAAAGTAGTGGGTTCATGGTGACGTTGGAGTTTACTGCCTGTTTAAACGTTAACAAAAAAAAACCAGTTATGTATCCATCCACCTCGCCAAAATGTTTAGTCCTTTTTGACAAGTGAAATCCATTTAAATTAATCTCTTCCTTGTCAAGTTAACGAAAGTATTTGAAAAGCTGCTGAAAATGGAGAGGCTTTAAGTAGGTCAGATGCCAGATTAAACAATAGGCAAAATAAGTGTCACGACACAACCTTGGATAACCTCCTATTAAATATATTATATCTCTGTAAGGAAAACCTCTTTTCGCCTTATGAAGAAATTGTATTATAATATTTAGTAGACATGTATTTAACGAGAAAGATCTTGAATAAATTTTTTAAACCAATAAAAAATGTGTCCTGGAAAATGGTTTTAAACCTGAGCCTTTTGGATTAGTGTAGACTACCACTTCTCTGCCGAATAACGTAGCTTGGTACTTATTCACATTTAAGAGCCCATCTCAAAATCGATTAATTGGTAAATTATATAAAAAAGATTATTTACCCGTTTCAGTAGCCTCATAATCTCATAGTATAAGGCGCTACTCTCATAATAGACTAGACTGCCGAAGATGGGGAAATCGAGGCTCGAATCTTGTTCAGGTGTAATGAGGGTAACTTTTTTCAAAATGGTTTTCCACTAAATACGGCTACACTTCCTCTAAATATAGCCTTCCTAATCCCTAAAACCATTAGCGTAATTAGTACAAGAGCGTATAACCCGAACGGGTAAGACGCGGTGATAGTGAAAAAGAGAGGTACTTTTTTTAAATAATTATTTTTAAAGTTTGTTGCATTTTTAAAATATATGACCAAGATGTTTCAACAGTCTCAATTCCAATCATTAGATGTTGATCCGTAAGGTAAGTCGGACTCTTAAGACACCCTTCTTAACATCTTTCAAGAATCTACAGACATATTAATACTAAACACCCGCATCGGTGAGCGTGCGGACTAAACTACAAGCTCATCGAGTATGGTTTTCCTGTGACGGGGAGGTTGGAGCTAGTCCCAGCGGTCAGTACTGAAGGTGTATTTCTATTAATAGTTTCCCTAAAGGCAAACGCTTGTACATTTCCTCTGAATTATACTTTCATAAACCCTAACAGAACCATTACAGAAAGTGTGCAAGTGAGAGAAAAAGAATTGAAGCGATTAAAGGAGAAAGACAAATGGGAGGACAGAGGAAGATGGAGGCATTTTACTAAACCTACCTGGCCACACACTTTATAAAGTTTATTATGATGATGAGGATAAGGAGGAGTCCAACACCTTAGCTCAGTCGATAGCGTGTCTGTCTACTGAGCTAAGGGTCCCGGGGTTCGTTTCCCAGTATGGCCAAAAAATATAGGATTGGTGGAATGTGGGTTTACGCTTTCACATTGAAAAATTAACGGGTGGGGTCTGAATGTTGTGCTTGTCCTAGTCTTAAGATAGATTATAAGGCATATGAAGCTATGACAGGACTAAGCCGGGGGTGAAAAACATACGGTTTGAATAAAAACTGACCCAGTCCATAGGCTGGAAACAGTAATGGATGTGAAAAAATTATCATGTATTCCAAAAGAGATCAAATTTGTATTCCAGATAATTTAGGTTGGGTGCACGCCGCTAAGTCAGAACCATAAAAAACAAAAACATTTTGCTTTTACACGAGCTAATTCGCTTTTTCTTAAAGGCTCTAAGTATACTGGATAGTCAAAGAGCAAAAAAAAAACAGCTTTAAAGCACAATAAAATGTATTAAGTCAAGCTCGACGCCGAAACACGTTCTCTTGTTTAGTTTGAAAAAAAAGAAATTGTCTCTGCGCATGCGCCAGGCCTATCTCCAGTCTGTCACGTGTGTCTATGGTATCTTGCGTTCAATTTGCAGTCTCAAGTATTTTACCGTTTATTGCTAGTGGTATTTCTTCGAGATTGAATTGGATGCCGTAGAGCTCATTGTATTGATTGAAAGATATAGAGTCAAGGAAAACCACAATAGAGATAGCATAGTACAGTCCAAAAAAGAACCTTTTCTTACAGCTATAAAAGTTACTAGATTTACTTTCAAGAGTTCATACGTCAAATCATGTGATCATCATAGCAGTCAATTTCAACAAATATTACTAATATCTATGAAAATTACTAATAATACGATAGCATGTTATTAATGTTAGCAACATTTAAAAAAATATATTAGATGCCCTTCTTATGAAAATTGGACGGTAGAAAAATTTTGTGATGACATAAAGAAAGAACTGAAGATGTCATGAAAAAAAAAAAGGCACTATAGTAACTGCATGAATTGATCTGCTATGAATTGAACATAGATTTGCTCCAAAGCAGGAAAGGGCGTTATGTCGAAACGTCTTTAATCAACATTTAACAACTTGGAACAAAAACAGTTTGTTTAGGAACAACATGTATATTCATTTATAATGTATTGATTAACCAATGCGTGCCCACACTTAGAAATACAGTTAGTAATTATTTTGTTTTATGAATAGGCTCTAAGACTAAGGAAACCGATATTAGGACGTCAGTCAAATCCCACCTATGAGCTGAACTGCTTGTTATTCGTATATTGGGAGATTGGTTGACTTGTCGAGACTAGACTATAAATGGGGCCCTTTAGACTCCCAACCCCTCATCAAATAGCGATATAGATATTCTAAGTATCAAACAAAAATTCTGGAGGCTTGCTATGTCCTTCTACCAGCGATTTCCAACCTGGGGATCGTGACCCCATTCTTGGCCGTGGGGTGTTTAAGGTGGGGTCACAATGCTTGTTAAGGTTATAGATTAATAAGTTATTTACTTTTTAAAGTGAACTTGATGATTAAATAGTAAGGTACATAATTCAAATAGATATATACGCAGTTAAAATGATACACTGTTTAGGTTATTTTTGATTTCTCAACTCTGACAGTCGCTTGCTGACTTCGTTTGTTGCGACAGACTCGTGTCTAGGCAAGTGGGGCCACTACCACAACTTCCTAAATACCCACTAGGATCGTTACTTCTCTAATGAGACATCTTAGTCGCATTCGTATATTTATCATAAAATATGCCATTTATAATAATTAAATAAAACACGCGGGCTTAACGTCAAGATAGTTTGCTTTATTGGTGATGAGGTCAAGATTCAAATTCCGACCAGTAGTACCAGGGGTAGTTTTTACTAAACGGTTTTCCCTTTTCCCTCCATGCAAATAAAGGTACATTTTCTCAAAACTCTACCTACCCCACAAATGTATGTGGATAGCCAAGACGGATAGTATGATTCAGTAAAAATCATAATATAAAAACTAGGATATGAACGCTCATAGGTTATCAAAGGCTCACGTTGGTCTCAAAGACAAAAATCTGGGTAAATCCCTTCTAAGGGTTGTAAAGCACAAGCTGTCGTTTCCAACCAATATTATAGACTCAGTAGGGTCCCGAAGACGTTCCAAATCCCAGTTCGGATAAGCGAGAAGTTGATCACCAGTGGTCCGCGGGAAGCTCCTTGTAGAGTAGTGTGACAGCTACACATCTCTATTGAAACCCACGAAGGGTTTGGTTATTTTAATCCTGTTTACACCCACTCTATTCCTACCCCACCTCCCACATATTTTCTTTACCATATGTTGTCCCGAAATGCTCGACACCTTGGCACAGTTGGTAGCATGTATACCTAATGAGCTAAGGGTCCGGGAATTGATTCCCGTCATGGCCGAGGAATTCATAATTGGTGAAATGTGGATTTCCCCATTCAAAGCTGTGGAGGTTCGTGTTGTGTCTGTTATAGATTATTCATGTGCTGATAGTATCAGTTGGTTCAAAGAATGAACGTTAAATACCTAGAATAAAAAAATATTCCGAAACGCGTCAATTGAATGTACGGCTAAGATCATGGTGTGACCCGTAGTGTCGGTACGTGATTTAAATTTGTCGTCGTGTTTCTCTTCTGAAGGCATTAGGTACATGCTTCCAACAGCCCCCTCCCAAGCCCCATGACTAGTTCTTACCTGCCCGGTAGGCTGAAAGGGAGGACGCGTCCGCTGAGGATGAGGCGTTCCCCGGTCCGGGTGTACCACGTGATGACGCCTTCCCATTCCCGACCTTTCTGGAGCTCCTGAACCATCAGCTCGTTGACCTCCAGCCTGCACATCTCCATCAGGTTCTTACCCACCATGGTCGAGCGGGGGAAGCCCATGTGATATTCCACCGCTTGGTTAACGAACTGGAACCCAAACACACAAATGCCCTTAATATTCCTGTGGGGGATGTACAAGCGTTTCCGAAAAAAAATTATGATTTTCATTAATTTTCACTCCCCTTCCTTTCCTCCGCTCCCTCTCCCAAGTGATTTTAATACAATCTCTAGTAGAGAGCGGTTGTAATCAACCTTTCGTGTTCGTGTACTCACAGATATTATTCCTCATCAACTTATACCCCCAAAACTGTTGGTACATAGTGACAACTATACCAAATTATATAAAGTACTGTACATCTAAAATAAAACTGGCGCTTCCATATCGCATGTTCCTAGGTTTCTTGTGGCTCTTTCCAAATCTAGCACCGATTATTCAGTGTTTATCATGATATTAAATTTATATATATATTAGCCTGAAGTACCCGCATTTGCCCGGTAGAAATAGTTTAGTGTTAAGATAGTAAAAAGGTTAAAAAGGGTAAAAGAGTAAAAGGGATTAAAACTCTAAGCACTATTTGGCCTTTTTATCCCCTTTTGGACTTTTTGCCCTTTTTTACCCCTTTCATCCCATTTTACCCTTTTAATTCCTTTTACACTTTTTACCTCTTTTACTTACCCTTGATATGTTTTTTTAAATTGATTAGATTTATTTTTTACCCTTTTCGCACTTTTTGCATGAAATACCCGGCTGTGAATGAGAGAAATATTTGAGGGTAGAAACGTTAAAAATTAAATCTAATTAATTTTTTTTAAATGGTTTGTAGTATAACAAGGGAAAAAGGAAAAAAATTTAAGAAGGGCAAAAAGTAAATCTAATAAAAATAAAAAGCGTGTATGGGTTAAAAGGGTTAAAATCCACACAGAAAATTAGCGTTATATATTAGTTATATCAATTTCGAGCTCTTTCATTTCCCTGGCTTTAATTTTAAAATTCTATATGTTCAGATGTAATTTGGTTTTCCGGATTTTATATTGGTTTACATGTCAAACTTTTATTTTATATCACACCAAAAAGTGTTTTTATATGCATTTTAGGAATCTTGAGGGAAACCCCCTTCTTCATTTACTGCTTCTTAATTTTGAAAGTTAAGAATCAGACCTTAATAGTTTCACCCTTCACCATTTACTGTTTCTTCATTTTGAAATTCAAGGATCAAAATGTAATGGTTGTTTGGGGTGGTTCTTATAACCACATAACAAATTTCAATCTTCTACCACACTAAAATGTATTTTATTAATTTAGTTTTGGGAGTTTTGAAAATCTCATTTCACCCACCCCCTGTCTATATAGTAAATTTTCAAAATTTATTTTGTCAATTTTTTATAGTAACTTGGAGTTTTCTTTATACCTTCTTGACGAATTTAAGTTTTATACATCACAGAATAGTAGTTTTTTTATAATAGTTTTGGAAATTAAAAGGCCCCCTCCCCCTTTTACATCTAAACAATTTCTACTTAGAAATGTCATATTTTAAAGACAAATTAGGTTATTTATAAGTGTACTTCTACCTGCCTGCCATATTTAAGTTCTAAAAGTGTATTCTTCTGTTAAGGGCCCACCCCCCCTCCCGTTTCCCAAAGTCACAATTAAAAATTCAACGTTTTCAGCTCTTGATATTTATTTGAAGTGGTCATTTTAACTTTATGCTAAATTTAAGTTTTACAGCATAATGAAAAGTAGTTGTTTACTATTAGTTTTGGAAATTTTAGCCCCCCAAATCACTTTTCTCCAATTCACTCTTGGAAATATCCAACTTTAATATTTATCGGAGCTGTCTCTCTACTTGTCTGCCAAATTTTAATTTTCTACCTAACTAAAAAAGTTTTTTTCAAATTATAAGTCCCTCCCATTTCCTGGAGCCCCATTTGAAAATTTCCTAATTTTTAGATTTTTCTAGTTGTATGAGGTAATCCAGCTACCTTCCTGCCAAGAAAAATGTTGAGTTTTCAAGCCCAGGGGTATGACACCTTGGCTCAGTCGGTAGCGTGTATGTCTACTGAGTTTTGGGTACCTGGTTCAATTCCTGGCAAGATCAAAAACTGTATTACTGGTGAAATGTGGGTTTCCCCTTTTACAGTGATAACTAAACGGCCAAGGGCTGGGTGTTGTGTCTGTTCTAGATTTAAGTTAGTTTATAAGTCGTGTGCTGATTTAATAACTCAGTTCAGAAAGTGCACGTTAAATACCTCAACTAGATTAAAAAATGAAAATCCAGGCCCGGGGGTTGGATAAATACGGTGATGAGTAAGTGAACTGGTTTTGCCTTTGATTATAAAGATTAAATTTTACATATCCCCTAAGATGTTTTGCGTACTCCAGGTTGAATAGCAGTGACATAGAGCACTGTAAATGTGATGAATTCATAAAATGAATGCTAAAATAGGCATACAATTTGATATTTAAAAAGTATTATAAAGTTATAAACAGTGAAAGTGCTTCTAAAATTCTCGATTAGAAACAAATACTAAAACAACATAGCTTCGATACAATGAGTGCCCCCTCAAAATCAAAGTAAATGTCTTGGTTAGACACTATATTATATCGTACGGTTCATTATCTAATACACCTGGTACTAAAAGTGGTATGTTTCAGTTTTAAACGTACATCGTATATAGGGGAGTAGCGATATGAAAGGTAATGGAATTGCGTCCAGTGAGAATCGATCTTCTTTCTTCCAGCTTCGAATCAATTACACTTGCCGTGAGGTGAGGTCAACCTTATAGCAGTAGTGATGCACTGACTGACCTCTATGGTGTACTCATTGGTAGTGATATGGACCAGTTAGGTAGTGATGTACTGACCTCTATGGTGTTATCATTGGTGGTGATTTAGACCGGTTCAGTAGTGATGAACTGACCTTTATGATATGTTCATGGTTAGTGATATGGACTAGTTCAGTAGCGATGTATTGACCTTTATAGTATATTCTTAGTTAGTGATATTGAACAGTTAGGTAGTTATACTGACTTCTATAGTATGTTAATGATTTGTGATATTGACCAGTTCAGTAGTGATGTACTGACTTTTATGGTATGTTCATGATTTGTGATATCGACCAGTTATGATATGTTCATGGTTAGTGATATGGACCAGTTAGGTAGTGATTTACTGACCTCTGTATTGTGTTCGTGATTTGTGATATATATCAGTTCAGTAGTGATTTAATGACCTTTAAGATATGGTCATGATTTGTGTTCGTAATTTGTGATATAGATCAGTTCACTAGTGATGTACTGACCTCTTTTGTATGTTCATGGTTAGTGATCTGAACCAGTTCAGTAGTGATGCACTGACCTATATGGTATGTGCATGGTTAGTGATATGGACCAGTTCTGTAGTGCTGTATTGACCTCTTTTGTATGTTCATGGTTAGTGGTATGGACCAGTTCAGTAGTGATGTATTGACCTCTTAGCATGTTCCTAGTTAGTGATATTGACCAGTTAGGTAGTAATGTACTAACCTATTTAGTATGTTCGTGATTTGTGATATTGACCAGTTAAATCGTGATGTACTGACTTCTATGGTATGTTCATGGTTAATGATATTGACCAGTAAGGTAGTGATGTACTGACCTCTATAGTATGTTCATGGTTAGTGATATGGACCAGTTCACTGCACTTGTTGAGGGCAAGATGGAAGGCCTGTGTGGCCGCCAGGCTAGCTCTTGGAATGACATCACTTTTCTCTAAAGTCAGGAGTTCATTCATGCAGATTCCTAAACTGCTGGTCTCTAAGAAGATCTAAAAGAAGCCACAGAATAGTTAGTATTGATTATTGATCATTCCACGTTTCATTATTATAGGATATCGCTTATGAAACTATGTGGTATTTAAAAAAAAAAGTTTTCTACCATGGAAATAAAAACAAACTTTTTAATTTGCGAATCAAGTATGTTATACTCCAGATAAATGTAGCTAGCCCAATTGTTAAATAATATAAGTA
Source organism: Timema podura (assembly GCA_033556935.1). NCBI lineage: Eukaryota > Metazoa > Arthropoda > Insecta > Phasmatodea > Timematidae > Timema > Timema podura. Next base: position 67,660,770 of record JAVRXN010000009.1, on the reverse strand, counting down.
ACATTTTTAACTCTCAAAGAACCTTCTTCCTCTGGAGATAAGAACCCTACCATAGTATTTCCGTTAGTAACATGGAAAATAAATACCCAATTTTCACATACATAGAAGTAGTCATTTTCTTTATTAGTACGTAAAAAATTTTCTTCTAAAAAATAAAAACAATTTTTTTCCCCATATTATTACATCGAAACTCGATCATAAGGACATATTAATAAATAATCAAAAGGCAATCCAATATAGGAAGATCCTTTAAACATTGATGTGGATACTGGTAATGAAAACGGTTTATTTATCTATTGCTATAAGGCGAAGAGTGCATGGGAAAGAAGGGAAAGAACACATAGAACAGATGGACAGAATGGGATAAGGAGTTTAAAATGAAAAGAAGGAACAAATCTCACACTTTACAATGCTGGTACTGGATAATAGATAAATGTTCGCCTTATGACGAGAATAGATAGTTACCACCCAATTCCTTGACCTTAGGTTTCATTCTATCTGAACTTTTCAGGAGGGAAAAAATGTAAAGCAACTTCCTAGAAGAAGAAGCCCCCCCCCCCCCCCCTTAAAAAGGTGGGGAATAGTTGGGTAATTAATTGGTTAATAATAATAGGTCATTTAAATCGGGACATAATATATAGAAATTAAGTTAAACGGGTAAAGTTCACTTTTCTAAACATGCTCACGTTCCCTAGTAGTGGATTTAAAAAATATGTTTGGCGCATTTGTAAAATTGGAAGAACCTTATCTGACTTGTAAAAAAAAAACTTGATCTAATTTCACGCATTCATACGTCAAGTCATTTCATGTCGTATCATGTCAAGTGCTATCACTTTTGATGGATATGATCAAAACCAATAAAATAATAAAATTTCATCAATGAAATAAAAAAAAATTTCCTAAAAGACTCTTCCAATGAAAATTAGACCCTATCTATTCTTCATGTGACTCGCATCGGTGAACACGTGGACTAGATGTAATTCTCATTTAGTATTTTTGACAGTGACTGGGAGGTAAAGTCTTTAAACTCAACCAAGTACGCCGAGGGTATTTTTTCCTAGATAGTTTCCGACTATTATTCCACACAACTGTAGGTATAATAATTCTTAATTAAAGGTGTGTATAACTCTGACGGGTAGTAATATTCAGTGTAATCCATGCCTTCTGTAAATATAACTTTTGAAATATTGCTTAGATTTGTATATTTTTAAGACAGTGACTTTTTACAATATTAATTACTTTATGTACATTTTTAAATGCTATAAAAGGTGTTTCCTATGGTATGGTTCCTATGGTACGTAACCCTTGACATGAACTATGATCAGAGGCTACCAATGATTAGAAACGCATGGTGACGTAAACATAGTTACTACCTGCTCAGATTATACGTATATGCACTAATTACGCTTATGAGTTAGGGATGAGTAAGGTTGAATTTAGAGGAAGTGTATTTAAAATTGCGTGGAGGGAAAGTGTGAAACTATTTTTTTAAAACACCCTCACTACATCCGACCGGGATTCGAACCCCGATCTCCCTGTCATAGGCAATCTAGTCTAACATGAAAGTGACGCCTTGGACCATGCGGCCACCGAATCAGGTAGGTTCAATGTTAATGTATAAATCACACTGTTTGAGATGGGTTCATAATAACGATCCCATTTAAACGACCTTAGTATTGATAGTTGGGGAAAAAAACACTTTATTTAATTTGAAAACTGCCTCGGTGGCCACATGGTCTAAGACGTCACTCTCGTGTTGGGCTATACTGCCGATGACACAGGGAGATCGGGGTTCGAATGCCGGTCAGGTGGTTTTCTAAAATGGTTTTCCACTCTCCTTCCACGCGAGTGCGAGTACACGTCGTTTAAATTCAACCTTCCTCATCCCTAACTCACTAGCGTAATTAGTACATATGCGTATAACCTGAACAGGTATTAAGGTGAGGTGCTAATTAAAAAAAAAAAACATTGTAATTATTTTAAACCGATTTGGTAGTGCAGGAGTCGATTTCTAACATTTTCTCCCCGCATCCCATAAAAATCTTGATTACTTTTTGGGACAGTTCTATATTCAGATCTAGTACGTCTCAAGTACAGCGTCATACTAAATAAAAGACAACACCTACCTATAGCAGAATGTAATGGGCCAGTCTCACATATAGAACTAGCCCATTCCATTCTGGTCTAGGTAGGTGTCGGCTTGTGTTTAGTCTAGCGCCGTAATTGAGGCGTACTAAATCTGCCTATGAAACTGACCCTGTAGGCGTGTTTACACAATATAACAAGTTGGCTACAATGTTCCCTCCACCCAGTAACTGGAGCTAGCCTTTCAGTTTTTTTCTCTCTATTTGATTACCAATCAAATTAATTAGGTACTCAAAGTCCTGGCTTATCATACGAATAAAGTTCCTAAAACTGCCATCAGTTCTGAGTTCCCCAGCCAACAGGTCATGGTCAACACGTTGAAGATCAGTCAAAAGGTCACTCGCACAATATTTAGCTCTCGCGAGTAGAGGGGGTCAAACCCAAAACCATCTTTTGGCCCTTTTTTTCCCACAAAACAACACAAACCGCGGCCGTAAGGAGAACATCCTCCTCAGATGCCATGATAGATAAAACATGTCATAGTTTGTTAGACACTTTAAGTCGTTTTAGTCAATGTTTCATAAAAAATGTTATACAACACTCAAATAAAACAAGTTATAAAAAATATTGTTTCACAACATAGCTTAAATGGACCTTAAGAGTTCCGTTGTTTCCCAAAGCTTGGAAGACTTCAGTCCAGCCCCTTATTATTCAGTTTGTTCAGTTCAGTGGTAAATTATCAAGCAGAAGAGCTCGGTCTCTTGATTTAATGGTCTGTATTCTTGGCTACTAATCTAAAGGTCTCGGATTCGATTCCCGGTGGTACAATAGGTATCTATTCCGAATGAGGATTGTTTAATTAGGCCTACGCTAGTTTCAAGTATCACATAATCATCATCATTATTATCAGATAATATCATCGGGACAATATAACCGCCCCTATAATTATGGTGCCCCAACACCAGAAGACGGCTACATATTCGCCAATGCCAGTTAAAGGCTAGGACTATATTACTGACAAAACCTGATGGTATACGCTAAAAATATTTATAATAAATAAGCATAATGCGAGTGGTTTGCAAACCATTTTGCCCAGGAGGCTCTAGAGACTAGCAATCTAGGAATAACAGCATTGATTAGTATTAAATAAAGATGTTTTTGATTTATTTAGAATATTAATTACTATAGCCTCGAATTTGATAATCATAATATAAAGGATGGAAGTCTTACCCTGTTGTATCCAACTGCGAGGAAATTATGTACAATAGGATCATCTTTCTCCGCCAGACTGAAAAATAAACATGTCTAAGAGGATATAGAGACACAAAAAACTAGTAACTTAAAATTAATTTAATTTGAATAGTAAAACTTACTCTCTATGACTGAGTGGTTTGAGAGGTCAAACATATATTATTTTAGTAATATACAATTTACTCTTAGATTGAATATCAGTTATACAGCTAGATGGATCACCATAAACTGTATCCCGAAACACGTCATCTAACTACGTCATGGTCACGGGTATATATTAGTCGCCTCAGAAGCAGAAATATGCATGCATGGTCTACGAGTAATAAGGCTGCTCTTGTGAGGTGCTTCAAATGACGTCATAGTAACAGAGAGATTGGTCGCGTTAGGATCAAAGGGAGCGCAGTCTACGAGTAATAGGTCTGTTCGTGTAGCATTTGAAATGACGCCATAGTAACAGAGAGATTGGTCGCGTTAGGAGCAAAGGGAGCGCAGTCTACGAGTAATAGGTATGTTCATGTGTAGCATTTGAAATGACGCCATAGTAACAGAGAGAGATTGGTCGCGTTAGCCGCAGATGGAGCTACTATGAATGCGCAAGACTACGAGTAATAATTCTGCGCATGAGAATTGCTTCAAATGACGTCATAGTAAGAGAGAGGTTGGTCGCGTCATGCGCAGAGGGAGTGACTATGAATGCGCAATCTAGTAGTAGTAAGTCATTCCAGACGTCCAAATGGCGTCATGACTTCAGATAGAGTTAGTGTTGTCGCAATTGGCGCAGGGACAGAACTTAATCATACGCGGTCTAAGAGTTTTTATTCTTCTTCTTGGCACCACATCTTATTACCGGATTCGGGTTATGCGCGTCCAAGAATATTAAGTAATCCATTCTAGTTATATCTCCTATAGTTTTATTTTCATAAAAATAAATCTTTTGCAAACTATTTGTTCCTTGTTCCCAATTAACAAGTTGATATTCTTTAAAAGTGTTTCCAAGTACATCAAGTTTCAATTACCTGTATTTTTAAATTAAAGTATCTACAAATAGCGTGGAGATGTAAAAAAAAATAACCAAGGCAATTAAACAGCAATTCGCAACATAAAGAACGGGATTAAAGGAATCTGCCTTGCCTTGTCTGATTTACAGGATAATGGGAGGTCTGAGTTCGAGGCTAGGACAGGTGTGCCAGATTTTTTCAAATAAATGATTTCCCACCCTCCCTCCTCGCAAACGCGGACACCCTGTACGGGCAGTGGGTAGTTGAGTAAGGGAGTAAGGTACTAACGATATCAATCCCGAGTAGGTCCAAAGAAGACTTCCTGTTTAAAAATAAATATAAATATTATATTATAAACAAATTTGGAAATTTCTGTAAATAAAATTCTAAGACAAAACAATAAATAAGACTGATCCTATATTTAATTAATGTTTCATTTTTATCTTTACCGAGTCTACGAGGCCTTCGGGTAAAATACATACCTTAGTTATTCTAATGGAATATTGATCAGGAAGGTAAAATTTTAAAACAAATATGTTTTTTTTTTCTGTGGGGGAGGGGGGGAGTGATAAACCACATATGAAAAATCTCCACCAGTACCTACACACAACCGGGATTAAAGCCCCGATCTCTCGATCACCAACAACTCAGTCTAACATGACCATGCGACCACCAATGCGGGTGACTAATTAATTGAGTGTTAGTCGGAGATTGTTATCTCTAACCACTCCGTCCTGGAAAATATTCAGGAAGCGGAAGAAGAAGGAGCCTGGTTCCGTTGAAGAAACTCACCTCCTCTTGACCACAGCGACGATGACGGTGAATTTACTCCCCTTGGCCGCGCGGAGGTTCTGGCACACCTTGTCGCCGTTCATCACACGTGGATATCTGTTGTCCACGATGACGATGTCGTGGTGGCGGGACTCGAATACCTCCACAGCGGCGTTCTCAGTCCGGGCCAAATGGCATTCGTAGCCGAGCTTTTCCGACGCGTACCACAGGGCGTCACTGTTGAAGTCATCTTTGGGGAAGACGAGCAACACCTGGAGCACAAGGACACAGTGTCACGACCACCCACATTCTAGCCAGATCTCGCATGGAGGAAATAGTGTGGCACATCCCCATTCAAACCAGCTCAGCTACAAAGGTATTTTTATAGATGCGGCATATTCATATTCCCTACAATTTATTACGAAGGGCTGGTTACTTACCACATTCATATTTCCTTCAAGGTATCATGAAGAGCTTGATACATACATTCATATTCCCTTCACGCTATCATGAAGAGCTTGTTACATACCACATTCATATTCCTTTCACGCTATCATGAAGAGCTTGTTACATACCACATTAATATTCCCTTCAAGCTATCATGAAGAACTTGTTACATACATTCATATTCCCTTCAAGCTATCATGAAGAGCTTGTTACATACCACATTAATATTCCCTATAAGCTATCCCAAAGAGCTTGTTACATACATTCATATTCCCTTCAAGCTATCATGAAGAGCTTGTTACATACATTCATATTCCCTCCAAGCTATCATGAAGAGCTTGTTACATACATTCATATTCCCTTCAAGCTATAACGAAGAGCTTGTTACATACATTCATATTCCCTTCAAGCTATCATGAAGAGCTTGATACATACATTCATATTCCCTCCAAGCTATCATGAAGAGCTTGTTACATACATTCATATTCCCTCCAAGCTATCATGAAGAGCTTGTTACATACATTCATATTCCCTATAAGCTATCCCAAAGAGCTTGTTACATACATTCATATTCCCTCCAAGCTATCATGAAGAGCTTGTTACATACATTCATATTCCCTATAAGCTATCCCAAAGAGCTTGTTACATACATTCATATTCCCTTCACGCTATCATGAAGAGCTTGTTACATACCACATTAATATTCCCTATAAGCTATCCCAAAGAGCTTGTTACATACATTCATATTTCCTACAAGCTATCATGAAGGGCTTGCTATATACCGCATTCATAGCTCCTACAACTTATCCCGAAGGGCTTGTCATAGTACATTCATATTTCCTACAAGCTATCACAAGAGGCTGGTTATAGCACATTAATAGCTCCTAAAAATTATCACAAAGTTCTAGTTATATGTAGTACATCCATATTTCCTACAAATAATTATCAAGGGAAAATTACATTTTCTACAAATATATAACAATTCAGTTTCCTTGAATAAATTAGACTTAACTTTACTTGGGAAAGAGTGCTATTAGGTTAACTCATTGGAACTACGCTTTATTCATTCATACCCTTTTACACATTATTTATTGTTGCATGAAAGGTTTACCTAAGGGAATATACCAAGCACCCACCCCACGACGCTCGTGAGCATAAAGGGGTCAAAATATTAATTCTCAATTTCTCCTACCTCAACCAAACCCGCCATAGTCTGACTAATTCAACGATTTAAACGACGACAGAGAATAGCTACCTAAGCATGAAAGTATCAAAGGCATACTTTGAGGTCTACCTTGGATCAGGTTTATCTCCGGCCATTGTCTTCTAAAATCCCACATGAAGAGGGTGATAGGATGGGTGCAAGGGGTCGTAGAACCTAGATATTAACGTTTTCACAGATGATTTAATCCTCTCCAAGGAATCCCGATCTAATGGTTTTAAACAGTGATAGGCAAAAGAGAAATCCATACTTCCTGTGTATGCCCAGCGTGTAAATGACTAGTTGTATTGGGAGTGTCATAGCTTACTGTGCAACAAATATTTCGCTCTTTATTTGTAATAGTAGGTCAAACATAAACTATATGTTTTATGACGCATAAAATGTTTCTGAATCGGTTGTTCCTGCAAATTATAAAATAACACAAAATATTATAATTAAATTGCTTTGATATTTGGCTTCTTTTAATTTGTTTACAAGTCATTCAATTGTATTAAAAAAAACTCCATGTCCTTAGCTTACAGTCGAGCTATACCGACAGAGTGGTTGCCGCTTTTAGCTATGATGATGCCAACATTTGTAAATAGAGGGTGTCATGTGGTCAGCACAACGAACATTCCGGCCGTTAATCTCGGTTTTCTAGAACGGACCTGCTACTTACTTATTCAAGTAGCTCCTCATTTTTCCTCACGAGGCTTAGTTTGACCCCGTTCCAGACACAATGATTCACAGAAAAATCTGAAAGCACCGGGAATCAAACCCGGGACCTCTGAATAAAGTTTATATATAAGCTGAATATCTTGAATCTATAATTGCACAAAGGTCAATGCTGAAGCTTTTCTTTCTCTTCCCCTGTCGAGTATAAAGACGTTCTCAGCGACTCTTGAGTTCATTAACGAGTTAACCTAAGGAAGCAAAGACGAGGAGGGTGCGTAATAGCGATTGCAAAAGTATTTAAATGTCGCTGGAGTTTCATAGGAAGGAAAAATTAGGATAAACAATGATTTTATTTTCGGTAGACATTGATTAAAATTGTATATTATTAGTGGTATTTTCTTCTTCTTAAGTCATCAACTCGAAGATTTGATTTAATGTGATTTATATCCATCTGGAGCTGGACATGAACTCACAATCAGACCTTCAGCTGGTTAGTGCTGCCTTTACCATCTAGTGGAAATCCATTGTATTAGAGGAGTTCAAGAAGTGTGTTGGTCCCTGTTTGCCTTCCACACTGGATTTCTATGAGCGAGCTTGCAAGGGGCCTACCAATTTTGTGGGAAAGTTATTTTCACATACCTTCTAGGGTTCTTTAACACACCACAATCGACATGGGATGGGATCGATGGTTTTACCTCCCCTATGAATGAAGTTGTGCTACGAAAGTGTATCGCTCAAGAAATATCCTCGGCTGGGTTTGAACCCACGAACATCGGATCCCGAGGCGAGAACTTTAACTCAAGACCACCGCGGTCGACAGTGTAAATTTACAGGTGTTGATAAACTCGTTCAAAAGTGACAACTGCATATCAATCACATCACCTGACGTATGAATACGTCAAAATAAATCTAGAAACTTTTCTATATGTCAGATAAGTTTCTTTCTATGAAAGATGTACTGTAACCTAAGAACCACAATGGTAGCACGTGGCTTCAGCCTGGCTTAGTCTAGTTTGTCGATTATATGAGGAGCATGGTTCGAATCCCAGCCGTATGTACTGTGATTATTTTTTCATTATATTTAATCTTCCCCATTAGTGTGTTATATGCAGATAGTCTGAATGAGTGATAAGACACGATGCAAATAAAAACAGGTTAAAAGAAATAATTGGTGATAACGAGTTCATTTATTTCAACTTTATTAAATAAAAGTCATAATAATCATTTTATCTTTGTGAGTATCAGAAAGAGCCCAATGGGAGCTTTCCTTCTTCGAAGGTTTTAACACACAACTTTATTAACGGCTTAATTTAAAAGACAAGGGTTGACAAGAGTTGCTAAGAAGAAATTCACTCGCACAAGAGTATAGTGAGAATGGTAAAACCAAATTGAAAACCAACTTCAATGCACCCGGCTGAGATAAAAACCGTGACCACCTTTTCCAAAAAAAGCTATCAAGTCCAGTGCGAGTCCAACTACTTGGACTTGTCTAAGATACGTTGCTTAGCTACAAAGTGTTTATTGGTTTTCTGTTTGCGCAGTTTGAATGTCGGGAAGTTTAATTTGAAATCCTCGAGGATCTTGGGCCGAATCTCCTGTTGATCTCAATCTTAGTCAGACAACTAATTAGAGCTCCACATCTTTTTAAATTAAAAATAGACGCAACACTAAATGGCTTTTTAAAAACATAGTTTTATATTGTATGTTTCTTACAGAAAACAAGCTAAATATTTATCTTTATATTTGCAACTAGATAAATAAAATTGCTAAAAAATTATATCATTCCAGAGATTCATTAATCCGCAGGAGAATTTTGTATCATCAGAATTGCTTAAAACCCCTCACCAGCGGGCACGATGACAATAGCGTCTCTCCTCTAGTCTGGTGAATCAGTGACAGATCGGTCGGGGTTCGAATAATGGGAAGGTATTTTCTTCCTAGTTATGGATTTTCACTCTCCATCCAAGCAGATATGGGTGTTTTTACTCCAAACCCTACCTACATAATCCCTGCCTCATTAGTGTGAGTATTCTGATATCCCTTACGAGTGATAAGTTGCGGTGACCACACAAAAAACTGTTAAATAGAAGCAGAAAGACCAATACATAAACTGATAAACTGGTAGTTTAGTGAACTCAGGTTTTGGGACGGATAGAGATTTTACTATGGGTTTCACGTCTAGACTCTGCCCTATCCTCTACATGATCACTAGGTATTTTAAACTAGGTTAATTTATATTGTGCACATAATGTTTATGGCAACCGAAAACCCCACTGCAATGTTTATGGCAGGCGAAAACCCCATTGCAATGTATATTGCACTCATAAACCCCACTGAAATGTTTATGGCTCCCACAAACCCCATTGAAATGTTTATTGAACCCGCAAGCCCCACTGCAATGCTTATGGCAGCCGAAAACCCCATTGCAATGTTTATAGAAGCCGCAAATCTCACTGCAGTTTTTATGACAACCGCCAATCTCACTGAAATGTTTATGGCACCCACAGAACCCAATTAAATGTTTATGACTCCTGACCGCAATGTTTATGTCACCTGCAAACCCAACTGAAATGTTTATGGCACCCACAAATCCCACTAAATTTTTTATGGCAACCGCAAACCCACTGAAATGTGTATGGTATCCGAAAACCTTATTGCAATATTTATGGCAGCTGCAAATGCCACTGCAATATTTATGGCACCCGCAAGCCCCACTACGATGTTTATGGCAGCCGCAAACCCCACTGGAATATTTATAGCAGCCGAAAAACCTACTACAATATTTATGGCTCTTAATGCACCTACTATGTTTACAGTAAAGTGAACAAAACATTTGAATGATTTTTATCGCTCATATTTATTAATTTTTTCTTCAAAAGCTGTGCAAAGTTTGCACCGCTGATAGTTATAGATTATTTTGTACGGAGCATTAAAGTGTGAAATACTGAAAGTCATCTCTGTAAGATTAATATACAATCTTTTAATTTACCGTATTTGTTATTACTTTCTCTCTATCTTACAGGTAGAGAAAGTATGGTGATCGTCAAAATAAATGGTACGGCGCACCGCACAAACTTTCTCTCTCTTTCTATAAACTCGTAAGATTTCTGAACGGAATAATGTACATTGTATCATCACCACTCCACATAAGAACACGCATAAAATAATATACAATGATATAGAATCAATGAGAAAAGAGGCGCATCTTTGTCCACCTAAGAACATTTCAAACAGTTTAATGTCTTCCACAAGGGTCAACACTTCGTATTAAAATTTCGATTTCTGGTTAAAGTTTTAACATTTTATAAGGTGTTGCAGATCTTCAAGTCATCGCATTGATATTTAATTATTCATTTATACATTTTGACTAATAAAAAATGTAAATATTGACTATTGAGTCTAAAATGGAGATAGATCATTGCTATGCAAACATTTCTCCTAAGAGCTTTAAGGAAAAATAACATACTTTTTTAGATACTTATATTTAATTACTCTATGGCATTGGAGAATTATTGCGTTAAGACTTAAGTAGTATATGTTTACAACTAAAGTTCACAAATAGTTTATTCTCTAGTTGGAGGTACAGACAGACAGACAGACAGACGGAAATTCAAAAACAACTTTTTCGGATTCAGGGAGTCATGAAACGTCAAGATTCATCAAAATCTCGAGTTCAATTTTTTTGACGATCACCATACTTTCTCTACCTGTAAGATAGAGAGAAAGTAAAAATCGAACTCGAGATTTTGATGAATTTTGACGTTTCATGACTCCCTGAATCCGAAAAAGTGGTTTTTGAATTTTCGTCTGTCTGTCTGTCTGTCTGTCTGTCTGTCTGTCTGTCTGTCTGTACCTCCAACTAGAGAATAAACTATTTTACCCATTGAGCTGAAACTTGATATCTAGGGTTTTCATAGGGCTGCCCCGAGGGGTTTTTGGAATTGGATATCTACCCCTAAAATTAAGAGTAGTTTACTGAAGGGAAAAAAGAGAAAAAGTCGATTTTCTCAAAATCGGCTCTAACGATTTTGATTAAATTTAATTTATAAATATTCCAAACAAAATGGCTACTCTTAATATTTCGGCAAAATGGCTTTAAGGGCTCCGGTCTGATGCGTAAATTAACATTTTTTATAATAGCTCCGAAACTATTTGAGATATGAAATTACTTAGCATTATAAACATGTAAATATATATTTATAATACAAATATTTTATTCGAAACATATTTTTATAAAATCAAAAATTTTCAATCTATACGCAATTATATATATTTTTTTTAGCTTTTTGGACATTAAAGCTTAAGTATTGCGATCGTAAAAAAAAACTAACCTGAAATGTTGATGGATTTCGACGTCTCATGACCCCCTGAATCCGAAAAAGTGGTTTTTGAATTTCTGTCTGTCTGTCTGTCTGTCTGTCTGTCTGTACCTCCAACTAGAGCCTAAACTATTTTACCGATTGAGCTGAAACTTGATATCTAGGGTTTTCATAGGGTTGCCCCGAGGGATTTTTGGAATTGGATATCTACCCCTAAAATTAAGGGTAGTTTACTGAAGGGAAAAAAGAGAAAAAGTCGATTTTCTCAAAATCGGCTCTAACGATTTTGATTAAATTTCATTTGTAAGCATTAATAAATATTCCAAACAAAATGGCTACTCTCAATATTTCGGCAAAATGGCTTTAAGGGCTCCGGTCAGATGCGTAAATTAACATTTTTTATAATAGCTCCGAAACTATTTGAGATATGAAATTACTTAGCATTACAAATATGTATAAATATTTATAATACAAATATTTTATTCGAAACATATTTTTATAAAATCAATAATTTTCAATCTATACGCAATTATATATATATTTTTAACTTTTTGGACATTAAAGCTTAAGTATTGCGATCGTAAAAAAAAAACTAACCTGAAATGTTGATGGATGTCGACGTCTCATGACCTCCCGAACCCTAAAAAATAGTTTTTGCAATGCCGTCTGTCTGTGTGTCTATAAAAACTTAAAATTAAGGGTAGTTTACTGAAGGGAAAAAAGAGAAAAAGTCGATTTTCTCAAAATCGGCTCTAACGATTTTGATTAAATTTCATTTATAAACATTAATAAATATTCCAAACATAATGGCTACCCTCAATATTTCGGCAAAATGGCTTTAAGGGTTCTGGTCTGACGCGTTAATTAACATTTTTTATAATAGCTCCAAAATTATTTGAGATATGAAATTACTTAGCATTACAAATATGTATATATATTTATAATACAAATATTTTATTCGAAACATATTTTTATAAAATCAAAAATTTTCAATCTATACGCAATTATATATATATTTTTAACTTTTTGGACATTAAAGCTTAAGTATTGCGATCGTAAAAAAAACTAACCTGCAATGTTGATGGATTTCGACGTCTCATGACCCCCCGAACAATAAAAAATAGTCTTTGCAATGCCGTCTGTCTGTGTGTCTATAAAAACTTAAAATTAAGGGTAGTTTACTGAAGGGCGAAAAGAGAAAAATTTGGTTTTCTCAAAATCTGCTCAAACGATTTTGATTAAAATTCGTATCTAGGCGTTGAATAATATTATAAATAAACTGGCTATTTTCATTTTCCTATAAAAATGATTTAGGGTACTTTGCAGAAGCGTTAATTTCCGTATCTCCACAACTAGTTAGTTGTAAGATTAGGATAAGATTAGAATGGGATAGGGAAGGGAGGGTAATAAGAAGGGGTAGGTATTATAGGAGCCAAAACCTGTTTAGAATAAATAAAATTGGATAGTGTGTATTAGTTGGAAATTTGTTTGATACTGTGTAAATAAGGCCTGGATTTAAAATTGTAAGATGCCAGGCCAAATTAGATTGGTAATAAAAAAAATCTCCACAACTATTTGAGAAACTAAACAACTTATCATTGCAAAATTGTAGGACTATTAGAAATAAAAAACTTTTATTTGACATATATTTTTATAAAAGCAACAGTTTCTGAGATATTTGCAAATATATTAATACAATTTTGTGAGCTTTATTTATAAACATATACTACTTAAGTCTTAACGCAATAATTCTCCAATGCCATAGAGTAATTAAATATAGGTAAGTATCTAAAAAAAGTGTGTTATTAGAAGAAATGTTTGCACACCAATGATCTATCTCCATTTTAGACTCAATAGTCAATATTTACATTTTTTATTGGTCAAAATGTATAAATGAATAATTAAATATCAATGCGATGACTTAAGATCTGCAACACCTTATAAAATGTTAAAACTTTAACCAGAAATCGAAATTTTAATACGAAGTGTTGACCCTTGTGGAAGACATTAAACAGTTTGAAATGCTCTTAGGTGGACAAAGATGCGCTTCTTTTCTCATTGATTCTATATCGTTGTATATTATTTTATGCGTGTTCTTATGTGGAGTGGTGATGATACAATGTACATTATTCCGTTCAGAAATCTCACGAGTTTATAGAAAGAGAGAGAAAGTCTGTGCGGTGCGCCATACAATTTATTTTCAAAAAATAAGATTAAGAGTAACGTGCAAGGATTTAGCACGGGGAAATAAGAAGTATGGCTGTAACGAGTAATCTACAAGAGTCAAAAAATGTCAAAGAGGAGGATATAACTAACTCAATTAAAGTGTGTTTACCAGTTAAAATCAACCAGTCGCTCCTAACACTGAGATGGCTTATTGGTGTTTTGAGCCTTTTGATTAAAAAATAATAAACGGCCTCCCGAAATCTTCAAGAGAAATCCGAAAAGAGTCTTCTGGAAAGTTTCATTATTTATTTGGCGAAAATGAAGAAACAAGTCAATACTTTAGGACTTTTAGCGAGTTACTTTTGCACCGTATCTTACTACTCCTTTGGGTTATACACATTTAACTACATTATTACGCTCTTCAGTGGACGTAATGGTCTAAGGCGTCACTATCGAGCAAAAACTGACCTGCTGATAAAAGGGAGATTGGGGTTCGAATCCCGGTCGGCTCTACTCTCATTTCAAGCAAATGCATGTAGATAACCTCTAAAATGCTTCCTTCCTCATCCATACCCCATTAGATTAAATTCTTATAACCTGAACAGGTAGTAAGACATGATGATTAAAACACACTAATGAGGTGACTTGAGAGGGTAGGATTTAAAGAAAATGCTCTCGTATCTTAGAGGATAGAGTAGTAAATCTTATATGAAAAATACTCTTAAGTATACTCGGTTGAATTTTCAAAAGCCATCCTCTCCGTCCTGGCAAACCGGACTTGATTAGCTTAGAGCTCAGCCCACGTGCCCACTGATGCAGGTGATAAGTTATTAAAAAATGCAGTGATATTGTAAGATCGTACAATTTTTTATGAATATTTTTTTAACCGCTTCTCACTAACCGTTGTGGTTATATCATCGGTTTACAACCTGGGGGTCATGTCCCCATCCTGGTCGTGGGGTGTTTCGAGTGGGGTCGCAATGCTTTTTGCGGCTATAGCTTTATGTTTACTTTTTAGATTATAGGAAAGTATAAAATTTATATATATGTATATATATATATATATATATATATATATATATATATATATATATATAAGCAGTTAAAATAATATAAACTCTTAAATTACTGTTTAGGTCCCTTTTGGTTACTCAAATCTGACAGTCGTTTGCTGACTTAGTTTATTGCAACAATCTCGTGTCCAAGCAAGTGGCGCTGCTACCATAACTTCCAAAGTATCCATTGGACTCGTTAATTCTCTATTGATAAATTTTAGTCTCATTCGTTTAATTATTATACAATCAATTTATGATAACTTAAAAAAATCACACGGGATTAACGTCAAGCTAGTTTGTTTTGTCAGTGATGAAGTCAGGTTTCAAATTCCGACCGGGGGTATTTTTCCTAAACCCCTCCATCCCATCAAATAAATATACGTTACCTATAAATAATACTTAGTCCACAAGTATAATTAAATTCAGATATCCGTATGGGTAGTAGGATTCAATGAAAATAATAATTTAAAAACTAGGATATGAACTGCTGAACGCTTGTAGGTTATAAAAGGGTCGCGATGGTCTTAAAGACAAAATATAGGGTAAAGCCTTGAAAAGTTTTGAGCCCACTGAGCTATAAAAACTCCATGGAATCAACCTAAAAGCTCACTACACCGACCCAGAAGTTGCAAAATGTTGGTGAAGATAGAGCCAGCATTAGAAGATAGAGGGTGTCATGTGGTCAGCACAACGAATGCTAGAGACGTAACATGTTTAGACGCATTTTTTTAGGACGCCATCCGGTGGCATCATGCATCTCGAGGCATTGATTTTATAGTCAACACCATGTATTTTTTTACGTCGGTTGTATTTGTTCCAGCCACTCTCATTTTTTGGGAGGGTGACGGTGTCGATGACATCATTAAAATGTTCGTGACACACTTAAGTGACTGTACAGTCTAAGACGTCACTCTTGTGTTAGACTGAATTGCTGATGACCAGGTGATCGGGATTATAATCCCAGTCAGGTTTACTGAGGGTGGTTTTTCCTATATAGTTTCGCACTCTACTTCCACGCACATGCAAGTAGATTATCTCTAAATTCTACCTTCCGCATCCCTACTCCATGGAGTTAATAAACTCGGCTATTCTAGATGGGTTGTTAGTAGAAGGAAAGTGTAATTTCAGGAAGCCCATTCAAAATGGCTAATCGAACATAAAAAACATAGATGGAGCTGTAAGCATTATTTCTAGGTAATGTAGCCTACTCGAACACGCTCTGGTGGCACAGAACGTTGCCCAGGGTACACCACAGGAGGTTGTCTACACGTCGTACCTACAATGAGATGATGTGATGATAGTGATCATGAAGTTGTGGAGCCGGTGTGAGACTTAACCTAACTTAAGCCTTATTAACCAAACCCTGGTATTCCTTGGGATTACTCCCCTTAAGGGAAAAAATACCCATGGTGCCAGCCGGGAATCGAACACGTGACCCCTTGGCTCGTAGCCAAGTGCACTGACTACTCTACTACACCACTGGGTCAGTTAATGTCCAAATTACATTTAAGTATATTGCATTGTTATGAAAAATTATCAATTTATGTCTAAGTATAATGCTGAGTTAAGATTAATGGTAAAATCCCATTCAAGTATTAAGAATGGCTTTGATGATTAATCTTCAAGTATAATAAGAGTATCATGTAAAGTTATAATTAAGTCTAAATATGTGCTATAGCTATGATCAGTGATTAAATGCTGTTTAATTTTGAAACATGGCTCTAATCAATCATAAAATATAATGTGAGTATCATGCACGGCTATGATCAAGTCTAAATATGATGTAATAATAATAATAATAATAATAATAATAATAATAATAATAATATAATTAGCACCGTGTCTTACTGCCTGTTCGGGTTATACGCTTAAGTAATAATTACGCTGATGGGTTGGGAATTTGGAAGGTTGAATATAGAGGAAGTGAACCCACATTTGCATGGTGAGAGAATGGAAAAATATTTAGGAAAAAACCACCGCCAGTTCATCCTACCAAGATTTGAACCTCGATCTCCCCATCCTCGGCAGTCTAGCTCAACATTAAACTAGCGCGTCAGCTAACCACGCCACTGAGGTGGGTCTAATTATGTTGTAGACTCTGATCAAGTACAAATGTTGTTTAAGTATGAAGCATGTGACTTTTATCAATCATCAAATATATTGTAAGTATCTTTCTCAGCTATGATAAAGTCTAAATAGAGCTCTGAACAAGTCTAAGTATGATGCAGAGTTCAGATCAATGATCAAATGCTATTTAAGTATGAATCATGGTTTTGATCAATCATTGAATATATTGTAAGTATCATGAGCGGATATGATCAAGTATTATTATGATGCAGAGCTCAGATAAACGATAAAATGCTGTTTAAGAGAAGATTGGCTCTGTTAAATGGTATAATATTATGTATGTGTCATGTATTATTCAGCTCAACGATAAAATGACGTGTAAGCTTATCATCAATGAACCAAGATTAAATGTTGTAAGTATAGGACATATATTGATGTACTATGATAAAATGTCGTGTAAGTATGATATAAAGCATTGATCAATCAATGAGGGTCAAATGACATCTGGTTCGGTCATTGAGTGCCATGTTAACTCAACAATCACACTATCGAAATTAATTCGCTAGACGGAAATGTCCCCAACATTCTGAGGAGCAGGGACTGCCAGTCTATGATTCCATACCGTTTCGTTTGGTCCTAGGACTGGTGTCTAGGAGCGAAGATGAAAATGAAGAGGTTAACCCACTATGACGCCATCGATATCAATTTTGAGCTAGAAATCCCAGATCCTATCTATCGAGGTTCTATGTCCCACAATCCGGTTTTCATACCTACTTTTTTTTCAACCTTATTTTTATCGAACCAGAAGGTGGGGAGGGCTGTTTTTAATGTTGTCGTTTTTTGGTAATACGAGGCTAATAGGATGGCTGATTAACAACGAGCGCAGCATTTCTAATGGTGTATTTTCAACATTTTGAGGCTAATTATTTTATTTATTAATTGTATAATTATATTCTAATATTATTGATTGAAGCATGAATAATACTTCTTTAGTTTGTATTTTGCACATTGCCAATATAATCTTCTGTTATTTTACTGTATTTTATGTTTGGTTCGCAACATTAGGAAGGGTGCACCTGGCCTCTATTTGTTTGAAAAAGAATTAGCATTATTTGTTCATGCATAAGATATTGTTTAAGCTTTTTTTTTTTTTTTACAAACGAGAGTACAACGTTTTGACTATCCTTTTTTCATCATTCATTGAAGCATGAATAACACTTCTTCAGTTATCATATTGTATTCTCTGTTTGGTTCGCAGCAGTCGGGAGATGGTACCTAGCTTCTATTGGTTTGGAAAAGAATATTGGCATGATTTATTCATGCAGAAGATATTGTTTACGTCGAATACTTTCCTTCGACAGGTGAAAGGGGCCATGTGGAACGGGGCAATCAGCACTTCCGTATGGCGTGGTCTTCATTATCATCATACTTTACGGTCCTAGTATTTACCCATTAGGTATTAGGTTCAATCAAATTTTACAAAGTATCTCCGACAACGAATCAGTCCAAGTACTGTACCCAGCAATATCGCGTATATCGCCAATTATGTTTTTTACGCTTGATTAGCCATTCTGAATGGATATACTGCAAACACACTTCTATACTACTTTAGTGAAACGTGGTATAAAATAAAATTAGGAGCTAAACTAAAACAAATTTTTCTGGTTTTCTCATATTAAAGATTTGTTGAAGTACCCGGCGATGCCAAAAAGCCATGTTTTAATTTAATCTAATGCCAATATGTGGAAGTTAACTTTAGAGTTAATCCCTTTAAGGTCTGCGTTTACTGTGGCCTTTTTGCTTCCAACCAGAATTTTAATTACGTTCAAAATCAAACTCTTCAATTCATTAATATGTATACAAGGTGGAAGAGAGACACAAGGTTTCATATATATACTTTTATCTGCATACGTCCAGGGAGATTTTTGCAAATAATTTCCATGAACAACCTAAATAGACCGACGAGTTGTGGACTTTTTACAAAAGAGATATAAACATAAAATAATCACTTCAATGCATATGTTAATATTTATAACAATATAGGACAATCCTTTGAATCATTAAGAATATTTTGTTTTTGTTTCACTTTCAGAGCTAGAAAACTCGTAGAGTTCAAAACAAAAGTACTGTGGGCGGTCTTATCTTACCCAGCCACCCCGTAATGAGTGAACAAAAATCCGCAGACAAATTTCAACAGGTTAGCATGGAGTATGAAAAATAAAGTGATAAGAATAACTTAAAACGAATATACAACGTCCCACATCGGTGGGAACGCGGGAAAAGGCATCGAGCTCCTCTAGTCTGTTTTGCCAGTTACGTGGAGGTCAAGGTTCAAATCCCAGCCGAATGTACTGAGAGTGTTTTTTTTTAATCCCAAATATTTGCCAACTCTACCCCTCCTTAAAAATATACCAACCCTATCGCTAACCCATTAGTTTAGTTAAATACTGATAAACCATACCGGTAGTAAAACGCGAAGAACACAAAGTGAGCACGGAGCTACTGTACCTCAAAACCCAATCCAGTCTTAACGTCTTGAATCATTCCTAGCCAAGTATTTGTCGTCTTGTTGATTGTAAACCCTGATGGGAAAGATCGGAGGGAAGGGGGCGTAGTTTCTTATGGGGGAGGGGGTTGGGGGTTTGAAGGCAAGACTTTCCCTGAGAGGATGAAAGCCAGTGAACCTCATTATTTATACATGAGTGAATCTAGGTAACACGTGGAGGGTGCATCTTGTGTTTAACCAGTATCTATCAAGAACTCTTCTACGAGCACAGGACGAATAGCAGAGGGCTCGAATAATATGTAGAAATGTTAACGTATATTTTGTGAACACACAGTAAATTTAATGCGTGGCTTACATCATGTTTTAACCTGAGAAATCATTAATTCCTAGTACTATTTTTTTTAATTCTTCGCCTCTCGCTAACTGTCCAGGCTGTAAGTATTTAATTAGAGTCCATCCAGCATAATGATTGGTGGTAATTGACAGGAGAAGATTTTTATTGCAAGCATTGGCTCGAAGTAACTAATGTTAACCTATGTGGAAATTATTATTTTTATTAGTAATACTATAATATCAATCAAAAATGTTATCAAACGCTTCAAATAATACTTCCTTAAGAATTACTCTATAGTTGACTTTTTCGTAACTATTCAAAGAACAAAAACATTAATAAAACTAGTATCTTTTTTAATTCAGCAGTCGTGGTAACAATATACATTATAGTTCATGAAATAATACATTAAAATTATTATATTTATACTTGAATCTTCTGATAACTGACCACCAAAATAAATAAATGTGTTTATTTAACTTATAAAAAAAGCCATACAAAATATTAGTTTCAAAATAAAACGTTTTTATTTGGTAAACACATGCATATGAACACAACCAAAAACATTTTTATGACACCAGCATCCATGATTTCATCCAGTTCACCATCTTAATTTTTGAGGAGAAGGAAGCCTTTTAGAAGCTCTCATGTAAAAATAATTTTTAAGATGCTGCTTCAAAAAAAAAAAAAGAAATATCGAAATGGTTATTTTCATAGGTTGGTGTTTAAATAATCTAAAAACGCTTAAAAGAAAAGATAATTGATAACTAACTGCTTATTGTGAGATTTTCGACTGCCAAAAGTGACAGCAACTCAACATATAATCTTACAAATCATAACGTTTCGCGAATGAATGCATGAGAGTATATCTGATAACTTTGATAGCTGTCAGTTTCAACTCCTATCTCTAGATAGCCTCTACACTTAGGTTATGGAGTATGGTGAGAGTTATAAATCATTTAGAGAAAACAACTATCAGTACACCTAGTCGGGATTCAAAACCTGACCTCCCCATCACTGACAAACCATACTATGAGTTTATCGCTTGGATTGGTCGTTCTTTTACTGTGACACTTGCACTGACGCAATAAAAGCACATTCGTAACAATTGTGAACATTTCACATAAAAATTAAACACAAAATTTACAATCTCAAACATATTTTTCTAGAGCTATTCACATCACAAGAGGAGCATGTTTTGTAAACTGCTATTAGCGGCCAGTCATCCGCCATGATACTCAGCTATACCCAAAGTTTAATAGGAAGAACAGTATCTGCCAGTTCCTAAAATAGTTATAATAAACTCATACATAAAGTCATGTGATGGAAATCCGTCACTTTTGATATATTATATTATTAATACCTATAAAATAACACAAATATTATAGTAACGTTATCAATATTTGCCTCAAAGAAATACGTTTGAATTTTTTAAACTGTTCTTCCAACCAAAATCAGGGTTTATTCTTACCTCCCTCATTTCTTTGCTTCTGACTTTCAACTAAAATGCGGTACTCTATACAGACCAATTTTCATAGAAAGATTTTTTTAGCAGTACGTCTTACTATCCGTCCGGGTTGTACACATACGTACTGATTACACTAATGGTTTTAGGGATTGGGATGCTTTGAATTAAGAGGGATTTCGTTGAGGGAGATTAAAAAACCATCCATGAAAAAACTTATTACACCCGACCGGTATTCAAGCCCTGATCTCCCAGCCATCGGCAATCTGGTATATTGCAAGTGTGACGCCCTAGATCAGGGGCTACCAAACGTTTTAGACCGAAGGTACCCTGGCGCAGGAAAAGATACGTGCTGGAGCCCTAATAACATTTTTAACAAATACAAATAATACAAAAACTACGTGCATTCAGTACAAGTATAAAAGTATTTAAAAAAACGAAAAAATCACATGTTCTGGCTGCGCCTTTGGCAAATGGCCTTTATTCAGATTTGAACAAAATTGGCAATCCTAATTACGGATGTTGTTTTATATTGTGAAAAACAAATAAATAATATTCTAAAACTGCCTCACGGAGTGTGAGATAACAATGACGGAGCCCAATAACTCTGCGGAGAACAGTTTGAAAAACAGTCCCTTAGACCATTCGAATACCAAAGCAAGAAGAATCTTATCTACCAGCTAGGACAGTTACCAGATCTACTTTCACGTGTTCATACGTCAAGTCATGTGTTCTACATATGTAACTTTTGATAACTATTATCAATACCTATGAAATACTACTAAAAATATATTAACTTGTTGGCCGTAAAAAATTATGTTTGCAAATGATGATTGTTTCTTTTTACCAAAATCTAAATAGTGGTAATCGACCTTCTTGACAACTCACCTTGATCCCTTGGCCGGGCGCATGCGCAAACGGGACCTCTGACAGGGTCGGGTGCAGCGGCTGTCGGCGGGTTGTCGAGAGTCTCTGCAACAATGGGAACCAAGAGGATGTTGACTATTAGCGAGGAACGACATCTGCATGAGAATGGCAAGTCAAGTAGATGTGTTCTATACATCCTTGCCCACGACATCCTCCTCCGAGAGAGTGCCCGGAGCATTGGACTGGTGAGGCGCAGGAGGGGACTAAGAATTTCAGGAACGTTAGGTGCGGCGATTAGGAGGGTTTGCCACCCGTCCCCAGACAGTTGGGGACGCAGACAATACTTCAAAAGGGTTGCCACTATTTTCTTGCCATCAAATTCTCTGTATTTTTCCAGAAGTTATTCCCATTTTTTCCAGGCATCTCGAATTGAAGATTAGAGTAATAAGTTATAATTGTTTTTTATCAGACTAAGTGTGAAGTCATGTATCTTATGTTTAAAACGTGATTATTGAAGATTTGTGGGGAAATACATCTTGTGTCAGTTCACAACCCTTCTTTAAGGGTTAATAAGACATGTTCTAATCAAAGGGCTTAGTTCTTAAATTCACCTTTTCTATCCTAAGACCTACTATTTTAAGCTTTCAGTTAAATGTCCCAAATTAACAAATATTCCAATAATTTTACTAAATTCTGGAACATCCTTAGTGTTTTTCCAAATAAAAAAAAATCCCTGTGCCTTCCCGGCCCTCCCGGTGCGTGGCCACCCTGTCTTACCTCACAACCACCCTAATTGAATATTTACTTTTATTTGTTTTGCGATAGGGATATAAATTATTTTATTTTCTGAGGGCTGAACGTGTATGATTTTATGACACTTTAAAATGGTAAAAGGAAAAACCCCGCACTGTTGAGTACACGGTTCAAGTGTTAAGCCCGTCTATTTTGTTTGTCGGTGACTTGGAGGTTAGGGTTCAAATCCTCGCTGGCTGCCGTGTCTAGTTAGGATGTTTTTCTTTAATGGCTTACTACTTTCCTTCTAAAGTAATTGGGTGCATATTTCCTCTAAATTCACATTCCTTCTAGCTATTAAATAAAATACGTATATATATATATATATATATATATATATATATATATTTTGGAAAGGAATTAAAAGGGTGAGCAGAAAGAAAAAATCAATTAAGTTATTTAATATATTTTAAGTTTTTTAAAAAAAGTAGAATTAATTTATTCATGCTTGGTAAGTTTTTTTTTTTTTAGAAATAATTGATAGCCATTACGTTCTTTACATCGTAGAAAAAAATATCCTTCGAATAGCTTTTGAAAATTTCCAGTATTTAAAAAATCCAAACCATATGCCCTTCACTAATAGCCTCTACTGAATAAAGCTCTCTTTTTATTTAGGGTAATATTAAACAGGAGGAGGGGTGGCCGCGTGGTCTAACGCGCTACTCTCGCAGTAGACTGGACTGCCGATGACGGGAAGATCGAGGTTAGAATATCGATCGGGTGTACTTAGGGTGATTCTTTCCCTCTCCCTCAAAGCAAATGTTGGTACAATTCATATTAAAATAGCCTCCCTAATCCCTAAAAACCATTAGTGTAATTAGTACATAAGCGTAGGCCTGTAATCTGTACGTGTAGTAAGACTTGGTGCTAAAAACAAATAATAACCATTTACTATTCCAAACAATTATAAGTTATCAATTTTAGTTATTTAGTTATTTAATGTTATTAATATTAATTAGTCACTGTGAAAGGAAAGACCCACGTTTCACCAATGATACATTTTTCAGCCATGCAGCCATTCAGACGCACTAGTGACCGAGATAATGTCCCTTTGTAATACCTATTTAGTTGTTTTTTTTTAGCACCGCGTTCTACTACCCGTTCTGGTTATACGCCTATGTACTAATTAAACTAATGGGTTAGGGATCAGGACGGTTTAATTTATAATAAATGCACCCGCATTTGCGTGTATGGAGAGTGAAAACCATTCTCATTGCACCCGACTGGAATCGAACCCCGATCTCCCCGTATTTGTAAGTCTAGTCCAACACGAGAGTATAGCGCGTTATACCACGTAGCCACCGAAGTGGGTACTTATTTAATTATTTAGTTATTAATATAAACAAATAAAGATAAATTGAAAATGATAAAACTTACGTTGGCACTTAAAGGCCACGTAAAAAAGTATGAAAATCCAAATGTATGAAAAAAAAATCCGAAGAAATTAGTTTGGAGTGAATCCAGTCTCATGAGCTCGAGAACTCATATAATTATTATAACTAAATCAAGCCAATCCTGCCGGTAATCCCAAAGTTCATTTAGACTAATTAACTATTCCACGTTTTAGTTGCTACATCTTATTTTAATGTTTTTCAAAATAAATGTTATGTACACTTAGACTTATATCTGTGGTCATGTGGGCTGAATATCAGGCTCATCTATTCTTGTTTGCCTGCTACAATCAGATTGGGGTTCGAATTCCATCTGGGTCTAGGGAGGATAGGATTTTCCACTTTCCTTCCAGGCAAGTGCGGGTAGATTACCTCTAAAATTCGTCCTTGCGCATCCCAAACCCATTATAGTAAATATCATATATGCGTATAGCTCAAACAGATAGTAATACGGGGTAGTAATTAAAAAAACTGCTTCAATAGCGTAGTTAATATGTGTATAGTCCAAACGGGTAGTAAGATATGGCGAAAAAATATATAAATAGTCAATTTTATGACATCTTAGCTTAGACGGTAGTGTGTCTGCCTACTTCTAAGGGTCCCAGGTTCGATTCCCGGCATGGCCAAAAATTTATCATTGATGAAAATATGGGTTTACTCCTTCACATTGATAAATTGATGGTCGGGGACTGGAAGTTGTGTCAGTCCTAGTCTTAAGCTATATTTTAAGGCATATCAAGCTACGACAGGCCGAGAAAGCTGGTAATGGAAAATATATAGCTTGAATAAAAAAACTGACCGAGGCCACAGGCTGGAAACAGTAATGGATGTAAAGTAAAATCAATTTGATGAAAAGTTAAATTTAATTATTTTTTACTATTCTCAAATAAAATATCTGGAAAAAATGGGGATTCTATCTGGAAAACCTGGAAAATACAGATAATCGATCTTATATCAAGAAAAATTTGGCAACACTGTTACTATTGACCCTGCTTGTCAAATGCTAGTTATTTGTCTGGTAATATTGCTGTTGTTTGTAATTTAATTTATACTGTCACTCGAGTGCCAATACTATATTACGTTCTAAACTGTGCTTAGCGTCATGTTCAGCGAACTGTATGAAACACCGAGTTAGAGTATACACGTTCATAAAGAGATTAATATCCGTGATTTAGAAGGGGGATTTCGGTTGGGAGGATATTCAAGTTAGCGTCAATCAAAGTTCCGTAAACTCAATCAGAGAGCGCTAATTGAAGTCCTCAAAGATCAATGGCAGTCAAATTTGCATAGTAATCTTACATACATTCCTTAGATATCTTTATAAACAAACTCGTCTAATGACAGATTTTGTCGGGACATCATAATCTATATATTAAAAAAAAATATTTACATTAGTTTTAAGGGGGACCTGGTGGTCTTAGGAATAAGGTGTCAGACTTCTGTGTTAGGGGTTCGTGGTTCAAATACCGAGCCCAGCACAGATTTATCTGACTTCCAAACCCTTCCTTCACTTCTGGCAAAATGTGTGCTTTCACGTTTTGTGAATGTGTGGAATGCCAGGCCCCCGCCGTGGTTCGGAACTCACGTTAAACTGTATATCCCCTCTGCTTTCTACTACCATCAGTGTCACGTATCATCAATGGGTGGCCGCAGCATAGGTCAAGGGGGGTCAGGTGACCCCCCCTTTTAAATTACTATTGATTATTACTAGTATTGAGAGCAAATGCTAAATCAACACAACTAAAAGTGAACTTAATAATTAATTAGGACTCATGAGATTGTCAGTAGTGTCAGTTGAATGTAGGGCAGCATATTATACAGACTGTATAATATATTGCCCTACATTTAACATACACTACCGACAATATAATACAGTTTTGTATTTCCTGTTAACATTAATACTTTGTTATGCGTTATAGTTATAAGGTTCTTAATCCTAGCGAGGGTTCCTAGCGCTGCCGATGTTTTTTTATGAAAATAATTTAAAATACAACGCATTAGAGATGGTCATGGTTCTACTTCTACATATTTTTCCGGGAATCCCCAATTCACCGGCTTACGCAATATTGCACTTGCGCATAGCTTTGTCATAATAGCTGCTGTCTTCTGTCGTGTCGGATCGACTGTTGGGCGTTGGCCAGTTTTTTGTTGTTTGTGTTTATAATATTCTAAAAAGTAACTTCTTGTGCTTCATGTAACTTGTAAAAAAGTGAACGGACTAGAAGTTATCATTGAGATTTGAAACTGTACTCGATGGACGTCAAAGTATAAAAGCATTCGCATTTTCGGCGAACATTTCGAGAAGATTTGCAATCAATTGCACAATCTGGCAACAAATTTCAAGGGTAAAACACAACAGGTAGCCCACCAATTACTGCATTCCTATACTACACCAACTTTTGTTATATGTCTTGTGGTTATCTCTACGTACTCGGCTACACTGGAACCCGTTACTCAGTCATTACAAGCAATACAACTGGATTTGCTAAGTGTTCAGAAATAAATTTTAAAATTAACAGCCGTTCTACGTGAGCATCGTCAAAATGCTGAAATTCATTTCAAGCAAGATGTATAATGCGAATGTCGTCGCTCTCGTACAGTAAATAAACATTGAAATGAAGGTGCCTCGTCTATGTGGACGGCAAATATATCGCAGCAATATTGGGAACTCAAATAATAACAGTGAAGGACGTGAACTTGAAGAATATTTTAGGCAAACGACATTTGTACCATACATAGATTTCATTATGTTATCTCTGATGGATCGTTTCTCTGAAGATAACAGTCCTTAGTTTCATTTATTCAGACTTCAGCCTGCCATCGTGAAACGTCTTGATCGTATAGATT
Organism: Timema podura; assembly: GCA_033556935.1. Lineage (NCBI taxonomy): Eukaryota > Metazoa > Arthropoda > Insecta > Phasmatodea > Timematidae > Timema > Timema podura. The sequence goes on along the minus strand of JAVRXN010000009.1, from coordinate 67,633,536 downwards.
TCAAGAACAGCGTGGATATCATCAATCGTTCGTACACTATTGATAGCTTCGAGATTGAGGCGATGAATTGGTCTGATTTTTGGTTCACATAACAACAATCACAAGAGATTAAGTATAACATGCAGCTTAACTTTTTATCAAGCACAGATTTTTTACCCCCCAGCTATTCGCCATGATCTCCTTATTGCACTGACTTTACCGGCCACAACATGCACTGTCGAACGTTCATTTAGTACTAAAAGCTTGGCTTCACTTGACCATGGATGATGAACGTAATTCAGGATTGTGTTTGCTGAGCGTTCATCGCCTAAAGTGTAAACAGCAACAAAACTGAATTAATGCAGAAGATACGAGTAATCGATATCTTTGGAATGGATGCACGCCGATTGCAGTTCCTTTTCCGAGATTGATGTATATTATGTATAAATGAGTTCATACCAATTCGTTGGTAGAATGACTCACACTTTTAAATCATTGTTTCATGTTATTGTTTCGCAAAAGTTTAATAAATAGTAATAAATAATATTAAGACAATGTAATTATAGTAGTTCTCTAGTTTTTGAGGACATTACTAACTATCCAACGAAGTTGACCGGCCGGGGCGTGACTGACCCCCCCCACCCCACCCAGGGGTGCCCATGGTATCATCTGGGGATCATGGAATTCGCCTTAATGGTGTCCCCACCTCAGAAATAAATTCTCCCATACGCCAGGAGAGCGGAGGTAAGATAAAGTCGAATGATCAAGATTTAGAGGAGAATTAGTCCCACTCACAATAGTTTTAAGTTTGTTTTAGGGATATATATATATCCCTAAAACATATATATATATATATTCCCTTTATTTGACTCATTTAGGCCTTAAAGATGTTTGTAAAATTATTATGTAGAAAATCAAAATTTAAAATAATAAGTAGTTTTATTAATATTTATTTTGATTTATTCGCGTCTTTGAGCTTTATATAAATAGTGAATTATTGGTACATTACATTTTTTTTTGCGTCATAAAGTTGATAAATTTGGTTTGCATAATTCTTTGTTATTTAATGTCAAGATAATCACAAACAAAAATACTTGTTCGGTATATGACACATTTTCTACTATATACGATCAAGACAACTTATATTACTTCACTAACTTAAAAAGAAATAGCAGGTTTGTGCTAAATGACCATTCAGACCGGTTAGTTGAATACGAAGGACATTCTATTTGACGCAACGGATCCATTTTTTTTTAGATCTTTGATAACTTGTGTCATTCAAACATCAATGGGTGTGATACATGGACTCTTGCCCACCAATTGTTATTGCACTTTCATTAATAAAAAATGGGTGATCTGGTGGTCTAGGGGTAAGGTGTCAGACTTCAGTGCTGAGGGTCCGGGGTTCAATCCTCGGTCCCGGCACAGATTTATCTGATTGCCAAACCCTTCCTTCACCTCTGACAAGATGTGTATTAATCACAACTTGTGAATGTGAGGAATGCCAGGCCTCCACCGTGGTTCGGATTCCACGTTAAACTGTAGGTCCTCCATTTCATCTCACAATCACCCTACCATTACACATTAGCGTAAGTGCGTATAACCCGAAAGGGTAGTAAGACGCGGTGATAATAATAATAATAATAATAATAATAATAATTAATAAAAATACTTTCATGACGTCAACTCGCAATCGAGCCATATCAACCGAGCGGCCGCCGCCAACATCCGCGGATAGGGGGTGTCATGTGGTCAGCACAACAAAATCTCCGGCCATTAATCTCAGTTTTCTAGAACGGAGCCACTATTTTTCATTCAAGTAGCACCCCATTTGTCCTCACGAGGCTGAGTTGACCCTGTTCCAGAGCCAATGGTTCACAGAAAATATGGAAGCATCGGGGATCGAATTTGATATCTCTGACGCTGTAGCCAGAAACTATGTCCACTAGACGACACAAGCGGTTGACTTTCTTTGATACTGTAGCAATAGATACATAGTGGGGTTACTGGCTGAAGAACCTTTTCTGTTAGTTCAAAAAAGCTACTAAAGTCGACCCAATGATTGAAAAACCTGTCCTGGCAGTTCAAAAAATTAGTGTGATATAGTGAAAAATACTCAATGATGACCCCAAAAAATGTGTTTCTATGTTTTAAAAGGTTCTCCAAAAGTCCATTCATAATACAATCAAGGTATAGTGAGGCTGGTCGATGTTGGCCACTATTCAGTATTATTTTTTAAATTCTTTAAAAGCTTCCAGATGAGGCAGAATCTATATTTTTGCAATTTACAATTTTCTAAATTTCATTTTTCTAGTTCGGGCCTCTGACGTACTTCAATGAAGAGTTTTTTTTAATTAATCAGTTAAATGGGAGAAGCATATATTATGTGATGACAAGAGTTTCTTTCGAAATGTTTTGACAAAATACAGAGTGAGTATTACAGTTACTAGGATACAACTTCTTGTTCAAACTGAATTATTCGTTAAAACTCTTAAATATTATGTGTTTGTAGCTGTACATAATTTGATTGAATACAGTAGTTCGATAATGGGTCAGAGAAAATAGGTATGCAAAATCATCTTGCTATCATACAATCAAGATAAGAACATAATTTGTTGTTTGCTAGTTGGTTTGTTAGTAATTTTATTTGATTAAGCTTTATCCCAGAATATATTACAAGGACAAATTGTCAAGATATGGGTCCATATTATTCGACAAAAATATGATAAGTGTATTATTCATCATGATGAGTTTGAAAAAAAAGTATGTAAGAGGGAAAATTAATTTTCACAACGTATTGTATTTCCAGAATTTAAACATGATTATCAGATTTCAAGAAACTTACACTTTTAACCTAAATATTGACCCAAACTGATGAATATTAACTACTTAGTATTTTGAATAGTAAAACACTTTAGAATGATAAGTAGTTCATGTACTGGTAATATTTAAAATGTTGCAATTTTCGGGCAAACATAACATTCGACTGTTAAACTGAGTGAGCGGATTTGTAATAGCTTTATTGAGTTAGTAAGAATAAAAAACTGACAAAATATAATAACGTTCCTTATTGATTTGTGTAATAGTTTTGTTGATATATTCGTTAAATTAGATTGAATTAAAGGCGCTTAAATCAGATGAGAATGACGCAAGTGGTCACGTGGTCTCTGGTGTCAGTATCGCAATAGACTGGAATGTCGGTGTGTTCGGGGCTTGAATCTCGGCCGAGTGCAATTCTTCTCTTTTCCTTTTAATGCGGGTAAACTTCTTATAAACTTGGTGTTAAACTTAATAAACTTTTCGTAATCTTCTATAACGACTATCGTTATAAATAGAATCACAAAATGCAAAATGTTATGTTAGAAAAGAGGCCTTTAATCTTTTATATAAAACTCCCCAACTATTTAAATAGAACGAATGCAAACAAGATATCACAAGTCTTCAAGTTAAAACTAAATTTTAATTTATCCTATTGGCGTTAACACCAGAAATATTATCAAATCATTTATAACAAGGCAAGAGCAGTGATTACATTTTCTCTCCTTCTATGCACATATTGACTACGGCACACCCGCTTCAGTGGTTGCATGGTCTAAGGCGCTATTTTCGCATTAGACTAGACTGCCGATGACGGGGTGATCAAAGTTCGAATCACAGTCGGGCGTACTGAGGGTAGTTTATCCCAAATGGTTTTCCACTCCTCCCTCCATGAAAAATTTGCATTTAATGCTGGTATGCTACATAAGCGTATATCCAGAACAGGCGGTAAGAACTAAGAGACTACGCTGCTTGCGTGGTTGAATGCAACAAGTGTCACAAGCGTCGGGGTCAGTAGTGCACCCAGGGGGTGGGACAAATGGGGCAGTTGCTCCCCCCAAAACCCTAATAATTCTAATAAAAGCTTAAAATACATCAAATTAAAGTATAAAATCGAGTACTTAAGATGTGTTAAATGAATCTAATCCACATTTGTTTAGTGTAATGGACAACTAATTTTAAAAATTTTACCAAGTAAAGACAATTCCAAATAACTTCTAGAGGTATATAAATTTCAATATTTTATAAGGCATAACCTCTCCAAATAGCTTCTAGGTGCAACAATTTTTTCTAATTTTTAATGGAGATTGTCCTCTGACTCCCCTTTGAAATGGAGGGCAGTTCTCTTTTCTTTTTTAAAAAACAGCTTTTTTTTTGCTAGCCACTCCCTACAACCCCCACCCACGCCTTCAAAATTTAATTCCGGCTACAATCTTGATTGTTTGCCCCTCCCACAAAGTAAATTTCTGGGTGCTTCACTGGTTGGGGTTCCCCGGTCTGGCATAAATAAATAAGATATGGAGGGTAGAGGGTAATTACGAGGAAAGTCCAATTTTAACTCAAATTGAGTCATTTCTTCCATTTTTATATAATCACGAGACTTTTCTAGTGCACTTGAGATTATGGATAAAAGATGTCTCTGTCATATTTAAATTAATTTAAAAAAGTGTTTGCTGGGCTCCTCATGGGGTTTCATAAATAAAAGTTGTTGTTCTGGAAAATATGTGTAATGTGACTTTCCCCCTATTTCCCCTGTAACCTTATTATGTTAATACTTCAACATTATAATCAAAGCCTTCACGAATTTGTCTTCTTTTCCTGGACTTGGATGATTTAATATTTTTGACAGGAAATTTTCTGATTTAAATTAAACGGGATCTTAAAATGTTCCTTTCTAGTTCCAACAGCCATAGCATTCAAGTAAATGACCCCGCAGTAAAAAGTGTGCCTGTCTAAAGATCGTGACGTTCGCTGAGAAGAAAGAGGCTGTTAAAACGGTCCACGGAGGGAGTTGATTCAGTCGCCTCTTGCCTACAAATCGTCTCAATGACGTCACCGTCTTTTAAAGCGAAGTCACAATATTGTCATTGTCACTTAACAGTGTCAGTGTACCCTAGTTATAACAGAGCAAATACTTTCAGACCTTCACGAGGGAGACATTTTCTATTTAGGATGACAAAAAGATTCCATTCCTAGGAACATGTTGTTAGATAATGGTTAGCGGAGTAGCAGACTATAGGGCTCGCGATGATTGATGGTCGGCAACGGTTAGATAATAAGCTCATCATCTGCTTCTGTCACTTCTTCAGCTTCTATTTTAGTTCAAAGTGGGTTGTGGGCAATGGATGTCCAAGGCTTACCCTCTGTTAAATTCTCTAGAAACCTATTGGCTGCAGCTCTCAAAGACTACTATTTGTCCTATCTTTTACTGCTTATAAGCTCTGGCAAAGACATTTATTATGTTTACTGACTCAATAAATAATGTAAAAATTATGTCTACTTCCCATTTTGCTCTGGTTTTATCAAGGTTTAAATTATTTATGTTACAAAGTAGTTTCAAGCCCCCGTGAATGTCCGAGTAAACTAGTAAAATTTATTTGTATTTAAGGTTGCGATTTATTCTCGGTGATCAATTTCGACAGAAAACAAATTGCTATAATATTCAACAACACTTATTGACAGTGTATGGTACATGTAGAGCAAATATATGATAAATAGCAGAAAATGATGATAGAGATATTCAAATCTTTAGGCTCGCAATAAATGTAAAAGTTTTATAGAAATACTTTTAGTTGCACATTCTTAGTTTTCCTTCAGCTTTCTAGGTGTACGAGTATTAGATTTGTAGCTACCCACCAGTGATAATAAAATCTTAGGTATCAGGTTTGCAATAGATATATAAGTTTAAAAAAACGCTTAGGGTGCAAATCCGAAAGTTTTCCTAAGTAGACATTGTTATTAGGTGTTAAGTCTTAGGACAGGTTCATTCCTTTTGTCAGAGAACTTAGACCACGAATGCGCCCTATCCTCTGCCTCCTCCTTCAGCTCTCAGAATTTTCTTCTTTCCTTAAATCATCCAATATTTGAATCCTTCTGCCTAAGCTCCTCTTTCCCTCAACCTTTCCTTCTATGATGTTGTGCAGAAGACAGTTCCTCCTAAGTATGTGCCCGATCTAGTTTGCTTTGTACCGAAGAATCACATCCAAAATGGTTCTCTTCTAACCCACTATTCTTAGTACTTCTTCATTTATCACCCTACTTGTCCACCTGATCTTCTAAAGGCTTCTCCAGCCCAACATTTCAAGGCACTCCAAATATTTTCCTTTTTTTATTCACAAGAGTCCAAGTTTCTGCTCCATACATTACGATGCTCCAAATGGTAGCGTTTCATCATATTCTTCCTCAGTTCCAAACTCAACTTGCTGGTCTTATTGTTGAAAGTTTCCTTGGCCAAGTTTTAAATTGTTTATATTCCTTGGCTTTGCAACTACCCGCACTGGTTATCATGCGGTATAGAATGTCAAGCTCAAAATATAAAAGCCACAACAAACAATACCATAAATACGTAGATCTATGCGACGTTTCTGCTTACTATGGTGAGTGTTGTTTTTAGTTACAATAATTGGTGGTCACTTGGTCTAAAGCGTTAGAAAATGTTTGTAAATATTTTAACACCCTAAAGGTTTATCTAAGTATAGCATGGCTTTCTTACGATTAGACAGTTAGACCACCTTTTGGAAAATACAAACTTATTTTGTGCGGTTAAAATTGAAAACATTTTACGCTAAATTATTATTAGTGTTTATTTATATGTATTGGTAATTTTAATAATCAAAATTACAGTTTCATATCACATGACTTGGCGTATGAAATACGTGAAAATAAATCAATTAACTTTTAATATTTGTCAATTTCCATTCGTAAAAATATTGGAATCGCGTGGTCTAAGGCTTAATATAACTGTTTTTAATACACCAGAAAAACACACCCTAAGGTTTGACTAAGTAAATATTACATGTTTTATCTTTTTATGTTTCATGATATTAGAGTTTTCCACACCGATGGTCACGTGGTTTATGACATCATGTAATGTATGCAAAAGTAGAAATAAATACTAGGCTACCGAGGTGCACAGCGTCCTAGATACACATTCTAAAGTTTCTTAAGTGTGAATACATGCCAACTTTTATCTTTATATTTTCTTCAGTTTTTGGAGATGATTGCACCGGTAGCCACGCAGTCTAATGTGTAGGGTCCGAAAATGTATACGAGTAAAAAAACTACAGATATTCACATCCAGAGGTTTACTTAAGTCCCAATTTCACTTTTTTAGCTATTTGGTTTAGCAGTTATCCACACGCCTGTTCATGTTGTTTAAGTTGTCAAACTTTCAGGATATAAATAAATACCTTAACACCTTAAGGTTTCTTTTACGCACATAAATTTATGCCAAATTTTTGCTTTTTATTTTTCTTGGTTTTTGAGTTATACGAACTGGTGGTCAAGTTACCTAAATCATCAGACTCAAAATATTTACCTATTTTGTGGTAAAAAAAACACACTTGAGATTCACATATTCAAGTTTCTTTAAATCTTACAATGATTAGGCTCCCTAGTTTTCCTGATTATGACCCAGTGCTCAATCTGTCTAAGGTGTTTGGCTTTAAATATATTTTGTATTTAAACAAACACATAGCACACATATTTACATATATGCATTCACACACACCCTCCTCTCTACACACATTATATAGTTACATAAAAACGACATTGACATATTACGTCCACTGACCCTCCTAGATTAAATAACTTTATACACGAGTGATTATATTCTACGCATTAGATAATGTTCCTAGACGTGATTTAATCTTATCTTAAAATTTTATCTGAAAATGTCATTAGTTAATGTATTGGCTTTTTAGGCTTTTAACACCCTTGCCTATTAAATTATTGCTACTTATTGCTTAGATAAAGGAATTTCAAGAAACTACCCATTTAGGACGGTGAAACACACAAATAACCCCTCTACGCGCTTCCTCGCAGTGGAGAGGAACCAGGTTCCGGAATCTTGGGTCAGAATCAAATGCACGCTCCAATTTTGACACATGCATTGACTTTTTATATTTAAATGTAAAATATCACTGAATTGGAATATTTATTATATATATATTTATTATATATATATTTATTTACAGTCTTAGTCATATAAGTAAAGTATTTATGTATTTAAATACAAAGGTTCATTGAATAAGTATGTATTGTATTTAACTATATTAAGTCATTGAAGAAAAGTCTTTATATAATAAAATATAGGGTCATTGAAGTAATGTTGCCTATATAAAGTCATTAAAGTACATTCATTATATATAATATTTATATATAAAATACTTCAAGGGGTCTAAAATATTTTAATTTTTAAACACATATTCATTGAAGTAGATTATTTATAGATTTAAATAAATATAGTCATTGCAGCAAAGTACTTATATATTATTTTATCCTGTAAAAATGTAAGGATAAAGGGTAAAGTCCATCGATGGGTGAATGCAACTCGGAGAATATTTATATGTATGAGGACTGTTGTAAAGAATGTAGTAGTATCGAAAGAGACCAAGAAGGCATTATATAAAAGTGTGTTAACGCCAACATTGTTTTATAGATGTGTCGCTTGGCTTAGTCAGGAGAAACACAAGAGCAAGTTGAATGCGGTTGGAATGAGTTATCTTAGAAATGTATGTGGAAAAACTGGTATGGACAGAGTCAGTAATGAATAGGTGCTGAAGAAGTGCGGCTTGAAAGGGAATTCAACAGGTCAATGTGTAAAATGTATCTTACGATGTTTGGGCATATTGAGAGGATGAGTGTAGATCGAGTGACGAAGAAAATATATGAAGGTAGCGTGTAGGATGAATTAAGTACGGGGTTGTTATTTTTTTAAATGTCTTCACAGTTTCTTGCCTACCCCGTAAGGGAACAGCTTATGTATGTATTTATGTAAAGTTAATAATTGTATAATAGTATACCCCAAACAGCTATTACCTTCTGTTCCTGTCTTAGAGAGTTGCTTTCAGATTGAAGTTTTTTTTTCTGACTAAAAGGGGATGGTTTTGGCGTGATCCCGTTCTTCCCCTTGCGTTTCAGAGATTCGGACATTTTGAAGATGAAGACCAAAAGCCACTATTAGTAAATTGTGCAAGAAGAGCCATCAAAATGACTTATATTTTAAAGGTACTAATTTTATTTAAAAAAAATAACGATGATTTGTATGAACTGCAAAGAAGTGGTCTTGTTTTATATATACAAACATACACCAAATAAGGTGAATGTATATTTTTTGATTGAAACAAAGGACAGTGTGTGAGATGAATTGCTAGGTAATGACCTCAATAAAATAGTGTATTATATTGTTTAAGTCATTGACGCCATTCTGACCAGTTTATTTAGTTAGTTTAATTAGTTTAATTAGTTAATTTAAAAAACTATCTAATGGAGGCTAGTTCTATATACAAAATGATACCACTCCCATTTCATGCAATCGGAATTTTTTACTTGAATCTGTCCCATTTCATGCACTCAAATATTTGTGAGGTATTATTAAGTAAACAATCTTCTTATTAAATATAAGTAAAATTTTAAAATTAATGTATTTATTTTCTGACAATTTTTTTTAGATCTTGTCTCGCCATAAACATTGATAGAAAAAAAACCTTAATTAAGTTGGATTCTGAAAGCCCCCTCGTAATAAAACTTGACCAATACTGACCCTAACACTCCCATTCTCCCCAAAAAACCCTTGAGTAATTTAAGGACGGGCCCTAGCTCGTGAGAATTTGTAATTAATCCAAGAGGCCAATGTGAAAGAAGCGTCTTACGGTAGTTTGGGCATTTTGAGAGGATGAGTGTGGATAGAGTGACAAGGCAAATACCCGTATATGTAGGTAGAGTGTATGGATCAAAAGGAAGGGATAGACCATGTGAAACGTGGCTAAATGTGGTAAACGAATATGTGAAAAAGTTTTAAGAATAAAAGAGCATGCATGACTCTGTATATGGATGTTGTTTAAGTGACGGGAGTATGAAAGGATAGGAAAGTGTGGAGAAAGATAGTGAGGATGGATTAAGCACGGAGTTTTTTTTTTGAGCTATATGCATGCATGTATGTATGTATGTATGTATGTATGTATGTATGTATGTATGTATGTATGTATGTATGTATATATGTATGTATGTATGTATGTATGTATGTATGTATGTATGTATGTATTTATATATATGTGCTTATTTTACCATCCGTCATTCTTAAATATAATGAGCGATAGATACAATCATTTAATTATACGTTATTACGGTAACCTAAGCTACGTTATAGTGACAACGTTTATTTTCGCTCGATATTTTGGCATTTTCTTGAATGTGGTCGTGGGGAGTGACTTTTTTTTCCCCACCCACATCTTACTACCCACTCTTGTTTGTTTCATTTAATCCTGGCATATAATGATAATCTTAGCGACCGGGAGTATACTTTTAGTGAACTCCTAATCATTCGTTTCCCAATTGGTCAATTGCTTTCTCCCCCAAGCGAAGAGCGCATGTCCGTACCGGGATCCGAACCAAGAGGTAAGTTGGTCATTGTCTAAAGCAAAACGTTAATACAACTGCGACTTTACCCGCCTCGGTGGCGTAGTTGGCTAACGCGCCAGTCGTGTTGAGTCAAACCACCAAGGACGATGAGATCGAGGTTCGAATCTCAGTCGGGTGAACTGGGGGTGGTTTTTCCTAAATGGTTTTCCACTCTCCCTCCACGCAAATGCGGGTTCACTTCCCCTATATTCAACCTTCCCAATTCCTAATCCATTAGTGTAATTAGTACTTAAGCGTATAACCCGAACGGGTAGTAAGACGCGGTGCTAAAAATTAAATTAAATTAAAAACAGCGACTTTGGCTCAGGTCCGATACTTTAACTAAGTCAGTAGCGTGTCTGACTACTGATCTCAAGATACCAAGTTCTATTCCCTGCACGGGCGAAAAATGTTTCATTAGTGAAATGTGGGCTCACCCTTTGTTGTTATGTCTGTTCTAGATTTAAGTTAGTTTATAAGTCGTGTGCTGATATAATCAGTCGGTTCAGAAAGTACATATTAAAGACCTCAAATTTAATAAATGAAACAACTTTTGCTCAGGTCAATGATGATTCTGAATTAGCTTATTGCGAGGTGTGTGGAAAGTGGAGCTTTATGTGAGTAAAAAAAAAAAGATTGTGCTTCAAACCAAAAACTCCATTTTTATCCCAAAATAGAACGTTAGTATTTTTTTTATAAATTAAATATCTTATCAACTATTTGTAGTCGTGAGGTTTAATTCAAATCCACATTGCTTATTTATACTGAAATGCGACGTTGTATGTGATAGCGATAAGAGATAAGAGCAAGTCGAATACAATGAAAGCTTATTTTTGATCCTTTATTACACTATACTGTGCTACGTATAATGGGAAAATGTAGAGCAATGACGTAGTTTAGATTTTCAAATTAAAGCGATAGCTTATCTTATGTTTGAAAGTATTTTATGAAAATTATGTAAAAAAAAATATGTGTGACCCGAATCATGTGAGAGATTCATGAATCATGTAGGTTAAATTTATATTACATAGATAGATAGACAAAAAAATTTCTATGGTGTTCGAAAACAAGGTTCTTGTTCCAAAAAGTGATGAGGTTACTGGGGAGTGGAGGAGGTTACACACTGATGAGTCACACACCCTGTACTCATCACATAGACATTGTTAGGATATTCAAGTCTTGTAGATTACTATGGGCAGGACATTCAATGCAAATGGGAGATTCTAGAACCGTGTTCTTGGCATGGCCTGGTAAACCCAATGGGAAGAGACCATTGGGAAGACTTAGACACAGATGGGAGGATAACATTAGAATGGACCTGAAAGAGATAGAGTGTAATGAGGTGGACTGGATAGAACTAGCTCAAGTTAGGTATAAGGTGCAATGAGGGGGACTGGTTAGAACTAGCTAAAGATAGAGACATTGTGTAATGGGGTGGACTGGATAGAACTAGCTCTAGATAGGGATAGGGTGTAATGAGGTGGACTGGATAGAACTAGCTAAAGATAGAGACATTGTGTAATGGGGTGGACTGGATAGAACTAGCTCAAGATAGGGATAGGGTGTAATGAGGTGGACTGGATAGAACTAGCTCAAGACAGGGATAGGGTGTAATGAGGTGGACTGGATAGAACTAGCTCAACAGGGTGTAATGAGATGGACTGAATATAACTAGCTCAAGATAGAGATAGGGTTAATAAGATGGATTGGATATAGCTAGCTCAAGATAGGGATAGGGTGTAATGAGGTAGACTGGATAGAGCTAGCTAAAGATAGAGACATTGTGTAATGGGGTGGACTGGATAGAACTAGCTCAAGATAGGGATAGGGTGTAATGAGGTGGACTGGATAGAACTAGCTCAACAGGGTGTAATGAGATGGACTGAATATAACTAGCTCAAGATAGAGATAGGGTGTAATGAGGTGGACTGGATAGAACTAGTTCAAGATAGGAATAAGGTGTAATGAGGTGGAATGGATAGAACTAGCTCAAGATAGGGATAGGGTGTAATGATATGGATTGGATATAGCTAGCTCAAGATAGGGATCGGGTGTAATGAGGTGGACTGGATAGAGCTAGCTAAAGATAGAGACATTGTGTAATGGGGTGGACTGGATATATTTATCTCATGATAGGGATAGGATGTAATGAAGTTGACTGGGTATAACTAGATCAAGAGAGGGATAGGTGGCGTACTTTTGTAAGTTTGGCAATGAACTTTCGAGTTCTTAACGCCATTGAATAAATAACTAAGATAGAAACGTTGCACAACATCTTATTACTCATCCGAGCTATTTACATTTAACTATATTAATAGGGTATAGATGAAGGTATAATCTAGAGTATTTTTAACTGCATTTGCGTGGATGAATAGAGAAAACTACAAATATTAATTTTCTGGGATATTATATTTCCAACCCAAATTTAAAAAATAAACTACTTAACTTATGTTCGTTGTAAATTTTTAAAATTAATTTCAAACATTGTTCTAATGAAATTAAATGTGAAAATAACTTCTGAAACACATCCTAAGTATGCTGTAGGCTAAAAAAAAAAAAAAATCATGTATCGCCGGCAAACAAAGGTTTGTAAAAAAGTTAGTATTAAATCAATTTTGCTTATCTTTTTTTACACACAAGTTTCTTGTCGATATATTTGCACTGTTATTTGTGTGAGGTAGACGAAGCAATAAAAAATCTCTCGGACGGCTTGTCTGTCATAAAGGAACAGAAGACTGGTTGACGTGCAACGTTCGTGTGATAAGTTAGCTTCTGTCTGGTGCGCAAACATTATGACAAACAGTCGTGGAAATGTCAGGGGCGTGGTTGATTCGGCTCGGCGCGGTCCGCACGCGCGCGTGGACACACACACACACACACACACACACACACACAGGGATATAATTGCCATTATCTAAGTGTTGTTAAGGAGTTAGCCAGCCTGCTAGTGTTTCAACTTTATTAAAACAAATGTCATTTAGTTGCGTAATTAATAACTGTGAAGGCTGTTTAGTGACTTATTCGGTTTTGTTTTGCCTCCACTGCGTCTTACTGCCATTACAGGATAACTACATACAATAACGCTAATGGGGTATAAATGAAGGAGGTATAATTTAAGAGAATGCAGAGTGGAAGCTCTATTTAGGAAAGAGAAAAAATGGAAGATCTGCCAATATAAAATTCCTTGTGTTTTCCAAAAGGAATACCCATTTCCCAGATACTTTAGAGACGATTTATATATATATATATATATATATATATATATATATATATATATATATATATATATATATATATATACACAGTCACCATCCCCTATTGTATCTTCACGTGTGGGCCTGGAGTCTGTCAAGATGTCTGTGGCCGGGGCTAAGGGGGAGGTGATGTTGATTACTTGTGTGGGTTCGTGATTGACGTTAGAATTGGCTTTTAGAAGGTTTATTAATACTACTATATCTATTACAACTGTGATGTTAGAAGTGAAGTTAGAATGAAAGAACTTAAATAATATTAGGACGCATGTGAAAAAACGAGGTGTTATGAGGTTTACCCTATGGCCTGTCAGAATCCTAGGTGGTCCCTACACGGTCGCCGAACCGGGTTACCTGGGCTCGAGTGGCAGCCTCCGAGACTTGTACCGATAAACCGGCGTCTTAGCCCGCGTAGCCCCGAAACTGGCAGAGTGACCCCTGTTCTGTAGTCAACCACGAGGGGCTCAATCCCCCTCATTTTAACCGGACCTCCGGCCTGGTTTCTTGCTAAGGAATGCTGACAACACTTTTGTGGTCAGCTGCTCTAGTTTATTTGTTTATAGAATAATCATAACAACCTCGTAACGTTCGTTTTGTCATTCGCAACTAACAACATACAATATCACACAAACACGCCTTCCAATTGAAGCCATGCGGTTACAATATAAATATATATGCATTCATAAAAGTGACTTTTGTGCGGTCCAGTAATTGGAGTTTAAAATAGTATTATTTGTGATTTAAGGGAAAATTGATTAAGTCATTACACAACCCAATGTTTGAGGGAAAGTGGAAATATAATATATGTATTCGAATCAACGCGCCTAGTTCGTATGTTCTTTTTTTCTTCTATGCAAAGATCTACTAAGATATTTTAAGCTTGCAGTAAAATGTTCCAAATTCACAAATATTCCAATAAATACGTTAGTAGTGTTTTTATTTATTTCCATATAAAAAATTAAAGATCCCATTTCTTTCTGTTTTTCAAGGGCGTTGCAAACCTGACATCGTACATTATATCTGTCGACGGGGAGGTTAGGGTGTGCTGAGGAAGATTTTTTTCACATTTTGATATTAACTTATTCTATCCATGCTAATTCTTGTGCATGCCATCAATTCCACCCTCCTCACCCATGCCCCTTATTTTGAGCCATTAATAACCCAAGTGCTACGTTTCACTTAAGAAAAAATATAATTAAATTATTTTTTAATCAAGAATTATAATGTTTGACGTCAATATCTAAAACTTGTGGAAGGTGCTGATTGATTTACGGGGGAAAATATTAAATAAAATAGTATAGAATTTTAGGTGTCCCTTAGATTCAAACCGGGGACCCTTTACTCTCTCTCTCTCTGATGTTTGTACACTATCCCTTAGCTTAACTATAAATTTGTGTATATTTCTAGAAAATATTGTCAACCTCAGTGGTCTTGGGGTTAAGTGTTCATCTCAGGACCAGACGTTCGAAACAGCCGGGGTCGACAGATTTTTACTGAGCTTTGACAACAATCCGCAGCTCTACTTCCTTCGGAGGGAAGTAAAGGTTATCATGTTATCAGGATAGCGAAATTACAAATGTAGGATACAGGGGGAAATCACAAGAAACACATTTTCCAAGACAAATATTTTATATTTCAAACCCCATAAGGACCTTAAAAAAATGTATTTTTTATAAATTAATTTAAATATGACAGATACCTCTCTTAACCATAATTTAATGTTCATTAGAAAGGTCTCATGATTGCCTAACACAGCGGTTCCCAACGTAGGGTACGTGACAGGAAGTTTGGGGGTACGTGAAAATATTTGAATAATGGCGGAAAGATCTACATATGCCAACAGTGTAAGACAAAATATCAGTCAAAAATTATGAAATTAGCTCAACGATATGGCGAGGAAGTTTTCTTCTATATTTGACCTTAATAAAATGATTTCAATTTCAAACATAAAATAGTTTTATAATTACATTAATTAATTAATAAATTAAATATGTTAGTTCTTATAGTCACTTTTACTTTTTGAATGTAAAAATATATTTTACCTTATTATTACATTTATTTTAATTCCATTACTAGACCATTATTTTATTTTCAGTTGTAACAAATATATTAGAAATAACTGTAATAACTAAACATTTTGCTAATATTAAGGGCATAATTTATGAAAATGGGCTGCCAAGGAGGGGGGTACTCAAGCGAAAAAAGGTTGGGAACCGCTGGCCTAACAGATGGTAGCACTAGCTTAGTTTGAGTTTAATTTGTACTTAGACCCTTATTTCCCTGTACCCTTCAAATGGTTCAATGAATTAAGTTTAGTTGAAATTAATTAATTCACAATCCTACCTATAATATGTCTTGTTTGAAAGCTGTAAAGACCTGTTCCCGTGATTGAATCGTTTGCGACCACTTTAGCTCTGGTAGACACCCACCCCGGCTGAGCCCAAAATAATTTGGTATTCGGATGGATATTAATAACCATGGATTATAATTCATTGCTATTAATATCAGATGACATGCTTCGGTGGTCGCATAGTCTAAGCGGTCTCTCTCGCTGACTAGACTACTATAATGCCGATGACGCAAAGAATGTAGTTCGAACCCGGTCGGGTGTACTGAGGATGGTTTATCCAAAATGGTTTCCCACTTTCTCCATTTATGCAAATGTGGGTATATTTCCTCTAAATTCAACCTTGCTCATCTCTAACTCATTATAGTAGTCTAATTATAATATAAAGTGTAGCAAGACTCGGTGCTAGAAAAAAAATTGACATTTTTATAAACTATCATATCTCAAGCTAAGCTAATCTACAGAAACTGGCCGCCTCTTATAGGGGCATGGGGCAGGGTTTGGAAGCAGAATTCACAATCGAACCTGAATCGGTCAACAGTTCCATTGTCCGCAAAAACAAACACCTGTGAGCCCCATTATATTATCTTCATACGCAAACTTTAAATTAAGTCTTTAATAACATATGTGTTAAACGTACCTACGAAAAATCAACCAAACTTACTGTGCTTTCATTAGCGTTCTTAAAGAAGTCCAAATGATCATTCTTTTCAGAAGTAACAAGAGACTTATAAACGTATATTCTTGAACCATCAATCAACTCAAGAGCTATATCGTGATTGTCAATCTAGAAGTATCTAATTAGATTAAAATGTGTTCATTATTGTCGTATTGTTTGTATTTTTACTTTCTCTCGATCGTCAAAGAATCGATCTCAAGATTTTAAAAAATATCGAAATTTCATAACACCCTGAAACCAAAAAGTGGTTTACGCATTGCCATCTGTCTTTCTGTCTGTACCTCAGGCTAGAGCCGAAACTATTTTACCGTTTGGGATATAAATTGGTATTTGGGGTTTTCATAAGGTCTGCCCGAAGGTTTTTTAAATTAGACTTCCAATCCTAAAATTAAGGGTAATTTACTGGAGGGCAAAAAGAGAAAAAATCGATTTTCTCAAAATTTGCTCTAACGATTTTGATTATATTTTATATTTAGACACTATTTATAATTATAAACAAAATGTAGATTCTAATTTTATTGTGAAAAGGACTTTGAGGGTGATATACATGGGGAAATGTTCTAATTTTAATAATTTCTCCGCAACTAGTTGAAATATTAAATATCTTATCATTGTGTTAACCATAAGATGTGCAGCCCCTGAGAAAATTTCGAAAATTTTAACTGGAAGTTGACATTTTAATATATATATATATATATATATATATATAAATATATAAGATAGTGATAGTATGAGTGTGTGGAACCAGTGGAAACCATTAAACCTAAATTATATCTAATCAATCAAACACTGGTAACCGTTGGGGCTATTCTGCTTTCGTAAAATATACGCAAGGTACCAGCCGGGAATCGAGCCCGGGATCACTAAGCTCATATCCAGCTGTACGACCACTATACCACAGAGTCGGTCACTTACATGGGTATAAATCTGCTTCCCACTGGGAAAACAATAGCTTGTTGAACTAATAAAGTTAAAAAAGCTAAAAAAAATTTAAGATAAGCTAAAACAAAGTCTTCTGTAGACTACAAAGATTATCTTTCTAAAAATATAAGATACATTTCAACAACAAATCTTTGTAAATAAAAAGAAAGAATAACAGAAAAAGAAAAGTCAAAGTTAATCAAAGGTCTAGTGTCCCAACAAGTTATTTTCCTGAATAATTACATTATAAATGTGTTCGTCTAGTTTGTACCTGATACAAAAAAAACTTTAAAGCCTTATCAAATGTATAAAATTTAATATATGATATCTGTTTAGTAAAAAACCCACAGCTCAAGAATGAGGAAAAGAGAATAATCCGAACGAATAGTAAGATGCAGTACTAAAAAAACAAAATTTAAAAAACTATAAAAATATTGCTATGGTTGAGATATGTTTTTAGGTTAAGCTAAAGACGAGAATTTAGCAAAAGTTAAGAGATGTGAGATGGGAATATTATAAAAACATTTTCCCTTAATTTTTTCCAGAATTTTTTTTTTTCTGTTTTGAAAAAAATTTCAATTATTTATTTCTGAGAAATGTTACAGCTATTTAAATGAAATCGAGGTACTCAAAATAAAATCTATCCTAAGGACTTTAACACCAGAAACATTATAAAATGAGTCACAACAAAGCAATAATAGCGATTCTAGTTCTCTTCTTAAAATCACGTATCAACTACAACGCTTGGTGGATGAGTCTCTCACTATCATCTAGCTGAAAACTACGTTATATTAATAATTCAATATTATAATCATAGCCTTAAGAGAACACTTATGAGAATGAATTATCTTAAGATGGGGATGTAGGGAACACGAGTTAAGAGCAGTTGATTTGCAGTTTTTATAACAACAAATTTTGGAAAAAAAAAGGAATCAAATATTTTTCCAATAGAAACATAACAAAGAGTTTAATTTTCTTCAAAAACTGATTTTAACAGTTGTTGAATATTAATTAGACTGTCAATGATGTCCTAGAATTTAATAACCACTTTTCCTCTTCGTTTAAAATGTTTCTCAAATAATGCCGCTATGCTCATGATGGATATTAAACAATTGTTGATATCACCATGTGAAGAAAATTAAATTCTGTGTTTCTATTGGACTAATATTTCATTTACTTTGGTAAAATAATATATTTAAAAAACCTGCCAAAACACTGCCCCCTTTTTTTTTTAGCGTTCCCTACCTCCTCACCTGCTGTGACTCAAAGAAAATATAAGCCTAGCTTGACTTAACCTAACCTTTAGTATCCCATTTCCCTATTCGCTCGTTGATAATCTGCGTACATGCTTAAAACATTTATTTTTTATTTTGCTCAACACTGTTTTTCAAAATAACTAGTTCTTTGTATACGTATGTAAGAATCTCAAGCCGAAAAAAGGAAAGTGCACTCCATCATAAGATTATCAATGTGTGTTTTAGCAAAGTTATAGCCCGCTTCTGTGGTCGCATGGTCTAAGGCTCTACTCTTGCAATAGACTATACTACTGATGACGGGGATATTCTGGTTAGATATCAGTCGGGTGTACTTAGGGTGGTTTTCTCTAAATGTTTTCCTACTGTACCTACACGCAAATTCGGGTACACTTCCTCTAAATTCAAACTTAAACACCCCAATCCCACTAGCGTAATTAGTACATAAGCGTATAACTCGAATGAGTAGTAAGACGTAGTGCTAAAATAACACAATTTTAAATAAGATTTTTTATTCATTTTCTATTTATTAAATAATCAAAAATTGAAATTTTAGTAAAAAAAGTTTTAAATGACCTCTTCAAAATTTTACAGCCTGGTTCAGTTGTCGCATGGTCTAAGGTGTCACTCTCCCAATAGACTAGACTGCCGATGATAGGGAGCTCAAGGTTCGAATCCCAGTCGGGTGTATTTAGGGTGGTTTTCCCTATATGGTTTTCCAGTCTCCCTCCATGCAAACGTGGGTAAACCTCCTCAAAATGTAACCTTCCTCATTCCTAGCTCACTAGCGTAATTAGTACATAAGCGTAAAACCTGAACATGCAGTAAGACGCGATGCTGAGAAAATTATCTTACATGGCTATAATTTAATCAATATAATTTTCAATTAAGGTTTTAAATATTTACTTTTTAGATGTGTTATCCTTCGTTCCACTCAAATGACTATTCATTTATATGACTACTAAAAATAAATTAAAATATTTGTTTCTATTTAAATTATCTGTAAAAATAAACAACAACAAATCAACACCAAACCTGTTTTTAAAACTTGTTAAGCCAGATTCCTGACAATTACAAGTATCAGACATGTTTCAAGAGGAAGTTTGCTAGGTAATAACTCTCTAGAAATTACACCTTTATATAATTTTATTTTAAAATCTCAAATTTGTATTCTATACTGTTTACTTGGTGATGTGGGGCCTATAGCTCATTTGCTACGTATTTATCTTTATCGGCCATTTAAATTTATTGAATATAATTTATGATTCTCATACACCATGTTAGACCACTTCTGTGGTCTAGTAGATAAAGTCCTTGGCTACAGATCCAGAGTTCCCGGGTTCGATCCCTGGTGCTTCCAGATATTCTGTGAAGCAGTGGGTCTGTAACGGGGTCAAACTCAGCCTCGTGAGGACAAATGAGGAGCTACTAGGATGAAAATGTAGTGGCCTCGGTCTAGAAAACTGAGATTAACGGCCGGAAGCTCTCGTTCTGATCACATGACACCCTCTATCCACAAAAATGTGCACTATCTTCACCAATGAGTGGTCGATCTGGTTCGATTGTGATTGTAGAATCGTTCAAATTTCACACCGAGTAAAGGTTAGCTTTTGATCCCACCGTTATTTGAACCAAAGCCTTTCTTTGTTAGCAACTGACCTACGAACATAATGAAGATCTTATTCCATATAAAAAAGTGTAAAATATATATGTTATATTTAACAATAATTCTAATTGAATAAATAAGAGAAACGGCTGATAGTTACTGCATTTTAGAACATATTATTTGGAGAAAAACTTAGTCTATATTTTTGTATAGTTTTTATAGCTTATTTATTTGTATTTTCTAAAGGTATATTTTAATATATAAATTGTCTAATAATAGTTATTCTATCACTAATTTGTTATTGTATCTGAATTTAAAGACTAAAATGGGCCTTACTTACTTGGTATTCAAATTCTTAGCCATTTACATGTATATATCAGTGTCTTGGAAATAGTTATGAGTCTACATATTTTTTGTACCAAGTGAACGTATGCTAAAGGTAACATAAAGTTTATCTCTTAAGATTTGCTCAAAAGTAATAGATAATTTTCCCAGGTTTTTATTTAATAAAATTGATTACTTGGAGTCGACATTTTCAAAGTATTTGGAGTATTTTATAATGCTATTTAAAAAACTAGCATGTAGAAAAACTGAATATATATAATATTATAAATATATTTTTATATAAAAAAGATGTGTTTCAGATCTGATGACTGATCAAGGACGTCTATTGAATCAACACTGTATGAATTATAAATATGAATTACTAAGTCCTTAATAAAATTAGTTTAAAAGTAATTTTATTAAACTTAATAATTTATTTAGTATTACTTAAAAAGTTTCGAGCTGATTAAATGCTTGTATCAAATATAAGGTTGATGTAAGCACTTGGTTTACAATCGGATTATGTTAGGAAGAACGATTTAGAAAATGCAAACTTTTTTATTTGTGGTAAACATTGATAACATTTTACTATATTATTAATATTATCCTATAGATACTGATATTATCTATGAATAGTGGCCATTGCGTCTCACTTAATAGTATTATTAGTATATGAAAATTGATTTAGTAGCTTTTGTAACTCTCAAAAAAGTTTATTTTTGTCTGAATCGCTCGGTTGGGAGAGTTGATATTTTATTATTGATATCGCTTAGAGATTTATTTGAGTATAAATTTGTAAACTCTTTTTATCTCTTTAAGGCAAGCGTACACTATCGGCTCATATTGTTCTGAACCTGCTTGTAAAATACCCCAGATTTGAGTTTTTTTCCTCTTTTTATCCAAAATAATGTGTAAATGAGCCGACTTGATATGATAATAAAAAGCATGTGCCAATTTTAAAAAAATATATGCAGGTATGATGCAATACCTTTATGTTTCTTGTACTTAAAACAAATATGAAACATAGTGTTTTTTAGAAAACTTTGATATTTTAATTAAAATTATAAGATTGTGCTAAATTTCTTAGTACATAATTCATGTAGGGTTAAGTCCCTAACAAAGAATGATGTGTTAACGGTATAGTCGGTGTTCAAATTCCAGTTGACTGCATTGAAAGTGCTTTTAAAAAAATACAATTTTTCACTTTTGTTTTCTCCATCTCTCTCCACGTTAGTCTGGGAACTACCTAAAACTACCCTCTTCCTCCCCTCCTCTTATCTTAATTAAGTCATTAATAAGCCATGTGTTAAACGTAATATATGTAGATGAAGAGATCAGCAATAGTTTCTTCAAAATGTGAAGGCGATCCTAAATACTGTTTTGATTAGTGTAGTGTCTCAGATTTATTGGTTTTTAATGCATTAGGCCTGATTGGAAAACGAAGGAGGTTGTATTAAAATAACCTATTTTTTTTGTGCGAGGAAGTTAATAAAATGGAATGAAAATTTTCAAGTACATGTATTTTAAACTTTAAAACAATAAAATAAGCTAATGACTGAAAATTTGAATTATTTGTTTGCAGAATTTAGCCGCGGTGAAAATAAGAAAATAAATTACAAAAATAAATAAATATTATCTGATAATTTAACTAATTATATATTATTGCCTAATACGAAAAAAATACATTATATTGAAAATAATTTTAGTTTTTGCCTTGCATCTAGTACATATTTCAACTTGTAAAGTAGCTCGAGGATTTTCAAAATAATTGAGTCTTTAAATATAATTAATTATAACTTAAGGGCAATCCCTAACATATATATTTTACTCATACTGTACAAGCCAAAGTATATTGATGTACTGGTTTGTTTGTTTGTTTGTTTTTTGTTCATGACCTCCGGATACTGAGTGTAATCAATATTATTAACGAGACAAAGCGTAACCTAGATTCAATTTTATTAATTCAAATATAACGTATTAGTAACAAAATATCTGGCCTCGTGGTATTGTGGTTAGAGCCCCTGGCTTCTGACCTGGAGGTCCGGGCTTGAGGCTGGTACCGGGGATTTTTCTCGAAAGGCTAATAATTCCCATGGTCACCGAGGTTTGGTTAACTAGGCATAAGTTAGGTCTAAGATCTTAATTTGCTCCAACCCATCATATTCTCTATTATCGTTCCCTTATCTCATCGGGACATGAAACACACCTCCGTGGAAGGGATGAACGATTTGTACATTCGGATGTCCCCTGGGCAATGGTAAATTAGTACTGGCTAATCTTTATAAAACTGTGCCACACACAGATTGATGCAGCCTAGACCTGCCATTATTATTATGGCAACAAATTCTGTAGGTCTACTACGGTGGTCTTGTGGGAAAGTGTTCGCCTCAGGTTCGAAACAGGCTGAGACCGACGGTTTTATCTTGAACGACAAAAATCCGTAGCGCAACTTCCTTCTGAGGGTAAGTAAGGCTGTAAAGCGGATCAGACGAAACAAATATGGTGAATTTTATTGTAATTGGCCATAGGTTGAAAACGTCGACCCTGCGTAAGCGGAATATGATGTAGAAAAATTAAAGGTACAGCGTGTCTTCAAATTAGTTTTACTTGTGATGGAGAGCTCGGGGTGTGAGTTCCCGCCAGATTCGCTTATAACATTTTTTCTTCTAAATATTTCACCATTTTCCTTACACGCAAATTTGGTTACATTTTCTCTAAATTATACTTTTCTCAACCATAGCTCAGTGTAAACATTCGGTTGGGCCGGACTGGTGGTAAGATGCATTACATAAATACAGTCCAATTTTCGTAGTAAAAATCTTTTATGACGGCTAGAAAAGTTACTATATCCACTTTCACGTATTCATACGTCAGGTCACGTGATCTATAGCTGTTACTTTAGGTAGGTATTTTAACTACCTAATAACACTAATATAGATGATAGAATGTTGTAAATTTTAGATGCAATAAAAAGTGTTTGTATTTTATTTAATGACGGGGTTCAAATCTCATTCGAGTCTACTGAGGGTGTTTTTTTCTAAGTAGTTCCCCACTCTCCTTCCATGAAAATTCAGATGGATTACCTCTAAAATGCTTCCTTTCTCATCCCTTATCCCATTAGAGTAATTATCGTATATACGTTTAACCTGAACAGGTAGTAAGACGCGGTGATAAAAAAATATTGACAAAATATATAGGTCTATGTATTTTCTAAAATACCATATAAAAACTGGATTGTATACACAGGTAATCCTTGTATCGCTCGACACATCTCTAGGGCCGCTTTTAAACGATGACTTTTCGCCTCGCGCCGTGTCCGGCCGGCACGGTGCCGTGCCTACTAATGGACCAACGTCGGGACCGTGAAAAGACGCTACGAAGCTTCACGCCATGTTCCACTGCTTATTGCTATCGGTCTGTAGTATTTTTATATTAAATGTAAACAAATCGTTCACGAGTCAGGAAGTAGGTTCACCATTTAAATCTACAAAGACCGTTTGCTGGTATTTTCGTCACTTTGTATCAAGATTTAAGAAAGGATGGAAGAAAGTTTTTCAAATTATTTAGGATATCAATCAGTGAGGGCTGAACCTTATTTATGCATGGGGGGGGAGGGGTTAGGGACTTGCTTTTTACCCTACTCCCTACTCTGACCCACAATAAATGTTTTAAAACTAGATGTTCCAAAAAAACTATTTTTAGATGTCCTCAATATATATACATTAGATTATTTTTATAAACTATTTTGGAGTCGTTTCCTCCAGAAATTTTTTAAAACTTGGATGGTTCTAAAAGCTATTTGGCGTGGCTCTCCTTCAGTAAATTTTTGATTATTGGGTGTTTATATAAGCTATTTTGAGTAGGCCTCTTATTAAATTTGAAAAAAAAATCAAATTACTCTCTAGAAACTAATTAAAGTGTTTCATCCTTGAATTTTTGAAATTTGGACTTTGCTAGAAGCTATTTAGAGTGATACTGATCTTAATTTTTCCAAACAGTTATATGCCTCTGGAAGCTATTTGAAGTGTTCTTCTCAAGCATATTGTTTTTAATTTACGTATCTAGATGCTATTTGGAATTATACTCAACTGAATAATTTTGAAAATTGGAAGCTTTTAGAAGCTATTTGGAGTTGTTGCAACATGTATTTTCTTGGAAAATTATATGCATCTAGAATCTAATTGGTGTGGCCCTCTCATGGTAATTTTTTAAATTTGGAAGCCCCTAGAAGCTATTTGTAGATTGATGCAAGACTTTTACTTTAGTATTTAAGAATATCAGAAGTTGTGAAATACATTTAGAGGGGGCTAAATCATTCCATTAGGCGTAATAACCCCCACTTCTAAGCCCCACAATTTTTTCGATGTCACTAATTTGGAGTGATCATTGCTCCATTTTTTTGAAATTAGACTCTTTACCAGTGATCTTCCCTCTGATTTTTTTAAAAAAATTTTGCTCCTAGAAGCTATTTGGAGTAGTCCTACTACGATAAGTTTGTGATATTTGAATGCCTCTAGAAGCTAATTTAAATAGTTCTCACGCAGAATTTTTTTGAAATTTGGATGCTTCTAGAAGCTATTTATATTGCTCCTCACCCGAATTTTTTCGAAATCTATATGAATCTAAAATCTATTTAAACTGGTCGTTGCGCGGAATTATTTTGAAAATGGGATATTTTTAGAAGCTATTAGGAATGGTTCCCTTCTGGAAATATTTGAAAACTAGATGCCCTTAGATGATTTTCGAAGTGTTCAACCGACAATTTTTTTTTAAATTAAATGCTTTCAGAATTTATTTGGAGTGGTTGTCGCGTGAAAAATCTTTCATATTATATGCATCTATGTCCTAGAAATTATTTGAAATGGTCCTCCCCTTGAAATTTTTGAAATTTGGGTGGCCCTAAAAGCTATTTACGATGCTCCTTGAATGATTTTTTTTCCATACACTTCGATGACTCTGAAAGCTATTTAAAGTGGTCTTCTGAGGAAATTTTTTTGAAGATTTAATGCATCTGTACGTCATTTGGAGTTTGATTTGAGGCCATCGTTCAGTTTCATATTCATTAATATTAGAGGATTTGAAATATATCTGGGGGAGGGGGGCGGGGCAATTTATTTCAGGGAGGGGCAAATTATTTCTAGAGAGGGGGCAATGCCACACTTCTGTGACACACCTCAATCTCATTACCAATGTTGTAGTTTGTACTGAACGTTGGCAGTTCTACCCGCCAGACGGAGGAAAGTCGGCAAATCTGAACACGCATGTTTAGCTTCATGTACAGTTCACACCGTGGACGACGAGGTGCCACGCCGGATTGAAATGGGCGCCGTATACGGCATGGGTTCGTTGCGTGTGATGTCATCCATAAGCACCAATGGTTACTTCTTATTACGACGCCGTGCCGGACACGGCGCATGGAGAAAAGTCGTATCGTCTGAAAGCGGCCCACCACGATTTTGCTACAAAATGCGACAACATTTATTTAATAGGTATTGGTTGAGGTGAAGAAACAGGGGATTCCCATTGTTTTTCTTCATTTATGCGAAGGAAATACTATATTTGTTTATGCAGATGTTTTATTCAATGACTAACGTATTATTTATGGTGTTTTGGCTGTAATTATTTTAATGATAAGGTTTCAGTGTTGATGAATACTTACAGATGGTGTTAAAAAAAATTGATGACAGATCTTTTCCACAATCAAAGACGAATTAAGACATTTCTATACAAACAGGAACAAAGTATATTATTGCGGTTTTGTTTTCGTAAGTAAAGTCAAGCTATTGTGTTGAAATTAAATGTATTAATATTTATATTATTGATTTTATAAGAGGTATTTAACGTGCACTTTTTTAACCTAATGATTATATCAACGCAAGAAAATTTTCTAAGAGCGAAAGGGCCGAACAATTTTGCCGGGAGAGGTATTTTTTCATAATTTCTGGTTTCTTTTACATGTCATAATTTTTGAGGAATGCCAGGCCTCCACCGTGGTTCGGATTCCACGTTAAACTGTAGGTCCTTCATTTCATCTCACAATCACCCTAGCATTGCACATTAGCGTAAGTGCGTATAACCCGAACGGGTAGTAAGACGCGGTGCTAATAATAATAATACATGTCATAATTGATGGGACCAGCGGCTTTCTTCCACTCCAAAGGAAGTTGTGCTACTGTTTTTTTTTATCGTGCGAGAAAAATCTGTTGACCCATCTGTGTTTGAACCCATGAATATTGGGAAACGAGGCGAGTATTTTACCCCAAGACCACTAAGGTCAACGAATAATAAATACAATAATACAATAAATACAATTTTTATTTAACTTAAGCTTAAGGAATTAATAAAAATAAATAATGGAAAGTGCCTACCCTTTTTTTGTTTGAGTTGTGAGCCTCACTTAACACGATTTTCCACTACACGATATTTTTATGGAACGTGGGTAGCCTCTGTGTTATACGAGAACTACCTGTTTTTATACATCTAAGACTGTCTATCTCTATTATATATAATATGTTATTTTATATATTATATAAATATCTACTATGTATATGCATTATATGTTATATATAGGTTGTCTAACCACTCCTGTTTTGCACTTAATTTTTATTGACATATTTAATTATTTATAGCTAGATTTTATGGAAATGGATTTTAAGCATTTATACTTTAACTGTAATGCTAATTTCCTTCAATCTCTTTAAAAATAATATACACATAATTTAATAAATTCTTTTAAGCTAACGTTTCTCACTAATTAACGATACTACTTTGTGGCAGTATTGTGCATACACCCCAGGAAATTAGACTTGCCATATTTTCCCTGGAGCAATAGCCAAGCTTTAGTCATCTAAGGCGCACCCATTACAGGCTAATTGCAAATATATTGGGTCTTAGGGTCTCACCACCCCCTAGCTTTCACCACCCCCTAGCTTTCCATATTTACCCTTAGTCCCGGATATCTTGGTGACAAGCCTTAACGCTAGTCCAGGTTCCCAAACCTGAACGTTTTATACGTGAGGGTGTTTCTAAGTAATTAGGCACATAAGACTGCATAGGTGCACTCGGTGGGGGTTGTGGTGGTGGAATTAAAGAGGGGAGTCCTCCCCCAAGAACAAAAATAATTTTAGTTAAAACTTAAACCATATGACGTATATCTATAATATAGTGTTGTATTAAATAGCCAAGCTATTATATTTGTTGTTGTTACCCGCCTCGGTGGCGTAGTTAGCTAACGCGCTAGTCGTGTTGAGCTCGACCACCGAGGACGGGGAAATCGAGGTTCGAATCTCGGTCGGGTGAACTGGGGGTGGTTTTTCCTAAATGGTTTTCCACTCTCCCTCCAAGCAAATGCGGGTTCACTTCCTCTAAATTCAACCCTCCCAATTCCTAATCCATTAGCGTAATTAGTACTTAAGCGTATAACCCGAACGGGTAGTAAGAGGCGGTGCTAAATAATAATATTATATTTGTTAGTTACGGTTATTGCCGCATTTAAATATAATATTCATTAAATTAAAAAATGAAACAGAAATCGAACTCGAGACCTTTGTCTTAGTACGCAAATGCTCTAACAACTGAGCTAACCAGGAGTCATTCCGTGCCCAGGATTATTCTTCATCCTTATTTTAAGTCAGATTCTTGGATATTTAATCCATCATGATATGCGCTTTAGTACATTTGTCTTTGTACTATTGACAGTATAAAGGCTCCCACAAACAGGCGCAATATGGAACGCATCGCTCCACGATACATTATCGCGCGATAATCTTCCAATGGTTCTCAAATGTGAACGCACGTGTGCGTTTACAAAGAGGCGATTATTGCACCACGCGTTTTTTATCGCAGCAGGTTGAACGCGTCGATAAGGCGGACGACCTCTCGGGAGAGGTAGATAGCGCGGTTTGCCGCGCGATTCGTCTCTAGACAGTCATGGATCGTTTTCAAAGGAAGAGGTTTTGCTTCTGGTCGATGCAGCTGAGGATGACAGATGCAGGTAACGTATTCACAAGTAAGTCCAGGTTAATATGCCGTTAACATTTTTTATAAAAGTGAATGAAGTTTTAAAACTATTAGATTTGCAGCCGCAATTGTTAGAGACTGAAAAATACTCTTGAATGGAGACGGCATGTTTAAATAACATTGACTACCTTCACATTAAGGCTACGGCCAGGCTTGCGACCTGGTCGCCGCGACCAGGACGCCGCGACCAGGTCGCAGTAGTGTATTACATTGATTCTTATGAAGGTGGCCACGCTTGGCGACCAGCGACAGCGACAGATTTCAAAACGCTTTCATGAGCGTTTTCAGGTCGCAACGACAAATACGCTCGCCTTTATTTCTTATGGAGGTGGCCACACTTGCGTTCGTGTCGCAGCTTGTCGCGAGAACACTGGACACTTGTGTGGGTTTGCTTGCGTCATCCTAGGTTAAAATGTCGACCGATAAGGTGCTCGGGACCACGCTATCACTCCTCCGCTGAGCATTTTCACTAACTTTCTTGCAAGCCGTCCAGTGTTTCCCGCCCGTCTGGAGTTTGACACTCGGTAGAGTACGGTACTTAGCAATGTTTGATACCGAGCTATTTATAAATGAAGTGAATGCCCTCTCTGACGTATTAGCAAAGTTCGTCAAATGAAGCTATACTCATTCTAAAATACTGACAAAATTTATTTTCAGCCTTTCTGTGTTCATTAAATAAGGTGTGAAACTGTCCATAAGTACGTCTCTGCATATTAATGGGGTGGACACCGTATTTTTTAGATGTACGTTTCTTCTTCATATAACTAGATACTACTATTTTTGAAAAACATGTTTAATTGTAGTAAGGAAACAATATTTAATCTTAATAATAGAATTCAATGTAAATGAAATCAATTAAAAGTTGGTAAAAAATTAAGTTTTATATGGGTCATAAGACTAATAGGTGAAATATAACATGATTACAATGTATGTATCCTGTCTGAGGTCAATGGACATTATAGGACAATATACTGATTGTATCTTGACAAAATATAAACATAGGTCAAATTACACATTAAAAGATACACACTAAAAAATGTAAGTCATTTCATATACACAAACAACATATTAAAAAAAATTAACGAATAATATACGAATTATAATAAAGACTGAGTATTGGCAATTATTGACCAATATAAAAATGTTATAATGAATATTTAGAACAGAGAAGGAAATGTCTTAGCTAAGGTAGTTTTTGATTAATTAAATTGAATTCTATTCTTATCTTGTGTTGGAATTCCCTTGTTCCTTATTTAGCTGAGTGTGATTCAGCCCCAAAATCTCAACATGTTTCAGCGCATCGTCGGCGCCATCCTCAGGACTGTATTGAAGAGAAAAATTCACACCATAACCTATGTTAATTTTTATAACATTTTTATATTGGTCAATAATTGTCAATACTCAGTCTTTATTATAATTCGTATATTATTAGTTAAAATTTTTTAATATGTTGTTTGTGTATATGAATTGACTTACATGTTTAGTGTGTATCTTTTAATGTGTAATTTGACCTATGTTTATATTTTGTCAAGATACAATCAGTATATTATCCTATAATGTTCATTGACCTCAGACAGGATACATACATTGTAATCATGTTATATTTCACCTATTAGTCTTATGACCCATTTAAATCTAATTTTTTTACCAACTTTTAATTGATTTCATTTACATTGAATGCTATTATTAAGATTAGATACTACTATGGCTAGTAACACATCTTCACGCCTTGGTGCCATGATAACATCTGGTCATAAAACGCGGCGACCAGGTCGCAAGCGTGGCCGGTAACAACAAAAAGCATTCCCCGCGACCAGGTCGCAAGCCTGGCCGTAGCCTAACTACTTGTCATCGGATTCACTCCTGTATAGAAGGGATCTCATTCATATGACAGGATCACAACGCGCCAGTGTGGGGACCTCCACACGGTAATGCGATATTGTTGATATTGTTATCTCGCCAACCATGCAATAAGCGTTCCGTAGCGCGCCTGTCTGTGGGAGCCTTTAAAGCCTTCCCTGCGTTATCTGATAGCTCACGATTTTAATTGTTCACTCATATTTAGATGACAATTTCCACACGTCCATCACAGAATATGCCTTAAATAATGAGTTAAGAATTATCCTGGACAAGGAACGACTCCTGAATAGCTCATTGGTTAGATCATTGGCGTAATAAAGCCAAAGGTCCCAGTTTCGATTCCAGGTATAATTTATTTTTCAATTTTACGAATACTATCCCTAATGTATATTACTAAAGATGTGTCTAATCTAGAAACTATATTTTAAAATCAGCCCTATGACCTAATATTCAAAAGGTATACCTGGATGTACACTAAAAGTGCACCTAAATTTCCTAATGGGGAAAAAGTACAGAAATAAATAATAAATTCTATAAATTGTACGTCCCCCCCTATCACCAAAGCAAGTTTAGGGTGCACCAGTCTTCTAAATACTTTGAATTTACTCCACTATGATCGGGTAGCCTTGGAAACAACCTTTTAGACGATACAAAATGAATTTAAAGAAGTAAACATTTACAAAATTTCACTGTACTTGTTGTTTTACAGCTGATAAAATTGAACCTTTTGTGTCAAAAGGGACAGCGCAACATAACACATAGCTTAGAATGTTGACTTGGTATAAAGAAATGCGCTTATCATTCCAGAAAATTTAGGAATCATCAACATTAAATGTGTTCAATCAAGTATAGATTTATTTTTTACATCTTCGAACAAACGTTCTCATTTTGTCCCTATTATACTGGTAGTTAGGAACAAAATATTCCAAAATCATTTATCAGTAAAATACACCTTTGGAAAAACCAACATTATTTTTAAAACTATATGAAATACTCAAAGGATATAAACTTTATGAATATAAAATTTCTATAGCCATTTAAATACAATCACAAATCTATTTAAAAAACAAAAACTTACATTCTTATTCATCATGAAAAACACTCCCCAGAATAAAAGCATTAAAGCAATTTTGGAAAAATTTCTAATTTGAAAAAATTATTCATTATTAAACTACTCTTAATTCATAGGTAGGAATAAAATAAATTAAAAAATCTCTGAGGTAAGACCGTATAATATGTGAATATTGAGCTTGAACTAAATACATTAACCCTTTTAAGCTGTAGCCCGAGAGAAGGACAGACAGACATGGGGACGGAGAATATAATATCTACTCTTTCTGGGGCATATAAAAGCCCGATTAGTCCATAGGTCAAAAAATTGCACGATTACACTACTGACTCTCTATAATAAAGTAAAAATCTGACCATATTTATTGTAGTTTTAACGATTTGTTAGTAAGCTTCAATAAACATTCTAAATATGAATTTTTTATTGCAATGAAAATATTAAAGGGCTTTCCCAACAGTTCTTATTTTAAAACAAAAGTTTATTGGTCAAGAAAGTACAAAATAGTTTCTCAACAAAGAGATAAAAATTTCAAAAATAGTTCAAAACTTGCTTGAATGGTTTGCCGATATTACGTCATCAGACGCTCAGTGTTCCCATAAACCTCCGCGGGAGCACCTAGCCGGCTCGCGGAGGGTTTTCTCCCACGGGAAGAAGAATTTCGCGTGGTTGGCGAGGGGATCTAACATGGTGTATAGAGGGTGAGTGTGGTTTCGTGAAGGGAGAGGGTGGACCGACACCCCTCGTGAACGGGTAGGACGGTTTGAAAAAAAGGTTGTACAACAAAAATGTAAAGGTAGTCAGCAACTGTATAATATAGTGAAATAAAGTAATGCCTTACAACATTTAGTGTGTACAACATATAGCCAGGGGGTGGCAACCTTTTTGATATATTGTGGCGTATAGGTTAACAATAAATTTTGTGGGCCAGTATGAAAAAAATATCAAGCAAATAGTTCCAACTTTTCTTCTTATATATAGTAATTAGTTATTAGTCTATTTTTATGAATACAATAATTGTTTTCTAAATTTTCTACGATCCAGATAAAATCAGTCGGCTAGCCGGATGGCCCGCAGGCACCAGGTTGCCGACCTTTGATCTAATCTATTAGATTTTTTTAAGTGTATATAAAATAAGTGTTAGCTGATACGAGTGACAAAAATCGCTTTGCAATGGAGGGCCAATGTCCATTTTTTATCCAAAATAAAACAATCACTCTTGATACTATGTCATAATATTAGGAAAAACTATCTATCTTTTCAACAGCGACATTTCACCTTGATGTCACTCAATAGTTATTAGTTCTAAGGAAATATTATAGTATGCTGTGTCGTAAAATATAACACTACTTTTACATTGCTTGAATGTTTCCTATAGGCCTACTTCACTTTATATCGACCAATCATTTTATCATCGCGTCCTACTACCCCGTTTGGGTCTTACGCAAATATATGAGGAAGGCTGAATTTAGAGTAAGTGTGTCCATATTTTTTTGGTATAGAGAGCGAGAGAGTGATAATTCTTTAAGAAAAACCTTCCTCGATATACCCAACCGGGATTCGAACTCCAATCTTCCCGTCATATGCAGTCCAGTCGATTGCGAGAGTGATGCCTTGGACCATTATTACCACCGAAGGTTATTAATTAAAAGAAAAGGTGAAATTGGAAACGTTAACATAAGCTCTTAACTAGTGTTATATTCTTAAGTCGATGTGGGAGGGAATATGTCTTTACAATCCGCTAGATTCTAGTTCTATAAATATAACTTATAGAAACTTCTGACGCCACGCAACGTGTAATGTACATTCTATCTTATAACTCATCTCCCATCGCATTAATTGAGCAGCTAATGGCAGCGTGGAGCTTTTATTTGTACATAGTAAACTACTTATGAACACCCGCACTAGGCGCTAGACTCAGCTTATCTTGTTTGTCAGCGAAGGAGTTATAATCCCGTCCGAGTGTAATGACTTAAGACTATCTATAATGTCATAAATTGTTTCTCCCTTTTCTTATAGGCCAGGCGTCAGGGCGTAAATAAAGCCTACATTCAGAAATCATCTGAGGAAATCTGCAAAACGTTTTGATCACCTTATTTTAGGTCTGTAATGAACATATTAAGTCCCCGCCCCCCTCCCACCTTCTGAGGTCTGCGTTCGCCGTCATTTTGGAAAGATGGCGGTGAAATGAAGATTTTCTTGTGAATATCTCGCTAAACGTTAGTTTTATGATAAAAATGATTACAATCTATATTATTCCAGATAAAACTCTATATAAATAAATGGCATGGAGCTGCGCACTGACATTCTCGCTCTTTTGTCTAAAAATTGATGTATTTACTCAAAACTCATATATGTGAAACTAAATAATATACAAAAGCAAACCCGAGCAAAAATTACGCTATACTAACGTAAAACTTTTTTGACACCTGGTTATAAATTTTATAATTCTATTCTTAAAGGATTAAAGTCCTCATTTGTATGTTTGGATCAATAAAAAAGGTTGCTATTGGGTCCATAAGAGTCAACGCTTCGTATTAACATTTCGACTTCCGGTTAAAACTTTCGACATTTTATTAGGAGGTCCACATCTTCAGGTCATTCCATTGCTTTTAAATTCCTCATTTAAAAATTTTGACCAATAAAATAGGTAAATATCGACTATTGAGTCTAAAATGAAGGAGAGAGAGCAATGCTGCACATACATTTCCCCTAAGAGGTTATAGGAAAAATAACATAGAGATTATTGCGTTAAAATTTAAGTAATATATCTGTACAACAAAAGATCACAAAATTATATTAATATATTTGCCAACATCTCTGAAACTATTGGTTTTATAAAAATATATTTCAAATGAAAGTTTTTGATTTTTAATAGTACTACAATTTTGCAATGATAAGTTATTTAGTATCTCATAATAGTTGCAGAGATATGGAAATTTACACTTCTGTAACGTACCCTATAAGTCACTTTCATGCGAAAGTGAAAAAAGCCATTTTGTTTATAATCTTAATCAACGGCTAGATAATAATTGTAATCAAAATCATTAGAGCCGATTTTGGGGGGAAAAAAAATCCCTTTTCACCCTTTAGTAAACTACACTTAATTTTAGGGCTAAGCAAACACACATACAAATGGCTTTGCAAAAACAACTTTTTAGGATTCCGGGGGTCATGAAACGTTGACATTCATCAAAATTTCGGGTTAGATTTTTTTGACGGTCGCAATACTTTCCTTAAGTGTTCGAAAAGCTAAAAAAATATGCATATTTGTGTATAGCTTGGAAGCTATTGGTTTTATAGACATATATTGCAAGTAAAAGATTTGTATTATAAATAGACCTACATATTTGCAATGATAAATAATTTCATATCTCAAAGACTTACGGGATATAATTAAAAATTAGAACTTATGCATCTGACCGGAAACCTTAAAGTCTTTTTGACAAAAAAATGAGAGTAGCCAATTTGTTTGAAATATGGATCAAAGCTTGGAAACAAAATTTAATAAAAATCATTAGAACCAATTTTGATAAAACCGATTCTCTTTCTTTTTGCCCTTAAGGAAACTACCCTTAATTTTAGGTTTAGATATCCAATTCCAAAAACCCTCGGGGCAACCCTATGAAAACCCTAGCTATCAAGTTTTTGCCTGATCGGTAAAATAGTTTAGGCTCTAGTTGGAGGTACAGACGGACAGACGGCATTCCGAAAACAACCCTTTCAGATTCGGGGGATCATGAAACGTCGACATTAATTAAAATCTCGAGTTCGAGGTTTTTAATAATCACAATATTTTCGCTACCTGTAAGGTAGCGAGAAAGTAAAAAGGTTATGCGCACATTTTTCTTAAAATGAAATCTTTTGGAGTAGTCGCGAGAAGCCAACGATTTTCAGACAACTGCAAGCAACAAAGGGACTCCCATTCTAGTGTTCAGTGTTTACTTCAAGTACTCCGTAATTTTAACAACTAAAATGTAATCAATATATTTGTTACTAAATATTTAATGTTTTAAGTTCTACAAAATTAATATTTAATACTAAATGTTTTTATAAAATTTTCATTTATTTGTATATGCTAGAACATTTACGGTAATTGTGAATTTTCATAAACGTTTCCCTGATGTAACTTTCAGCACAACAAGGTGTCATCCAGTTACCTGAGTACGACCCTTTCTCTCCAGGATAGGTATTCTTCAACAAACGGAACAAAGAACGGACCAAACGCTAGATATTGTATGTTCTGCAATCCAAATCAGTATAACCAAGGCTTCGGTTGATTCTGTACGTGTTTGTTACGAGAAAAACGAATGTGGTTAGCTTTCCCAAGTACGCAATCAACTGAGCGTCTTTGACGAATAAACAAAATATACTGTCTGACGAGTCGATGTCAGCAGCTATGTCTCAAGAGAAATTCTTACCGAACGATAAGAATAAAAACCTGCTCATCTCCATGCTACAGTATGTGAGAAAGACGAACTTGATAAATTAGTTGTAGAAAAAGCTTACGAAGATACTTACTTATTGTTAATATTTGGCAAAGACATTGATCTTTTGGTTCTACTGTCAGCTTTAGTTCCAACTAGATCCAACATTTATTTATTGAAACCGGGCAAATGGAAAACAGACAACCCAGCGTATGGTTCTAGCAACTTCAAATTTCAAAAAGAAACAAAGAACAACATTTATTGGTTCATACATGTATTTAGTGGCTGTGACACAACTTCTTTGTTTTTCGTACAGGGCCAAATTAAATTGGTAAAGCTTTTAAACAATAAGAATAATTACAGGAAGTTGTGCACAAATATCACCGTAATATCACGTATTTCAACAATATCTTGTGATGAGTACGGGTTATGTAACTCATAAGTATTTAATCTACTCAACTTGCTGTAGTCTCATCTCTTTTTGGGCCAATAAATGAAATATCTGACAAATACTAATATAAATAAGTTTACAATTAACTTTATATAGGATCCGCTTCGGTGGCCGCGTGGTCCAACGCGCTACTCTTGTGTTGGACTAGACTAACGATGATGGGGAGATCGGGGTTCTATCCCGATCGAGAGCACTGAGAGTGGCTTTTCCTAAAAAAAATTTCACTGGCCCTCAACGCAAATGTGGGTGCACTTTCTCTAAATTAAACCTTCTTAATCCTTAACACATTAGAGTGATTACTACATAAGTGTATTTAAAAAAACTTTAGATAGGAAGGAACTTTTTATTGGCCATTATAAGAGTTACTAAAACAATTTTCATATATTCATACGTAAAGTCATGTGTTCTACAACTGTCACTATTCATAGATAACATCGATACCTATTAAATGATACTAATAAAAAAATTAAAGTATTATCAATATTGAGCGCTAAATAAGCTTTTTATATTTTCAAAAAACGCTTGCCTATCTGTAAGGAGCGCCTGTTCCATTTCTTTTACCTGCTCAAGTTTTGGTCAAGTGTAAAAAAAGTAAATGCTAGTAATGAAGGAAATCACAACTATAGACGTCAACTGATACTTATAAATGACCTTCATCATTGCTTAACAAAAATAAAACCTGTTCTAAGCCATCTGTGAAAGGAAGCAAACTCATCCTTCGCATGGACAGATAGTTTTTAAATTTTATATTATACGCAGTTTAATATCTTTCTTAAATACTACTCTTAACATCAAGGTGGTGGCCTGAAGCGCAGTTCAATAAGATTTTTTAGTTGTTTAAAATTTTAAAAATAAGTACGTAAATGAGTATTTCTAAATAAATAATTAACAATAAATAAATATTTTTATATAATACTAGCAGAAGTACGAGGCGTTACATCTGACAACGCTAATCTATGCTTCAAACCGATTGAAAATAAATTCTTCATTTTATTTCTTCCAACTCAGTTTTTAATTAATTTAAAAAATCTCATTCAAATTTTTAAATTCCGGCTTCAAGGTGAACATGTTCGTGAACTAAATTTAAAATTCAAGACCTCTGCGTGAGGTAGATATCGTGCAATGCTCTGACAGGTACATAAACTCTTCATTTTATTAATATAAAATAGAACACATATGTATTGAACATCTAGAGTCTATACCAAAACACGAGGCAAAAGGAAACTGATGATGAAAACTTATAACGATTAGAAGTGGGTACCAAGCCCATTAATATGGTTCCTGATTTGTTTCAGCAGAGCTTACCATGGCCGTGTCGGAAACAGTGGGAACGGACGTATCTGTTTGTTGCGGTTTTTTTTTACTCTAACTATATTTAGAATCTAAAACTGCATCTTATATTATTATAATAAATGGTGATTTCAGCGTCCATCATATATTTGATTTGTTAGTGCTATAAATGTATTATTATTATTCTATTTTCAGTGGCGTAGCAACATCTATGGGCACCAATGTGTAAGTAGATTGTACACGCCCTAGACCCACCTCGGTGGCGTAGTTAGCTAACGCGTAAGTTTCATGTTAGGCTGGTCTGCCGAGGACGGGGAGACCGAGGTTTGATTCTCGCTTGGGTGAACTGGGGGTGGTTTTTCCTAAATGGTTTTCAACTCTCCCCCCACGCAAATTCGGGTTCACTTCCTTTATATTCAACCTTCCCAATTTCTGACCTATTAGTGTAATTAGTACCTAAGCATATAAACCGAATGGGTAGTAATACACGGTACTAAGTATTATTATTATTACTACACGCCCTAGGTTAAGCAATAGGTATGCTTGTCGGTAGTTATCAAGATGATGGTTTGATGGTACAGAGCACAAGTGGGGCGCAAAATTTAAGTATCGCCTGAGGAATATTAAACCCTTGTGCCAACCTTGTATATAGGGTTGCCAACCGTCCCGAGTTGGCCGGGACAGTCCCGGAATTTAACTCATTATTCTATTTCCCAGATGAACTCCACAAAAAATGTCCCGGAAATCAAGAAATCTCTTGCTGTGCCACTTTACGATTATATATATATTACATTACTATCGATATGGCTATATAAATAGTTTAAATAAAAAATACATTATTATAGGTAGTGTATTTCCAAACGTTGTTTGGTTTTTATTCAATTAACTTTATTCAAAACACGTGGAATCTAAGTATGATTCACTTATTAATACAGTTTGAGTAATTTATTTTTTAGTACTGCCTCTTGCTACCCGTTTGGGTTAAACGCCTATGTACTAATTATGTGACAAGATGTGTATTAATCACAACTTGTGAATGTGAGGAATGCCAGGCCTCCACCGTGGTTCGGATTCCACGTTAAACTGTAGGTCCTCCATTTCATCTCACAATCACCCTACCATTGCACATTAGCGTAAGTGCGTATAACCCGAACGGGTAGTAAGACGCGGTGCTAATAATAATAATAATAATAATAATAATAATAATAATAATTATGCTAATGGTTTTAGGGATTAGGAAGGAAGGTTATATTTAGAGGAAGTTTACCCCAATTTGCGAGAAGAGAGAATGGAACACCACTTTGTAAAAACTACCTTCAGTACAACCGAACGCGATTCGAACCTCTATCTCCACGTCATCAGCAGTCTAATCTACTGCGAGAGTAACGCCTTAGACCATGCAACCACTGAAGCTGTTCATTTTGAGTAGAAATGGTGGATTATAAGGACCACTAAAGGGGGAAAAAAAATGAGCGTGGCCCGTTATTCAACAACACTAAAGTTTAAAAAATGTACACTATGTCATGCATGAGGTTACTGGTAGAATATTTTTAAATTTTTGCTCTATCTCTATAAACAACGGAGATATCGCACATAAACATTTATCTGTGCCAAGCTTTACATAATTTTATCATAGCCCTACTACAGCTTCGTATTTGGAGTCTCGAAAATATATAAAAAAATAGTTGGCAACACTATTGCATATCATGAAAATAGAAACAAAATATTATAGACATATTTTATGGGTATATTATAGAACTATTATTATTTTCAATATTTAATAACTTCTAAAAAATATATTTACCTGAAAATATAAGAATCAACACAAAAATTAACCGTCCTCGTGGAATAAGTGGTCGGAGCCCCTGGATGTTGGCTTAGAGGTCCTGGGTTTGATTCCCGTTAAGTAACATGTGATTTTTTTTCTCAAAAGGGGAATAACTCCCATGGTCACCAAAGTTTGGTTAGTTTGGCTTAAGTTAGTAGTCCAGACATGACATTAATTTATGCAAAAATTGGAGGTTTTATTTTTGTTTTAATTTGGTTATAACTTATAAAAGTGTTTCTGAAATGTGTTATTTTCGTAATAATCAACAACTACACTTGATATTCAAGTAGGCCTAAGCTTTGAGTGCAAAAGGTTTTAAAGACCCTGTACCAACTTAAGTTAGCCTCTCTAACCACCCGACCGCGGGGAGGACGTAACCGTGACGGTAGGATAAAGTGCCTGGGAAAAAAATAAACATATGCAAATAATTTAAATTAAAATATAGGAACAAAAACATGTTGATGTTAAACATCTAGTTGGCCGAGTGATGGGTTCCCTTGAAAGGCTCTAGAAGAGGTGGGACAACAACGTGGAGGGGGTGATAGGGGAAAAGGCAGTAGTGACGCACGTAAAGTTAGGTTCGGGAGTTGAGTTGCCTTGTGAGATGACGCCATTCATAACAACTCCAGAAAAAAATCACTTTCACTCCTGCCCGCCGCGAACACCGTAGGTTAATAACGTAAAAATAGACGCGAGAAGTTTATTTTGTTTAGCGTAAACGTTTCTGAGCTTACCGTGCGCTTGAGGTGAAACGTACCAAAGAGATTTCCAGAGAGGGAAATGGGGTGTACTTGACCATATTTTGAGAATATTATTAAAGTTTTTTACAAGCACTGTGCATGCTACGACGAGGCACAAAATGATATCACTGGGTAAGGATTAGTTAGCTTTCAATAAGAGGTGTGACCTGCAATAAACTTGACTATACAGAGAGATTAAGGTTCAAATCTCAGTCATGTATACAGAGGTTTTTTTAAAAATTGTTTTCCACTTTTCTTAAATGCTAGTACACATCCTCTGAATTCAACCTTTTTTATCCCTCAGACGATAGCATAACTAGTATATGTGCGTATAGCCGAACGGGTAGTAAGACGTGGTGCTAAAATTAAAAGTTGTGACCCGCACCTCAGGATAATTAGCACCGCATCTTACTACCCGTTCGGGTTATACGCTTAAGTACTAATTATTCTAATGGGTTAGGACTTGGGAAGGTTGAATATAGAGGAAGTGAACCCGCATTTGCGTGGAGGTAGAGTGGAAAACTATTTAGTAAAAACCACACCAGTTCACCCGAGCGAGATTCGAACCTCGATCTCCCCGTCCTCGGCAGTCTACGTACCTTAGGGCACCAGACCTAAATATCAAGTTTATTTATTCTCATTTGCCGGTGATGGGGAGGTCAAGGTTAAAACCCCGGCTGGGTGTATTGAGGATGTTATTTCCTGAATGATTTTAACCTCCATAATTCCTATCATATATATATATGTGTCTATGTGTGTGTGTGTTTGTAACTAACCCGAAAGGATTCTAGGTCACTGGGAAGGAAAAGAGGTAAATTAACGTTCTAATACCGAGTTGTTAGATTTATTCTAGACTCACATTAGATATTAAATACGCTTAAAATAGAACTAATTTTTATTTTAGTATTTTATGTAAGCTTTCTAAATATACAAATAATATAAGCACACGGCTTACAGAATTAACAACGTTGGACACTACTCCTTCGCCTGAATCCTACATATTTATTTTAACAGGACCACTGGACGATACCCTATTCTAATATAAAATATATTAATCAGCACTATCTGGAATAGAACCAAGGTTCTAGAGATTTGCGGCCAATCACACTAATCAATAAGTCACGTGACCGGTCATAATTAAAGGGTTTGAACTACAGTTTATGCGGGGAAATAACTACTACTTCGGTGGCCGCATGCTCTAATTCTAAAGCATCATTCTCGAAATAAACTAGACTCTAGACTGTCGGTGACGGGGTCAAAATACCGGTCGGGTGTTCTGAGGGTGATCGTTCCTAAATAGTTTCCCGCTCTAAATGCGGGAACACTTCCTCTAAATTCAACCTTTCTAATCCCTAGCACACTAGAGTAATTTGTGTACAGGCGTATAGCCAGAATGGGTAGTAAGACGTGGTGCTAAAAAAACTACCCCTAGTATAGCCTACTGGTATAAAGTCCACCGGTGGTACGTACAATTATTCCCGGTGTTACACCATGAGAAGACAAAGATAACAAGCTAATTAAATTTTTAAAAAGATAAGGGCTCATCAAATCTTATTAATATATTACGGCCAAATCTAATAAAAGGAAACGAGATCCAAACAGTATATGGAGGGTTATATATTAGTCTTTTTTTTATATTTCTTTGATACCTGTGGACTATTATAAGTATAGATTGAGTGGAAATGATAAATAGTGATAAATAAAAAAAAACTGTTGTTGTGTGAATCGTGTAATATTTTTGGGCACCATTAAAAATGTACCTATTCAATCATGGAAATTGTTTGGGTGGTACGCCATTCAAAAAGTTTGGGAACCACTGCTCTAAACATTTAAACACGCACTGCATTTGGTCGACCGGGTGGTAAGGGTTCCAAACCAGGTAAGGTATCCGGGTGTGACTTCCCCACTTCCCTTTTTCACATTATCGCGGGTGCATTACCTCCAAGTTGCCCTCCTCATTCCAATTCCTTAGATAAAATTAAGTCGTTAATAGCCCGTTGTGTTTAAGAGTTCGCATTAACAAATAACCTACTATATTTCATCCAAAATCCGGGAATTAAGATTAAGCTCGACCCAGAAAACGTTCCAAAGTGAGATTGTTTGCATTCTTCGTTAGACAAAAGTGAAATTAAGATCACTTTAATAGTATTTTCACTATAAAATAATTATTTTCAATTTTAGGAAGGTTATATTTAGAAGTGTACCCACATTTGCGTGGAGGGAAAGTGTGAAACCATTTTGGAAAAAACCACTCTTAGAACACCCAAACGAGATTCGAAGCTCAATCTCCCCTTCATCGGCAGTCTTGTCTATTGCGAGAGTGACGCGTTAGACCATGCGGCCACCGAAGCGGGCTATACTATGTAATTGACTTGGTTTTTAAGTCGTGTACTACTGATGTAAACATTAGGTTTGAAGTTTATTGGCCAAACTACTTGATC
Organism: Timema podura; assembly: GCA_033556935.1. Classification (NCBI taxonomy): domain Eukaryota; kingdom Metazoa; phylum Arthropoda; class Insecta; order Phasmatodea; family Timematidae; genus Timema; species Timema podura. The sequence continues at coordinate 67,590,617 of JAVRXN010000009.1, read as the reverse complement.
TTATTTCTCTTCCCTTTCCTCTAGTTGAACGCCAACCAACACAACATTCCATTTGACCTCTTCTAGAATACCCTGACATCATACTCTCCAAAGTAACTATATTTCACAAACATGCCCTCATTTCTTCTACGTCAGACGAAGAAATTCAAATCACAAGAGTCCCCCCCTCCCCAGGTACCACAAGCGTCCATGACACAAATTTCCTTCCTCCAAGCCGATGCTCCCATTTTTCTTCCAACTACAACAGTGGATAGTAAGATGGGTTTTGCTGCTAGAGACAGGTATTTTAATTCGTGTGTGGATTTTTTTTTTTATTTCTCAAGGTCAACCTCCGGCAGCTGTACAGATGGAGAGGTGAAAGAGAAGTGAGGAGGGAGCGGGGGATATCTCACGTAATCTCACAGCAAAATGGCTTTCTTATCTTGACAACATGATAATGTTATCAACTTGATAAACTAAACACCCGTTATGCACCCTCCATCTCACACCCGGCTACAACCATTCTTCATACACATCTACGGTCCCTTCACGATCATTTAGGACTTAACTGATATTATTTATATAGAAAAATGGTAATTGGACACTGGAATCAAACCCGAGACCTTTGGATTAGTAGGCCAATGCCCTTATCACTGAAATATTCAGGATTCGCCTCTTATATTTAACTGATAGATGAAAAGTTACTAAACTTACTCCTGTGTACATCCGCCTCAGAAATAATGATGGTCACTTTGACAAATGATGTAAATATATTCTACTTGCTTGCTTGGTCACTTTTAATAAATAGTGTCAATAAATCTTACTGGCCTACTTGGTCACGTTTAACAAGTGGTGTAAATAAATCTTACTGGCCTACTTGGTCAATTTGAAAAGGTAGTGTAAATATATATACTACCGGCCTACTTCGTCACTTTTAACAAGTAGTGTAAATATATATTACTAGCCTACTTTGTCATTTTTAACAAGTAGTGTTAATATATACTACTGGCCTACTTGGTCACTTTAAACAAGTAGTGTAAATATATATTATTAGCCTACTTTGTGACTTTTAACAAGTAGTGTAAATATATATTACTAGCCTACTTTGTCACTTTTAACAAGTAGTGTTAATATATACTACTGGCCTACTTGGTCACTTTAAACAAGTAGTGTAAATATATATTACTAGCCTACTTTGTCACTTTTAACAAGTAGTGTTAATATATATTACCAGCCTACTTGGTCACTTTAAACAAGTAGTGTAAATATATATTACTTGCCTACTTGGTCACTTTTAGCAAGTAGTATAAATATATATATTACCAGCTTACTTGGTCACTTTTAGCAAGTAGTGTAAATATATATATATATATATATTACCAGCCTACTTGGTCACTTTTAGCAAGTAGTGTAAATAAATATATATATATATATTACCAGCCTACTTGGTCACTTTAACAAGTAGTGTAAATATATATATATATATATATATATATATATTACTGGCCCACTAGGCCACTTTTAACAAGTAGTGTAAATATATTTTACCGGCCTACTTGGACATTTTTTCCAAGTAGTGTAAATATATATTACTGGCCTACTTGGTCACTTTTAACACGTGGTTTAAATATATATTACCGGCCTACTTGGACATTTTTTCCAAGTAGTGTAAATATATATTACTGGCCTACTTGGTCACTTTTAACACGTGGTTTAAATATATATTACCGGCCTACTTGGACATTTTTTCCAAGTAGTGTAAATATATATTACTGGCCTACTTGGTCACTTTTAACACGTGGTTTAAATATATATTACTGGCCTACTTGATCATTTTTTCCAAATAGTGTAGATATATTTTGCCTGTCGACGTAAAGGCCTACTAACATGTTTGTGAGGCGGACAGGAAGGGACTTAATATAGTAACTTTTTAACTACCATAAAAGAAACAACGGTACCGGTAACGAACGCTACTAAAGTTGGTAGAAATTATTGTGTATGCACTGTGTCTTACTAACCGTTCGGCTTATCTGCATATTTATGCTTATGGGATAAGGAAGATGCAGGCAGATTTGATAGTAAATGTAGCCACATTCATGTAGAAGGAGATTCGGAAACCACTCTCGGTACTCTAGGTCAGGATTCAAAGGATTAGAACAATGATATGCCTGTCACCAGCAAACCAGTCTATTGCGAGAGTGACGCCTCAAAACATGTGACCACCAATGCGGGCTACAACATCGTCTGCCAACATTTGAATAATCTATCCAAAAATTATTATCAGCCGTGATAACGTGGTCTAAGGTGTGAGGCCCGCATAAGGTGGGTTTGACTATGACAAACGTCTGACAGCTTAGCTCAGTCTGTAGCGTGTCTGTCTACTGAGCTAAGGCTCTCGGGTTAGATTCCCAGCATGGCCGATTAATTTATATTTGCTGAAATGTGGGTTTCTCCTTTCACAGTGATGAATTAACGGCCGGAGGGTTGGGTGTTGTGTCTGTTTTAGATTTAAGTTAGTTTATAAGTCGTGTGCTGATACAATCAGTCGGTTCAAAAAGTGCACGTCAAATACCTCAAATAAATTAAATTAAATGACTCTGACAAAGAACTAAATTTTTGAATCTCAACCAGGTGCATCGAGGATGGATTCCCACATGTGATTCATCAATGTGTTTTTCATCCTTTCTACACGCCACTGTGGGTGCACTTCCTCTCAAATTACCTCTCAATTTCTATCATTTAGATCAAGGCTAATAATCTTGGTCATTAGCCTACTAAACACACTAATAATGCAACCCCGAACGGGTAGTAAGACGTGGTGCTAAAATAAAATACTAAAGAAACGGTTGAGTTGACATCAAAACCTTCAGGCTGTATTCTTCTAACGGTCGACTCGAATACTTTTATTTTACCTCGACACTAATATAGCACGCTGGCAACAATTTCCAGTTCACATGCGTGAGGGAATTCGTGTGAGTTTCTTTGTGATAGGATGTATTTGGTACACGCGTGTAGGACTTGACCGGAGCGTGTGAGCTCTTTCGTTTGAACCGCACAAAATGTAAACGCCGATTACTTACTGACAGCTGTTTCGGTGGTCGAATACTACGTTAGTAATGAAGAAAATGCGGCCTTTTTAAGGTGTTAGTTGCGGCATTTTTGCATATTTTTGTTAATTATGTATCAAAATCGTTTATAAATGATACATTCTCAGTAAGTTGTAAAGAAAATCGTTATTTTTAAAGCATTGTGTTAAATTAATGGTATGATGCACTTCAAAGACCTTATATTTCTTTTATCTTAGAATAGAGAAACTAACTAACAAACTAATAACATTTGTGAAATGAAATAGTATACGTTGTTTCAGAAACACTTCGTTAAAAAACCATAAATACACTGTTACAGACATGTTGAGAAAAGAGTATCAATTCAATTCTGTCCACCAAAGAGCATAACAATCAATTTCAATTTTAAAAGGACGCCATTAAAATACATTTTCTTTTAGCTGAGAAACTATTAGTTTTAAAATATATATTCCAAAATAAAAGATTTTTTATTTTAACAGTACTACAACTTTACAATGATAGATATTTCGTATCTCAAATATTTGCAGATATAATATGATCAAAATGGGACATTTCTGCTTATGTAAAAGTGCCCTTAAAATTTTTTTCATGGAAAAATTAAAGTTGTAATTTTGTTTGTAATGTTAAACAATGTCTAAATATAAAATTTCATAAAAATTGATTTTATTCCATTTTGCCCTCCAGTAAACAAGACTACCATTAAGTTTAAAGCTAGTCATCTAGTTTTAAAAAAAACTCGGGGCCGGGAGAAGATATTGAAAACCCTAGACACCAAGTCTTAGCTTGATCGGTAAAATGGATTCGCCTATAGTCCGAGATATAGACACATAAAAATCCAAACAAACTAAATTGAGAAAACAACTTTTCGTTTTTGGGAGTTAGGAAACGTGGACATTTATCGACATTCCAAATTATATTTTTTTGACAATTACGATACTTTTCTCTTCGAGAGATCAAGAGAAAGTAAAAAGTAAAAAGACGTGACCTTGACGATTACACATTAAGAGAAAATGCTACCCTACACTTTCTTGGACCATTATTTAATTTCATAATTTGTCATCCAAAAGGTTTTTGTTTTTTCATAAAGATAATTTTCAGCAAGAATAAAAGTAACGGTTCTTTTTTTAATTTTTTTTATACCCGGTTCACGGATTCCCCGGATACTAGGTCAATAAAACTTTTTTTAGAGGAATTGTGACAGCATTTACGTGGCAAAAGTGTGGGAAATCAGCACACAGAATCACAACATAAGAGCTACTTTCGAATTAATGTAAGGTGTAAGGATGAGAAGGAGTGTTTGTTTGAAGAGATTACTGGAAAATAAAAGTGATAAATCACATTTAGAAATCTACCCAACATGGATTCGATCTCCAAATCTCCTCATCAACGTTGACCAAGTAATATGCGTATCCACCCTCTTAGACCCCTCTGGCCCCACCACAAGTCAAGCTGAATCAGGATTATTTCAAAAACTAACTTCCAAAAAATACTTTTTTTTTTTTTGCAATTAACATTAATATTATTTTGATATATTCGCCTTTCATTGTTATTATATAAGTATTAATTATATCTATCAAAAGAGATCACATTCAAAATAGTTGTATGGTTTGATTTACTTGTAATATAGTTTTGTCTTTGTACGTGGAAAAGTTATCAGTATAGATCATCTTAGCACAACTCGAAAAGTTTTTTTTAAGAACATAAACGTTATTTTAAATCCATCGTAGACGTGTAGGTTGGGGATCTAGAGTTATTAACATGAGCCATGGAGATAGAAAGAGGAAAAGAGATCATGGAAGAGACACAAATTATCGCCTTTGATGCGTGTGAAAGAAAACAGTAGTACTCAATTTGGCTGTCAGAAAACAACACATTATGTTTATTTATTTTAATTAAAAATATGACATTTCTAAAGGCATCATGAGATTAGTGGTAAAAGCTAACATGTCCAAGTTGGTCAATGATCATTTTGTTAATTTTTACCACAATACTAAACTTTATATCATAGGAAGTTCCAGCATCCGTTATCTATTTCCAAACCCGCCTCGGTGGCGTAGTTAGCTAATGCGCTAGTCGTGTTGAGCCCGACTGCCGAGGACGGGGAGATCGAGGTTCGAATCTCGGTCGGGTGAACTGGAGGTGGTTTTTCCTAAATGGTTTCCCACTCTCCCTCCACACAAATGCGGGTTCACTTCCTCTAAATTCAACCTTACCAATTCCTAATCCATTAACGTAAATAGTACATAAGCGTATAACCCGAACGGGTAGTAAGACGCGGTGCCAAAAAAAAAATCTATTTCCAATATTTCTTAAAATAGTTTATTTGTGTGAAATAGTTAAAATTGATCATACAGGAGTGTTTGTAATAGTGTTACCAATAACAACATGGTTTAATTTAAAGAACACGGAAACTCAATTCTTTAAAGAAACCTTTGGATAATTTTACTATATTATTAAATTAAACACCGAGATAATTCATTTCTACGTCATTTAATAAAATTTATTTTTTCTACTACAGGTCTTATGTCCGTTTGGGCTATTCACATGTTTACAATAGGGTGGCGTGGATGAAAAGTTAGAACTGAGAGGAAATGTACTCGCGTTTGCGTGGAGGGAGAATGGGTAACTGTTTATGAACATACAATACACCCGGCAGGGAATCAAATCCTGTCCCAAAAAAATCAAGACTAAAATAATTTGTCCACGTGTCCACTTGTGCTTGTATTAAAGAATATTATTGTATACTCGTGTGAGGTTTCACTTTTTAAAAATGAGTCTCACATTTATTTTCAACCATATTAAATATAAATATGAAACCCATTTGTTTAAACCTCTCATTAATAAATAGTTAATACATAAAGAGTCTTAAATGTTTTACTTTTATGGTTTTATTGGAGATGTATGGCCTTTTATGCACAATTTTTTTTAACTTAGTGCCCTTTACTTGTAGGTATACAACCTATAATAACTTAATTTTGAAATTATGTTATCAACTATAAAATAAATTAGCGCCAGAAAATGTTCACTGGTCATTCCTTAATTTCTAAATAAATTCCCTTACATGTACATGTATGATGATAGTAAAAAAACATATAAGGAGAAACAAAAAAAGGTCGTTAAATGATCTCACGTTTTGTTCCTTCGTATTCACATCCACACACACCGTGATGTAAGACTGAGGTTTGCAGTTGTTGGAGGATGTCGTCAGGCTGATTGAGTCCCTGTGACAGCAACAAGCCGCCACTGAATTCCACACCCACATAGCACACATCCAGACATCCAAAACAGCACGATCAGGCTACAGATAAACTTGGATTGATCCACTATGCTGGTCACACCACTATACTTATTAGAAGCTTTTCTTTCGGACTTTTTATCACATTTACACAAACACTTCTCGAATTGAGATAAACATAAATATTATCTACATCTACTATTGCTTTTGATACCTCCCTCCGTGACCCCCCTCCCTTCTCCAAAATCTTGACATCTAATAGGAAAAATAAATCTTGAAAGAAGTAGAATTTTATAAGAAAAAAAATATTGCATATTGATTATTTCACTAATAGGGGGATTGAATATGTCATCACGACTAAAATCCTCCACTTACAAAAAAAAAGTTTTATCAGATTTATAAGTAACTATATCCATGTTATCAATATTTACTCTGCAATCTACCTATCGTAGATGTGTAGTTAGAAATATGTTTTAAATATTAAGGTTCCCCAGTTATTAAGAGTTAATGATTCTAGCTCGCAATTAACGATTCTAGCTCACAGTTATCGATTCTAGCTGACAGTTAACTATTATAGCTCACAGTTAACGATTCTGATTCGACTCCAATGTCACTTCACCATAACACACACAAACTAAATATGGCCTAAATGCACTCAAATTAGAAATACATATTTTGTTGACAGAAAACTAATGTAGAGAGCACACATAATATAATCCACATATCACCCCACACAGATGTCAACGTCATACAAATTGAATGTGTATTTTTAATCCATCATGTTCGTTTCTTCTAAAATCCTGTTCCTGGTGCCGCCTACCGGAGCGCTGAGCTGTTTTGTAGACATCCAGAGGTCCCATGCTAATTAAGACGTAGTTTGTTATTTCAAAACTTGGATCACGACAAAATGGAGGTGAAAGGTATCAACATGTTTCTAGAGAATTTAACACCTTACATTTCAAGTTTTATATTTTTAAAAATTCCACGAAAAGTTAAAATTATCTCATTTTCAAGGACATTTCATATGGAATGTCGCATTTCTGAGATTAAAGTATATAGCTCGAAATATAGATCTAGCCTTCTTCAACTAAATAAAATCGCCTTTGAATAAGGTCACAGCAGAAAATTTAACATTCTTTAAGCAGTTTTGAAGGTTAGGAGCTCCCATCTCTTTAATAAATACCACATCGTGAGGATATCTCCTTCCAAGTAGCCGGCGCCCTTATTAGAAATCAATCCTACGTCATGAGGAACGGTCACTTTTAATTTCCATAACAACTGGTTTGCCTCGCAAAGCTGTAGGCGCGCGCACACACACACCTCGATCGTGCAGACACCACGCGCGAACTGTCTATGCAGAAGTTGTCTCCTGGGCCTACCGGATGTCCCGAACGGGCGCGGCATTCTTTCCATGCCGACTCGCATTGTTAAACCGGCCCCATATCGAGAAAGTCTGGCATAAGCTACATAACCTTTTCTGTCACGTTCAGATCAATCGACTTGAATGAGGGAGGCATTGCGTTCGACGACTCACGCGCGACATTCACGGCGAAAGAACAATGAGGAGCCTATCAAGAGGACACGCGACTGGCATAATGTCCATTAGGCCCTCAATACAATGGATCAGAGGGTTTTGCGTCGTGTTGCAAGTGACAACCCCTCGCTTTTGAATCAATCTCTAATTAAAACGATGAATTTTCATTCTGTTTGAAGTGAGGATTAAATTTTGTGGTGCTGCTCTCTAGGTTTTGTTCGCTTTTTTTTAAAAAACAGGCCTACTTTTGATTTGAAATTAATAAAACATCCATTGGAATGAAGTTTGTACATTTAAAATAGGTACAATCATAGACCAAATTTATATCAATTTTCGAGATGCTAAAATACATAAAAATATTCATATATTTTTAAATAACTTTTCATAATATCCCATCATTCGGGTAATCTGGACCAATATTAATACGTGACAAGGAAACAATTAATTTAAACCTTAATAAATATATTTTTTGTTTATTTTAGAAGAAAAGTGTGTATTTCCGAAGAAAACAAAATTAATGTATTTTAAGCCTTAACACCTCATTCACAATGAATATATTGTGGAGCAGCAAGTGTGTCTGCATTTGCGTGGAGGTAAAATGGAAAACAATTTAGGAAAAAAGCCTCTGTACATCCGACTTGGATTCAAACGCTGATCTTCCCATTATTGGCAGTATAGTTAATCACTAGAGTGATCCCTTGGACTATTCAATCATCAAACTGGATACAGGTATTTCAGTGTACGGCAGGGATTCAGATTCAAGTCAAATTCACTGGAGTTAGTATTCTACATTGGTGTATATTAATTTAAACACCTTTCTAAATGCAAATTTAGGATGTTTTCCTTTAAATTCCCCTTCATACCACGTCTTTAGAGTCGTCAGCTTAATCTGAGAACATCCCAAACGGGAATTAAGACCGTTCGTTCTTTTAAAAATATAAAATTGCACATATTTTTTTTTAATTCATAAGTTTTGGTTATACGGCTTGTCTATACAATAAAATTGGCTGTTATTTTTAAATAAAAAATTTAAAGAAATATTTATGATTCTAAAATCTTTAAATTTTTTAGATTTTTCCAATGGTTGTAGGTAAAGAGAAAGCAAGCTACGTGATCAATTCATAGATTATTACATCCATTAATACTTGTTGATAAGTTCATACCTGAATAATTCAGTCAGTGAGGCTGATTTATATCTATATAATCTGGTAATCAGTGTTTTATTTACAAGTTTAAATTAATCAGTTAGATATTTACAACATATCTAGCAAGGATTTTGATTGTTTTGTTCAAAGTCTATATAAGATTTAAAAAAAATATGAATCACAATGAGCAATTTGATATCAGAAAGAAATGGGGGTAGACTGGAGGAGGCTATTTTTTTTATTAATCATACCCTGATTAACGTGGAGAAGGGATTGGAAAACATAAATGATAAATCATCAATTGAAAACCACCCTTAATATACCCAGCCGAGATTCAAACCTCACCCTTCTCATTGCTGATAATCAAATCTTGTAAGCCTAACGCCTTATATTAGGGGTTGATTGGCAAGCTACAAGCGGCCCGGGACTACAAATATAACGGCCACTTAATACGCAATCATAAATACCAATGAAGCTATGTTTCAGTGTAAAGTTGAAGTGGTGAAGTGAAGTATGTGTTTTTATTAGTAAATTTAATCCCGAGGCCATTTCAGCTATATTATCGATTATTACGTCACTATTCCGTTATTTAAAACATAAGCTTCTACTTTCTACTGACATAAGCAAAAATATTTCTAAATTGTTAGAAACAATCTGGTAGAATTGTTTTGACATATTTAAGATTGACGCTAGTAGCAGTCAGTAGTCACAACATAATTAATAATAATAATAATAATAAATATTAATAGTGCGCATCTGGGCTACATCATTCGTAGCCCAGTCTGGAAAGATTTGCCACTACTAATGTACCCTTTCACAGGGAACGCTTGGATGTACTAATCGGACATCCTTTCCATGGAGCTTGTTTCCATGTCCCGATGTGATGGTATGCGGGTGTGAAATGAGTGGAAACAGTTAAACCTAACTTAGGCCTAATTAATCAAACCCAGATGACTGTTGGGGCGATTACTTTTCGGGAAACATATCCGAGGTACAAGCCGGGAATCGAGCCCGGGACCCTTAGGCTCGTGGCCAGGTACTGTGACCCCTAAACCACGGGGCCAGTTACAAAAAAAGTAATCTTATGTTTGTCCTAAGAAATTATATCTAAAAAACACCGAAAAAACAACAAAAGGGATGATTTTACACTTAAAGTCATCGTTTATTTCTTCAGAAATGATGTATTCTAATTAATTCAAACTTACGGGAGATTTTGATTAAAATCTAACTAAAAACTATTTATAATTGAATGGATGGTTTTATAAAGTTTGAAGTGGTTATGGCGCCCAAGTCCAACCTTGCCCTAGAACATAGTACAGGATGTCTACTGGATCATGAAAGTCAAGGAAAAGTTACCAATTGCAAAAATGGTCACGAAATTCCCTGAAAAGTCACGAATTCTCAATATTTTGGTTATAAAGTTAAGAAAATATTTTTGTTTGAATTTCCCGCGCATCGTAACAACGCGAACGCGTCGAATGTCGAGCCACCCACTCACTACCCATGATGCCATGCGCTAGCCGCAAGTTGCATGATTGTTTTTACTGTAATATCAAGGACAAAGTTAACATTCACCTTCTAGTTAAAGTTTCTGAAAATTGACACCTGGACACGGGAATCGAACCCGGGACCTTTGGCTTAGTACGCCAATGCTCTAACCACTGAGCTATCCAGGATTCGTCCCTTGCCCAGGGTCATTCTTCACTCATATGGAGTAATTCCCACTAATAAGCATAAATAATAGCTCTGGCTATTAATTTTTAATATGTGCGATCCCGTACAATTTAATAATCGTGCAAATGGCAGCAAAAAGCCAACTACCGAGTCGCAGATGGCTGCGTTATCCGATGGCTCGTGATAATAATACAATCACATATTTGTAGCCGACGATTTCCGCTGATGGACTCTGCCTTAAAATATGAGTGAAGAATGACCCTGAACACGGGACGAATCCTGGATAGCTCAGTGGTTAGAGCATTGGCGTACTAAGCCAAAGGTCCCGGGTTCGATTCCCGTGTCTAGGTGTCATTTTTCAATTTTCAGAATATGATATCTAGATGGAGTAATTCCCACTAATAAGCATAAATAATAGCTCTGGCTATTAATTCTTAGTTAACGTTTGTTGTTGCGTGTGAGTGCATTAAGCCTATATATGCATTATATGATATTCGACCGTTTACCGAAGGAATTTTGTGGTCAAAAAAGGTCATCAAAAAGTCACTAGTAATTTTTGTTTCTCCAACTCAGTAGATACCCTTTAATATGACCACCAGTTAAGGTAGAGAAGAACATAGACGTAGTTGGTAGGACCAAATAGGAAATGATAATTCAGGCCAGAATATTTAATGTGATCAAAATAAATTTGACTGGTCATAGTCGGCAATGTTATAAGAAATTTAAATAGGTTTTTATGAAAATGAACATTGTAGTTATATGTTATAAGAAATTTAAATAGGTTTTTATGAAAATGTACATTGTATTTATATGTTATAAGAAATTTAAATAGGTTTTTATGAAAATGTACATTGTATTTATATGTTATAAGAAATTTAGATAGTTTATTATGAAAATGTACATTGTATTTATATGTTATAAGAAATTTAAATAGTTTATTATGAAAATGTACGTGGTATTTATATGTTATAAGAAATTTAAATAGTTCATTATGAAAATGTACATTGTATTTATATGTTATAAGAAATTTAAATAGTTTATTATGAAAATGTACATTGTATTTATATGTTATAAGAAATGTAAATAGTTTATTATGAAAATGTAAATTTTATTTATTATATATTTTTGACTATATTAATGTGGGAACATTATTATTTGAGGAAACACTGTATTTTATTAATAAATAAAAGATGTATGGCTAAAAAAAGAAGCAAAAGTAGATTTGAGAATAGATGGGTGGTCGCAGGACATTTGATTTTTGTAAGTCGATCGGGTCCTAAAAATGTTGCCGACTTCCGCCTAAAACCAGCGATTTTGAACTTTTATCAACTCACGGCACAATGAACAAGGCCCTAAAATTATCAAGGCATACCATCAGTATTTTTATGGAAAGATTTTTAATTTAATTTAAAGAATAAAACCCACTTCAGTGGCCGCATGGTCTAAGGATCTACTCTGACAGTAGACTAGACTGCCGATAATGAGATCAAGGTCCTAATCTTGGTCGTGTGTAGTGAGGGTAATTTTTCCAAAAGTGTTTTCCACTCTCTCTCCACGGAAATGTGGGTACACTTCCTCTAAATATAACCGTGCTAGTCCCTAAAACCATTAGCGTAATTAGTTCACAGGCGTAAAACACAAACGAGTAGTAAGACGCAGTCACAAATCTTGTATTAAGTTTGTGTTTAAAAGTTCAAAAGGAGCTAAAGTTATAATATATTATTATTTTTAAAAATTATCTTGATCATGGATTTCAAAAGATTAGTTTTTATTCTTAAAATTTGTCCACGCCTCTTTTTTTTTATCTTCCTCCAAACTCCCGCGGAACACCTGCAGACCCTTCACGACACACCAATGTACCGAAGCACAAGAACGGTTGAAAAACACTGACTAAGATCAGTGTGGTCCAATTGGCGGCGCTCACTGAAAATGTGTCCTTCATTATATCCTGGGAGGAGAATTAAATGGAAACCTTCGGAGGCAGATGTGAAATAGACAATGATTCAAATAAAAATATGTATTTAATTAATTATTATTACTTTTATGTATTTATTTGATTAATAAAAATATTTATAAATATAAATTTATAATGCTAAGTTGTTTTGTGAAATTGTGTGTGTATATACTTCACAATACATTTTTAGGAGATTAAATACACTTTTTTTTCGCAGTAAAATTTGAAAGCTTCTACCAAACAAAAATACAATTTATATTCAAGTAATGAAAATAATTGTTTATTAAGTGTTGTTTATAGGCCTATATTAGGTTGGTGGTATTATTAAATATATATTTGTCCCAAGGTTTAAATTGATAGTTATATTTGGAGCATGGAATGAAAAACGTTGGACCACCCTGCCTTAGACCATACCACCAACGATGGGGGGTCCCAGGCTAATTAATTAAGAAGAAAAAAAGTGCCAGTTGGATTTTTAAGTTAGCCAACCATTACCATTCCTCTTTCAATTTTCGTGCTTTCATAATATCTCGACACACTCTATTGTTTTACATAAAACAGGTATAGAGTAACACGCTTTGATCTTTATCACGTCTTTTTGTCTGAAAGTTCTAAGTTTTAGCTTGTAAAATACTCACTCAGTCCTTTAGTTAAGACCGCGACTATAATTATGATGAACACAAACTTGTGTTTGACATGAACTGGAGCGAAACGAGTTATTTCAACCTTCACAATCCTCAATGCCGTGTTCAACATTCATTCAATCTCGAACATTGGGGCACGTTTTGGTTGTTAAAGGGGGTCCATCTACTACGTCAACATGAAACTTCTAAAATGTCTTTTAAATAACCTGTGGACAAAAATAGCAATAGGTTGACTCGCGTGGGTAGACACGTGAATCAAGGTGTCAGTTTAGTTTTGTCTTCCCCTGGGACGTCGAGGTTTGGTTTCGAATCCCGGCCTGGAGTATTGAGGTTTATGCCTAGTTTGTGTCTCACTCACTTTCCATGCAAATGCAGATACTTTTTCTATGCCTTCCTTACCTTTATCGCATTAGTTTAAAAGTGTGGATAATCCAATTGGGATCTAATTAGTAACTAATATTCCTTTGAAAATAGCTAAAGTAATTTAACTGAATTATGTGAGAATAACTTGTGTTATCAGCCTGGAAGGAAATATTTTAGACAGTTCAAACATGTATTTCTATGAATTTAATGAAAAGAATCACGTCAATAAACACAATACAATATTTTTTTCTAACATAAAGTAATTAGTTAAATGAAGAATATTTAAACTTAGATTCGGCTTTGAGAATATTTTAGTGGTAAAATGATTGGTACACTTAGCCAAAAGTCTAGGATTCGATGCGAGTGAAATGTTTGCTGGAAATACTCAAAATTAACCTTTTATAAAAAAAAATTTAAACATTTTAAACCTTAAAATGTAAGATTTTTAGAGGTGAACCTTACGCCTCCATTTTGGTGTGAGCCATATTGTTTTATAAACAAACCATCTAAGTAATACACAGCTTATGAACATCTTTAACACGTCTTAGAACCTCGGTATGGTGCTCCTTGGTTCAGAAGTTTGAAATTAAAAATAGGGAAGTTTAACACCTTAGCTTAGTCGGTAACGTGTCTGTATACTAGGCTAAGGGTCCTGGGCTCGATTATTGTTATGGCCGAAAAACTGGTGAAATGTGATTTACTCCATTCGCAGTGATGAATTAACGGCCGGGGGCTGAATGTTGTGTCTGTAATAAATTTAAGTTAGTTTAAAGTCGTGTGCTGATATAATCAGCCGGTTCAGAAACGTGCACGTTAAATACCTCAACTAAATGAAACCAAAAAAATAGAAAAGGGGGCAAGGCTTTACAACAAATGCAACTGATGGGAAATAATAGTAAAAATAATAAGAAGAAAACATCAATTCACACGAACCTACAAAGATTAATTAAATATTACCTGTCAATAAATTAAATATTACTTGTCGATAAATTAAATATTCAAGTACTTTGAACAGTCAATAACATGTTTGCCTACTGATCTGAGGGACCCGGGTTCAATTCTCAGCATGACCAAATTTAAATCACTGTACAAATTTTGACTACTACTCCCGCAGTGGTAAAGTAACGTTCGAGGGACTGTGTATTGTGTATGTTCTATAACTAAGCTCATTTTCAAATAGCGTGCTTAAAATATGAGCATCTGGTTTAAAAAAAATCTAAGTTAAATACCCCTATAATAGAAATATTAAATAAATTCAAACGAAGTATTGAATTAACTTTTTAGATATTGGATCTCGAACTAAAGTATCTTTAGTTAAAAGTGTGATAGATTTCGGGTTGGGGGGAAGTAAGTATTTAACGTGCACTAGCTGAACTGACTAATTTTTATTTTTAATCACCGCGTCTTACTACCTACCTGTTCAGTTTGTATGCATTTTTGATAAATTACTATAACACGGTAGAAATGAGTAAGAAAACATTTATAGGTAATGTGCCCACATTTGCGAGGAAGTAGAATGAGAAACTACTTTAGGAAAAACCATCCTTAATAGAACCGACCGGGATTCAAACCCTGATCTCCCCGTCATCAGCAGGCAAGTCCAACACAAGAGTGACGCCTTAGACCATTCAGCCACTGAAGCGGGTAGCCTACTAATATATTTGCACACGGCTTACAAACTAGCTTAATTCTAGAAGAGACACAACACCCAATTCCTCGGCTATTATTTAATTGCTGTGAAAGGGAAAGTCGCTATTTTATCAATGATGAAATTATTCGGTCATACCAGGAATAAAACCTGGGAACCTTAGTGATCTAGACAGACGTGCTACCAACTGAGCTAAGGTAGTAAATATACTCCAATTATCATAGGATGAGTCTTATCTGACAGCTAGAAAAGTTAGTGGATCTACTTTTACCCATTCTTACTTGAGCAGGGCTACCACTATTTTATTACTACCAAATTCCCTTTTATCGGTTTTCCAAATGCGTGGGTGGTTCAAGCTGTGTAACCTGCAGTTATCACAACAAAAAATCGCACCGCATCTTACTACTCATTCAGGTTATATGCTTATGTACGAATTACGCTAGTGGGTTAAGGATGAGGAAGGTTAACATTAGAAATTACTCGCCTCGATGGTGTAGTTGGCTAACGCGCTAGTTTCGTGTTGAGCTAGATTGCTGAGGACGGGGAAATTGAGGTTTGAATATCGGTTGGGTGAACTGGGGTGGGTTTTCCTAAATGGTTTTCCACCCTCCCTCCACGCAAATGTGAGCTAACTTCTTCTAAATTCAACCTTCCCAATTCCTAATCCATTAGCGTAATTAGTACTTAAGCGTACGTATAACCCTAATGGGTAGTAAGACTCAGTGATAAATAAAAGAATAGTTTTAGAGAAAGTGTACCCTCACTCGCGTGGCGAGAGAGTGGGAAACCACTTAGGAAAAACACTTTCAGTATACACGACCGGAACCACCGAAGAAGGTAGTTTTCAAAATTGATATGTATTATCAATACATACATAAAATAACACTAATCACATAATAAGCTGTTATCAAGTTTGGCTGCAAAAATAATTGTATTTTTAAAAGTCCCTTCTCTAGTAAGACTACTGTTTGCTAACTGCTGTCTTGGGTACACTCCGTTTACTCTGAGAGGTAGCATGCAAGCTGACCTTGATCGATTACGATATGACGTTAACTTACAGCCTACTGTACTGTGGAATCAAGCAATGTAATTGCCACCCGTCAAGGTGAACTTAGGTTATAAACAGTTGTTCTTATAAATCTAAATTCAGACAGCTTGCCCTATTTTACCACTACAGTTGGAAAATTTACAGTCAACGTTTCAGGTCATTATATCACAAAGGATTGTTTAAAGGGGATGTATTGGTAGATTATATAATTTTATATATACATTTTTGAACAAAAAGTAATACAAAATACCTTTACACTTACATCCGAAATCCTAGGCCAATACCATTAAATTGTGTTCAAAGCTTCGGCGTACAGCGCCGGGATAGCAAAGCTGTCAAGCATGCGTGTACAGCAAGTTGCATGTGATCTAGGCGCGCGGCATTGCACATGTGATAATGTTTTTTTATTTAGCACCGCGTCTTACTACCCGTTCGGGTTATACGCCTAAGTACTAATTACTCTAATGGATTAGGAATTGGGAGGGTTGAATTCAGAGGAGGTGAACCCGCATTTGCGTGGAGGGAGAGTGGAAAACCATTTAGGAAAAACCACCCCCAGTTCACCCGACCGAGATTCGAACCTCGATCTCCCCGTCCTCGGTGGTCGAGCTCAACACGACTAGCGCGTTAGCCAACTACGCCACCGAGGCGGGTATGTGATAATGGCAAGCACTTTCTGTGATGTAGGACCGATAATGATGACCCTCAGAACATATTCGCTGGTGTGTTGTTTACTATTAATTGTGGTATGTTCTGCTGCCTTGCTTCAAGATGTCAAGATGTGTAGTGCCACGCACCTAGCTCCTATTCGACCTCTTGTACACGTATTCTTGGACAGCTTTGATATCCCGGCGCTCTACGCCAAAACTTTGAACACAATTTTAAGGTACTAGCATAGCTTTCCGAATGTAAGTGTATAGAGATTTTGTATTACTTTTGGTTCAAACAATATAAATGTTCAGTTTGGGCCATGGGTTTCCGAACAACCTGTATATATATGTTAGATTTTTTGTAGCACCGTGTTTTTGTTCCCCTTTGTACTAATTACACTAATGTGTTAGAAACTAGGAAGGTTGAATTTATAAGAAGTGAATATGCATTTGCGTGGAGATAAAGTGGAAAACTATTTAGGAAAAAACCACAGTACACCCGACCGGGGTCCAACCTCGACTTTCTCGTCTTCGATAGTCTACTGTGAGAGTAATGCCCTGGCTTAGACCATGCGGCCACCAAAGCGGGCTATAATTTTTACTTTCTCGCTAATTTACAGGTAGAGAAAGTATTGGGATCGTAAAAAAATCGAAATCGAAAATTTGATGAATCTGAATGTTTCATGACCCCCCCCCCGAATCCGAAAAAGTTGTTTTTGAATTTCTGTCTGTCTGTCTGTACCTTGGAGTAGAGCCTAAACTATTTTGCCAATCATGCCAAAACTAGGTAACTAGGGTTTTCATAGGGTAAACCCGAGGTTTTTTGGAATTGGATATCTAACCCTAAAATTAAGGGTAGTTTACTAAAGGGTAAAAAGAGAAAAAGTCGATTTTCTCAAAATTTGTTCTAACAATTTTGATTAAATTTCATTTCAATACATTTATAAATACTCCAAACAAAGTGGCTACTCTCAATATTTTGGCAAAATGACTTTATGGGTTCCGGTCTGAGGCGTAAATTCTTACTTTTTATCATATCTCCGAAACTATTTGAGATATGAAATTATTTATCATTGTAAATATGTATATCTATTAATAATACAAATATTTTATTCGCAATTTTTTTTTATAAAACCAATAGTTTTCATGCTATACGGAAATATATATATATTTTAACTTTTCGAAAATCAAAGGTAAAATATTGTGACAGTAAAAAAAAATCTAGCCTGAAATGTTGATGGATGTCAACATCTCATGACCCCCCGAATCCTAAAAAGTGGTCTTTGCAATTCCATCTGTCAGTGTCTTTTTAACCCCAAAATTAAGAGTAGTTTGATAAAAAGCGAAAAGAGAAACAATCGACTTTATCAAAATCGGCTTTAACGAGTTTTATTAAAATTCGTATCTAGGAGTTGATTAAGATTATAAAATAAACTGGCTATTTTCATTTTCCCATGAAAATTACTTTTAGGGTACTTTACAGAAGCAGAAATTTTAGGTTCTCCGCATCTATTTGAGATACTAAATAACTTATCATTGCAAAATTTGTGATACTATTAAAAATAAAAAAACTTTTATATGAAATATATGCTTATAAAACCAAAAGTTTCTGACATATTGGAAAATATGTTAATACAAGTTTGTGAGCTTTAGTTGTAAAGAGATACTACTTAAGTTTAAACGCAATAATCCTCTAATGCCATAGAGTAAGAAATGAGTAAGTCTCTCACAACTTGTATGTTCTCTTTCTTTCAACCTCTCAGGAGAAATGTTTGTACAATGACCTATCTCTATCATTTTAGATTCAGTAGTCAATATTTACCTATTTTATTGGTCAAACTTTATAAATGAGGAATTCAATAGTAATGCCATAACCATAGATTTGCAACCCCTAATAAAATGTCGAAAATGTTAAACCGGAAGTCGACATTTTAATACGAAGTGTTGACACACGGTGACCCAATATCAATATTTTTGCTTTCTAGCTACCTTACAGTTTTGTGATCGTCAAAAAAATTTAACTCGAGATTTTGATGGATATCGACGTATCGACCCCCCGAACCCTAAAAAGTGGTTTTCACAAAGCCGTTTCTCTGTCTGTCAGTTTGTGCCTCGGGCTAGGCCCTAAACTATTTTACCGATTGGGCTAAAACTTGGTATATAGGGTTTTCATTGGTTTACCCCAAGGAATTTTTGGAATTGGATATCCAACCCTAAAATTAAGGGTAGTTTCCATAAGGGCGCAAAGAGAAAAAAATCAATTTTATCAAGATCAGCTTTAACGATTTTGATTAAATTTCATTTCCAAGCTTTGATCAATATTACAAACCAAATTGCTACGCTCAACTTTCGTCAAAAGTGACTTTAAGGGTTCCGGTCTGAAGGGTAAATTAAAATTTTTAACTTTATCTCCGTAAGTCTTTGAGATATGAAATTACTTATCATTGCATTCATGTGGATCTATTTATAATGAACGTCTTTTACTTGAAATATTTTTTTACAAAACCAAAAGTTTTTAAGCTATACACAAATATATAGGTCTATTTATTTTAACTTTGCCAACATTTTAAGGTAAAGAATTACAACCGTCAAGAAAATGTAGCCCGAGATGTTGATGGATGTCAACGTTTCATGACCCCCCGAACCCTAAAAAGTGTTTTTTTGCATAGCCGTCTGTATAACCCTAAAATTAATAGAAGTTTACTAAAAGGTGAACAATGAAAAATTCCATTTTCTCAGAATCGGCTATAATGATTCTATGTCTCTCATTTTAGATTCAATAGTCAATAATTACCTATTTAATTGGTCAAAATGTATAAAAGAGAAATTTAATAGCAATGCTATAATCATAAGATATCCCCTAGTAAAATGACGAAAATTCTAACCGGAAGTCAAACTCTTAATACGAAGTGTTGACCCTTGGGGACCCAATATCGATATTTAATTCTTTTAAAATAAAATTATGACATTTAAAACCATGAATAAAAATGTTTGTTCTCGGGTTTACTAGTGTATATTATATTATTAATTTTGAGTAAATATCTCCATTTCTAAAAAGTAGAGCGAGAAAGTTCTTGAGGAGTTCCGTACCATTTATTTAACTTTTTGAACACATAAGATAAAGTATCGCGACCGTCAAAAAAAAAAATCTAAATAGAGATATTGATGGATGACGACATTTCATGACACCCCAAACGCTAAAACTTGGTTTTTGCAATTAAGTCTGTCTGTTTGTCTATCTAATCCTAAAATTAAGAGTAGTTTACCAAAGGGAGGAAAGAAAGTTTTTCTCAAAATCAGCTCTAACAATTTTGATTAATTTCGTCTATAGGCGTTGATTAAGGTAATAAACAAAATGGCTATTTTCATTTTCCCATAAAAATGACTTTAAGGGTACTTCACAGAAGCAGAAATTTCCATATCTCCGCAACTATTTGAGATACTAAATAACTTATTGCAAAATTGCACCACTATTAAAAATAAAAAACTTCTATATGAAATATATTTTTATAAAACCTATAGTTTCTGAGATATTGACAAATATATTAATACAATTTTGTGAGCTTTAGTTGTACAGAGATGCTAATTAAGCGTTAACGCAATAATTATTTAATGCCATAGAGTAGGTAAATAAATAAATCTCTCAAAAAGTTGATGTTCTTTTTCTTTGAACCTCTAAGGGGAAATGTTTGAACAGCAATGATCTATCTCTATCATTTTAAACTTAATAGTCAATATTTACATTTTTCATTCGTCAAAATATATAAATGAGGAATTTAATAGCAATGCGATGACCTAAAGATGTGCAATACCTAATAAAATATCAATCATTTTATCCGGAAGTCGAAATTTTAATACGAAGTGTTGACCCTTGTGGATCCAATATCGATCTTTTTTATTGGTCCAAGTTTACAAATGAGGACAGTAAATCTTTAAAAATTAAATTTTAAATTTTAAAACTTGGAGTCAAATGTTTTATGTAAATATAGCGCAATTTATGCTTGGGTTTGTTGGTGTGTATTATTTCGTTTCACATATATTACGAGTTTTGAGTATATAACGTCATTTTAATCAATAGCACGAGAAAGTCCGTGTGGCGTTCCGTACTATTTATTTTTAATATAACTTTAACAGTAACATATCTGGTTTAGAGATGACCGGCGAATACCGACGTTAGTGACACGTTTACATTCAACCGGCGAGCTCTGTAATAAGTATAAGAAAACTCCACTCCTGTGGTCACGTGATCTAAGGCAGTGGTCGACATCCTACAGCCCACGGGCCAGATTTAGCCTGGTGACTGATTTTATCTGGCCTGACAAATAATTAACAAACAAACAAACAATTATGTCCATAAAAGAAATAAAATAATAACTAGATTACTAGATGGGAAATATAATGTTGAATTTTTTTTTCAAACCAGCACACCAATATTTTTCAAGTCCATGTTTAAGCCCAGGTTTCAAAAAGGTTGCCGACCCTGGTCTAAGGCGTCACTATTGTGTTATAGACTGGCCTGCTAATGACGGGGAGATCGGAGTTCGAATCCCAGTTGGGGCTAGTGGTTTTTCTTAAATCGTTTCCCACTCTCCTTACACGCAAATGTGACCTCGATCTCCCCGTTCTCGGTGGTCTGGCTCAACACGACTGGCGCCTTAGCTAACTACGCCACCGAGGCGGGTGTATTTCATATTTTTAATGTCTGGTTCCAAGGATTTTAATTTTCTACAAACTTCCAGGAAGATTTAAAGATAATTTTTTCTTATAAATAACCCAAAATAGTCTGATTAGTTGTAAACAATTTCTAAAACATTCATATATACAAAAATCTACTTCATGGGATGGATTATTAATATTTGTTTATACATTTATTAATGAAGTCTATTTCTCTAAATCTAAGAATGGAAAACTCACTTGCAAAAATTTAAGATAAATAAATATAATCCTGCATCCATTATTAAGGTGGCTAAGAGGGTGTTAGCTTAGTTTTATTTTTACGCTTACTCTGCTGGTGTTGAGAACTTTTTTTTAGCGCACGTCTTACTACCTGTTCAGGCTATACGCATTTGTATTAATTACGCTACTGAGCTATAGATGAGAAAGGTTGAATTTAGAGGAAGTCTAGCATCATTTGCATGAAGTAAGAGCGGTAAACTATTTTGTAAATAAACACCCTTAGTACGCCCAAATTGGATTCGAACTACGATCCTCCTATCATCGGCAGTCTAGTCTCACATGAGAGTGACTTTTTAGAATTTAGACCATTCGGCCACCGAGGCAGGTTTAAGGGATATAATTTATTAAAATTCATACCATCAAATTTGTATAATGAAAGATATTTAAAAAATACAAACATATTTTTTACAGTCAACATTGATAGAATTTTATTATTTATTTTATTAGCGTTGTTTTTTTAAAGGTATTAATAATACTAGTATGTTTCAAAATATACATATTTAAGTCACGTGATCTGACGCACGAATACGGGAACGTAGATATGGTAACTTTTTAAGCTGTCATATAAAGTCCTTCATATGAAAATAGTTCTGTAGTGTAAGACTCTTTTTGTTTTTAGTAAACCTTCCACTGGCACTCATCACGCACATCTGACGCTTTCCCCGTGGCCTCCTGACGTAATAGTTGCACACACGCGCAAACCTAATTAAAGTTGTATAACTTTAGAATGCCTCAGGGGTAGTTCACCCCGTGAATAGATTAGCTTTAAGCTACCAGAGTTATTTCAACGTTAGTGAGCTTGAAATGAACATCTGAAAAGTGGAGGTTTGAATCACGACTAAGTTACGTTTCTACGTTTATGGCGATTGGAACCAAATGTGAGTTAGAACAAGTTTTTTTTACGGTTTTTTAAAGCAGAAAAATTCCATCAAAATTAATAAAATATGGCTTCAGTAGATAGATTCAGTTTGATTTTTTATGTTTAGTGATATGAATAGTTATTAAATATTTGTACTGAACATTGGTTCGGACTTAAGGAGAGATGGAAGAAGACGCGATAAAAGGCCAGTGTTTTTTCAATTTTTAAGGCAAAACTTTTATTTTTTGGCTAAGATAAATACAATTTTGCTCCAGTACAAACATGTTGATACCAACAGTCACGAGCATAACGGCATTAGATAAGAAACTTTTTAAATGAAGAGAAAAAGTTGTCATTAAATTCCAGGACACCCATGATAGATATTAAATAAATTTTTAGGTCACCATTTGGAGAAAATTAAATTCCGTGTTTGTACTGGATAAATATTTTATTTATTTTGGGAAAAATAAAAATTGCCATAAAAATTGCAAAAACACTGTATTTTTCTCGCCTCCCCTCCCATCCCAAATGGAAGGAGGAAATTAGTGAATGCCTCAAGGTCCTCCACGAACCGTTGTAATAAAAAAAAATATTTTTTGCTAGTTTTGTAAAAATTAATTTGGGTAACTTTTGGAAAGAAATGTATGAATAAAATAAAAAATATTCTTATTTTTATAGCTTTGACATTATTATTTTTTCCTTAACAATATTAACTAAACAAAAAACTAATTAAATAATTTATTTTATTTTGAACAATCCTTTTTTTATCTTGATGACAATATTTTCTTATTTAAATTACATATTTAACATTGAGCTTTTAACAGTTAATTGTGTAAGATAAAAATTACTAACGTACAAACGTTGAAAAGAAAAATATCTGTTTAATGTTGAGGCCTTTAAATTGTTTATTACCCTGGGGCTTCCACAGATTTAAATCCAGCCCTTCCTGAACACAATGGAATTTAATGAAAAACTTTTTAAATGAAGATAAAAAGTTATCATTGGATTCCACGATGCCCATTTCAAATATTAATTAACTGTTGAGATTATTGTATATATGAGGGTTGCGCGGGTTGGTATTTTTCACTTAGAGTCTAGTTTGAATGATCTTTTTCTTAGTTCGATTAGTATAGAACACAATTTGTAAAGGAAATATTTCAAGTTGAGTTTCTGTAATAGATCCATGCATGAACCAACAACAACAAACAGTTTTTTTTAGGGTTATATATTTTTTTATTTGCACCACGTTTTATTACAATTTCGGGCTATACGCTTATGTACTATTTGTACCAATGGTTTTAAGGATTATGAGGGTTATATTTATAGGATTTGTATCCGCATTCACGTGTAGGGGGAATGAAAATTCATTTTGGAAAAAGGACCCTTAGTACACCCGACAGAGATTCGAACCTATATTTCTCCATCATCGACAGTCTTATCTATTGCGAGAGTAGCGCGTTAGACCACGTGGCCACCGAAGCATGTTACAGTTTATGTTTACAGAATTGTATAATCACACAAATTGTTATTTTTTCAATAAATGTAATACTTTGTACAGTTATTTTTAATTAGACAAAAGTAAATATTAAGGGACTCTGTTATTAAATTGTCTTAAACCAGAAATTTTCGAGAAAAAAACTGAAAATTCTAAGTATTTAAATTTTACGAGCTTTGTGAAAATCTTCGAGTCGAGTTCGAAAAGCTATTAAAATTCGACTCGAAATCGAATTAAAATTGTTTGATCTATAAATTGCAAAAATACTAATCTTAGCTCGTATCCCTTCCTTCTCGCCTTAATTCATAGTTTTCCCTTCTTCTTCTTTATGAGGTAATTCTGATAGATTTCCTAAAAATTCACCTTTCACGTTTTGTGTACTTAGATTAGTACGGTCCAACACCGTATCCCAGTCGGTAACGTGTCTGAATACTGAGATAGAGGTCCCGGGTTTGATTCCCGGCATTACTGGAAAATGTATCATTGGTGAAGTGTGGGTTTTCCCTTTCACAGTGATGAATTAACGGTCGGGTGTTAATTGTTGTGTCTGTTCTAGATTTTGGTTAGTTTATAATATTAGTCATGTGCTGATATAATCAGTCGGGTTATAAAGTGGAAGTTAAATACCTACAATAAAAAATTAAAATTTATTACTTAAATAAATTTTAGAAGTGAGTTCCTATAATTCATTGATGTTCCGATATACTTTGTAAAGTACATATTTTTGTGATATTGCTATTAACTTATTTAAATTTGTTCTATCAGGAGTTAATTGTAAAGAAGAGCAATAAGGGTTAATTAAGAAGAACTGCACCAGAATTCGTTTATAAAACTAAATTAAATCCACCCTCAACAATGACTTAAGTATAATAATAAGTGCATTGTTGTAACAATAGCCTACAAAGCTTTATGTATAATTTCCTAATGTGTGTGTGTTTGTTTGGGTTTTCACAGCCTCCAGAAGCCCCTAGATAACCTATAAAGATGAAGCTTTGCTCATTTATAGTTTATCTTAAGATTATAATGATTATTTACGTTTTATGATAACCCGAACCCAAAAAGTGGATTTCACAATTATGTCTATCCGTCAGTTTGTCCCTGGCTACAAATCAAAAACAATTTGATGGATTTTGTTTAAACTTGATATTTAGATTTTATAGGGCTATACCACAATTTTTTATTTTTTTGCCCCGACCCTTCAATTAAGGGTAGTTTACCAAAGAGTGATTTTTTTTTAACTGCAAATATTTCTAATATAGCTTTAATGTTTTTGTTTAAAATGCATATCTGGGATTTGATAGTTTTTTGGGGGTAAAAACTCATTCATGTTTATTGAGGACAGGCATTGTTTAATATTATAAACAAAATGCCAATTTTCCTTTTCCCATGAAAATTACTTTGAGGATACTTTAAAGAAGTGGAAATTTTCAATTTTGATCACATCCCCGCAACTAGTTTATTTTAGATATGAAATATCTTATCATGGTAAAGTTGTAGTAGTCTACCATTAAAAATTTTAAATATTAAACTGTAATATTTTTTTAATAAATCCAATAGTTTCTGAGCTTGAATCAAACATATACATTTTTGATGGTTCACTTTGGAGTATGAAATTGATTGGTATTCTCTTTGGTGGACAGAGATGTCACACTTTTCTCAATGTTTCTGTAACAGCTTATACTATTTAATTTATGCTCTTTGGTGGAGTGTTTCGACAACAATTCATATTATTTTGATTCACAAATCTTACAAGTTTTGAGTAAATGTTTCTTTTTTTTAAGATAACAGAGAAAGAAAGTCGGTGTGGTGCGCCGTAGCATTTATTTAAAATTGTGTTAAAATGGTGTTATATCAGCTGTGATTTTAAAGAATATTCCAGGGTTACTGAACCACGATGCGACTCCTGGTTTCAGCTGTGCTAAATAAATAAATTACGTGTTATTAGTGGTGGTAGAAGGGCTCTTAAGTTCATCGATAATAACCAATCTAGAAAGCTACGTCCCGCCCTCCCAATCCCGCAAGACGTCTTACCAACATAATGATCAGTAATGATTGAGTCCAATTGCCATACATAAGTATTTCCATACGAGTTATCGGTCAAATATACTGATTTATGTTTATGGATCAATATGTATGCCTATGATTGTCATCATAGCACCTCATTTCAAATATTCCTACAGCTGGGACTAGAACTTCTGGATCTTTAATGAAAGAATTTAACTATTTTAGAGTTAAGATACCAAAGTGTTCGTGTGTATTTTATATAAAATAGTGCACAAAACTTATATAATTTAATAAACTGGCTGTATGTAGCAGGGTAGGAACCTACCCTCATCATTTTATTTGTTTACACATAGTGTTATATCCCATTACTGCTAGAAATATTGACTTTTGAAATATGTTTAATGTTGTATCACATTCAAATTAGTAACAGTTTGAGCAATTCATTTTTAAAAAATTATCAATTTTCTGAAAAATTGACGATTAGATTTAATACTTTCATAACTTTTTTTAAAAGACCATATCTTACAATTTGTTTAAAGTAAATCAAACAATTGAGAAAAAATTACAAGCGAGTTAAATATTCCCCAATCTTAAAATAGATTTCATATTTTCCCGAAAGAAAAAATAATACACATAGCATTCATATTTAAAAATAAAATGAAATTAAATAATTATTTTCCCAAAAGGTTAAAAAAAATAGATCAACACCTTTTGGTAAAAAAATAATCAATGAAGCATTTTTTAAATGTGTAAATCAAATATTATTGTCACAAATATATAGATTACAAAAATTCACAAATGATTTGGTGTCTAAGCTCTCGAATTAGTAAATTATATAAGCTCACAGATGACTAAACTGATTAACTTATCAAACAAGTAAAATTATTACAGTCACAAATAAGTAAAGTAAATAATAGCATACACGAGTAAAGCGATTTAGTAAAATAATAGTTACAATTGCATGTAAATTCAGATAACAATATGGGTGTGTAGAGAAATTAAGTTAACAAATTGGTAAAATTATTACAATCACAAATTATTAACTAAATTAGGATGACAAGTGAGTAGAGCGATATTCACAATAATCAAAGTGATTAGGTTCACAGAAGAATAGATTATAATTAATTTACTTTACAAAATATTTAATTTTAATTTCAAAGTATTTTGATTAGTAAAATTAACTTAAATTAGTCACTAATGTCGTTAAATAAAGTGAACTAAATGTAAGAATAGATTATGATTAATTTACTTTACAAAATATTTAATTTTAATTTCAAACTATTCTGATTAGAAAAATTAACTTAAATTAGTTGCTGATACTTTTAAAGAAAGTGAACTAAATATAAGAATAGATTATAATTAATTTATCTTACAAAATATTTAATTCCATGTCATTAAAATATATAATAATTTCACAAGATTTATAATTGAGTTTTAACAAAACTATTTGATTGAGTATCAGTTCCTGATACTGATTACTCCTACATAAAAATTAATGTTATTTGATTATATTTTTTCTTGGGTTTTTTAAGGAGACTTGTTTTGGTATTGTTAAATTTTCTCCTAAAATTGTATGGAACCATTGCTAAAGAAATTTTGCCCACGCCTTTTTCGAAATATTTATAATAAGAATTTACTTTGTCTAATTCAGTTTTCATATATTTTTTTTTCAAATCTTGAAGATAAAAGTTGATCTAGTTGGGCCTGATAAATTTACTCTCACCATCTCCATGCTTTGTATTATGCTTGAAATGGACTTTTCTGCCATGTATAAAAAATTATATTTTAGAAACTATTACATTTGTTTTATAGTAATACTATTTTAACCGACATGGATAAAATCAATATGCATTTGTTTTAACTCTACAGTGCGTCACCATGTGTCCCTTTAGATATATTAGGAAAATCTGCCATTATTAATTACATTGGTAGGACTACGTTTAAGCAAGCACAGATTTGATGTATTATAATCCTTATCCAGAACATATTTTTAAGATTAATATTCATACTTGAGTCATATACCTAAAATTACCATAAGAAAAATCTACGTAATATCTTTACTATAGATATTTACTAATTAATAAAGCGGTTCATAGGCAATTTTTTTAATAGTTCAGAGTTTTAGCATTGAAGACCTCCATTTTCCTTTGCAATCGTCAGTTTATTTTCTCTCATGGTCATTCACAGTAATTAATTCAACCTTTAATCTTAGATCATCTCAGAACTAGATCAACTAATACAATTAATTTCAAGCACAACCCATGCTGATAGGGGAAATGATTACACTTTTCAAAGATGATAATTTAGTAGAGCTAATGTAAATCATGTAAGAAAGAAACTCCATGACTACAGCCCAAGATCGAGCGAGCTTTACCGACCGAGCGTCCGCCGCTGTTAGCGATGTTAGTACTAATATTTGCGGATAGGGGGTGTTATGTGGTCAGCAAAACGAACTGTCCGGCCGTTAATCTCACTTTTCTAGACCGGAGCTGCTACTTCTTCATTCAAGAAGCTCCTTAATTTGTCCTCACAATACTGAGGTTGATTCCGTTACAGATCCCCTGTTCCACAGAAAAAATCTAGGAACGCTGGATTATGATTTACTCTAAAAAAAATCTTAGTGTGAATATCTCTATCAAATTAATTATGTATTATTTCAGAGGATAACGCGTTAATATATCACTTGTTTGTACCTTGAAGAATCTCACTATTTATTTCATTTTATTCCTCGCGCAGCAATAAATTCACTGTACCTCTTGTTTCACACGCATAAAATCATAATGACAGGCATATGTTGCCAGGAAATATAAATATGCATTTCCTTTCGTTGTAATAGTGGTTTCCGTTAGTAATTATCATTAGTTTAGTAAGAGTGTTAGACCATCTCTGTGGTCTAGTGGTCAGAGCTACTGGATACAGAAATAGAGGTCCGGGGTTCAACCCCCGGCGCTTCCAGATTTCTTCTATGAAACAGTGGGGTTGGAACGGAATCAAACCCAGCCTCCTCAGGACAAACGAGGAGCTACTTGAATAAAAATTAAGCAACTCTGACCTAGAAAACTGAGTTTAGTAGCCTGAGGCTTCGTTGTGCTGACAACATGACACCCAATGTCCGCAAATGTTACCATTATCATTGCTACCAGCGGCGGCCGCTCGGTCGTGATAATAAACTTGCGGGCTTACGCCATGGATTTTTTGTTTGTTTCATTGTTACCTAATTTTACTCTATAGAATTAGCAGTGGCGTGTCATGGAATGTTGCTAGAGTAAGCAGATATTGTTAAAACTGTAATTGTAATACGTCATCACCCACTAAATCCCATCTTGACCGATCATAGTTCGCGTGGGAATGTATGTTTGTCGATACTGAGAACTAGGAACTCCTAAGTTCATTGCCACACTTACAAAAGTACGCCACCTAATCCTAAAGAGAGCAAGTACATAACATGAGAAAGTTTGTGCGATTGTGTAAAACCATTTATTTTGTGTGATTGATTTTTTTTACAGCCTTTCATGAATTAAAAGAACAAAGCTAGTGGTTCAATTTTTCAGATCATACTAAAAAGATAATTTTCATCATAATTATTCAAGTTTAGTACGCCGGTTTCCGACAAGCTTTTATAGGCCTATCAGTTAGTATAAAAATATTAAAATGTATTTTATAGTAATACAAATTTATTATTATGACCTACAATACTGTTGTAAAACATAGACAAGGTTGACCACACGATTTATTTGCCCAAATATTGAATATAGAATCTGGGGTTCAATTCCAAATGGCTATACCTAAATAAATATTTCTATTATCGTGATGTTACTTCTTCGAAGACTAAAATAGAAAGAAGTTTATTTTCATTCGATATAAAGTATAAGTAATGTTTAGTTTAGCTACGTCATCTTGAGAATATGGATTCTAAATATACCTTTTATATAATCTACGCGGCGAATACTCCCAATTGAAAGCGATATGGGCCACCATTATAAAAAAAATTCAAGAGGATTATTACTATTAATTACTAAGTGTAAAATTGATTAGTAATAAACATCTTATATGTTCTTGATTATAAAAATATTTGTAATGTAAGAATAATTTTAAGGGATAGTAAAATACTTAATATTGTGTATTCACTTAATTTAACAAAATAAATAATAAAAAATAGTTTTTTAATATAATGAATACGTATCACACTAAGATAAGAAGGAGAAATTTGGAGTGTGGTTAAGGTGTGAATATATGCATTCGTAATATCTTGGAGTGAGGATTAGAAAATCACATTGATATGTCACAATACCCATAATCCATATTCTATCCTCGATCGTAAATCCAGTATATTGAGAGCACGACACTTAATATCACGCGAACAGTATGGTTACAAAAATGTGTACTTATCAACGTGAGTTGAACGATCATGGATTACCCTGAGTTAAATACAGATTTACAAGTGATAATATCACTTAATCAATGAACCAGCTATCCACGGAACAAAGTGCAGAAAAAAAGGGATAAGATGAAACCTTCGAACCTTAGAAGACTCGATTACCTCTAATCCTTAAGGAGCCTCTAGGAATCGAAAAAATTCTCTGATTCAAAATTAGAGCAAATTTTTATTTTTTCAAATTTTAAAAACAAATATTAATTTTTTATTGCAATTGAAGGGTACGGGGGAAAAATCACATTAAAACAATTTTTCAGGACTAATTTTATATTTCAAACCCAATAAAAGCCCCAGTAAATACTTTCTTTATAAATTAATTTAAAGATGACAAAGACCTCTTATGAAATAATAATAACTCATACTAAACAATGTTGAGTAAATAGATTAACTATCAACATTTAAGTCTCAAATATTTCAGGGATAAAGGAAATGTTTGTATGTAAAGTGATAAATATTCCTTGGTGCGTATGTGGACTAAACATTAGTCTCATTTTGTCTTGTTTGGAGGTAACGGGGAGGTCGGAGATCAAATACCGGCTGGATGTACTGAGGACAATATATTCTAAATTGTTTCCCACGCTTACTCCATGAAAAATGCTGGTATCTTTCCTCTAAGTTGTATATTCATCACTATCCAATTAGCGTAATCAAAGTGTCCGGATGGGCAGTAAAATGCGTCGGAACAAAATAATGTAGGCCAATGATATTAAAGATCCCGGCACAGATTTATCTGATTGCCAAACCCTTCCTTCACCTCTGACAAGACGTGTATTATTCACAACTTGTGAATGTGTGGAATGCCAGGCCTCCACGGTGGTTCGGATCCCACGTTAAACTGTAGGTCCTCCATTTCATCTCACAATCACCCTACCACTACACATTAGCGTAAGTGCGTATAACCCGAACGGGTAGTAAGACGCGGTGCTAATAATAATAATAATAATAATAATAATAATAATAATAATAATAATAATAATAATAATAATAATAATAATAATTTCAATTTCAATTTCAATTTCAATTTCCTTTATTATAGTGCCGACCAACAGTCGTAAGACCTATAACAGGCCAGCACTGAAAAGCACACAAGTACATACCCTACAATACATACATTTACATAAGAAAACATGATAGACAAAAAATGGCCAAATAATGCCATATACCGATAAACAACCATGAGACAAAAAAGTAGTTAATAATGATAAGAATAAAAGTAACCTTAAAAATAAATAACCAAATAGTGGTTAAAAGCAGTAACATTATGCAAAAAATAGATCAGAATATTGTAAACTTAAACAATGTAAACTTAAATAGTATTAAATAATATAGGCAGAACCTCTACAAGATAAATTATTGATATGGGATATCCTTAAATAACTCTCTGAGTTTAGCTTTCCTTTTATGATAAAAGTCGAATTCGACAAATCTAGAATTGGCACTATGGATACAACGACCTATAGGGCTTACCTTGTAAGAGCTATTAAGAAAAAATAATTTTTGATTACGAGAAGCCCGAGAAGGGATAAGAACGCCTACATGATCAAGGGCAAATTTACAAGAAATTATGTTATTGAAAATATTAAAAACAAAAAGGGCATCACAATAAAGTCTACGCGAGAAGAGAGTTTGGAGCCCTAATAGGTTTCGAATTCTATCATAATCATAATAAATCAAGTTACTAAAGTATTTATCATAGCATGCAGCAACAAATTTTCTTTGAACGTTTTCTAACCTAAGAGAGTCAGTTAAGGTAATTGAATTCCAAGCAACAGTAGCATATTCTAACTTAGATCTAACCAGGGCATAATACAGACATAAAAAACAGTCAATTTTCTTAAATGATGAAGTAATAAATTTAATAAGCCCAAGTAGTTTCAATGACTGGGAAATGACATGGTCAACATGATAGTGGAAATAAAGTTTGTTATCCAGGAGGACACCAAGATCATTAATACAAAGGGTGCGAACTATGTTGTCACTGCCCAATTTATAAGTAAAAAAGAAAGGATTAGTTTTCCTAGTGAAAGATATAGATTTGGTCTTAGATTTATTGATAGACATTCCATTTTCCAAAGACCATTGTAGAATACCATTTACATCATTTTGTAAATCTATACAATCTGCAATTGAATTGATAGTTTTAAATAATTTTACATCATCAGCAAAGAGTAAATAACTAGAAGAGTTCAAATATTTACCAATGTCACCAATAAATACATTAAAGAGAAGAGGACCTAAATTAGACCCCTGTGGTATGCCAAAGGGTGCTAAAAATGTATTTGAGCTGTGTGAATCAATTTTAATAATGAATGATCTTTCATGCAAATAACTGCTGAACCAATTTACATATGAGTGAGAAAGTCCAAAATTACCAAGTTTAGCGAGAATAATATTATGCTGACATAAGTCAAATGCCTTACTTTGGTCAAATTAAATAGCATCAACCTGACCTTGGGCAGAGACTTGAGGGGCAACATGCCCAAGAAATTCTACTAAATTAGTTACAGTAGATTTATTTTTTATAAAGCCATGTTGATTATCTGAAAATTTATTTTTAAGGTGGTGAAAAGTATGCTCATGTATGATTTTCTCGAATACTTAGGAGAAAGTGTTTAAGAGAGAGATTGGTCTATAATTACAAACATTTGTTTTTACCCCCTTTTTATAGATAGGTATGACAACAGATTGTTTCCATGTACGAGGAAAAGTTTCATTTGACAGGCTAATGTTAAAGATATAGGCTAACAAAGGGCTGAAAATGCTGGCACAGCCTTTAACAATAAAACTTGGAATTCCATCTGTCCCAGCACATCTAGAAGAACTCAATTTTTTAATAGCATTAGCAACATCCAAGGGTGTAATGTGGCATGGATACAAGGGCGCGCTAGTTTCAATAACGGGGCAGGGTAAAACAGGAGTAGCTGAACTATAAACGGAATGAAAGTAGGTCCCAAACTCATTAGCAATTAATAAAGGATCCGCTATAGATTTGCCATCAATTTCAAGGTTGGATGGGAAAACTTTATTCGTACGATTATTTTTAACAAATTTCCAAAAATCTTTAGGTTTGCATTTAATACTATTTTCAATTGAGTTCATCCAATTGGCTCTGTCTATAATCAAAGTAGTTTTAACTAATTTACGAAAGTGAGAAAAATGTGAATAGAATACACTTTTATTTGTTATTTTAAACTTTTTGAAAAAATAGTTTTTTTTCCTAATATAGTATTTGAGTGTAGAAGAAAACCAATTAGGATATTTGGATGAATTAAGAATATTAATTTGAGGAATATTCATTTTGATTTTCCTTTGGACTAACTTGGTAAAATTATCTACAGCCAAATTAACATCCGTAGTAGAATAAACACAAGTCCAATCTGCAGTAGCCAGGTCATTGTAGAGATTAAGGTAGTCCCCGTGTGCATAGTCAATATATGTTTTAGAGGTTTCATTAATTTTAGTCGCAATAGGTACATCTAGTGAAATCAATAAGGGTGGATGAGCTAAATCAATATTGACTAGTGGTTGAGAGCTTTGAGTAATAGAGGGGTGGTGAAAATTAGCAAAAACGAGGTCAAGGAGGTTAGTGTCGTTATCAGCTTCATTGAGTTGTTCTAATCCCAATATATTAGTCGAAGCGAGAAGTTGAGTAGCTTTTAATTTAATGTAGTAATGCGAAATGTTCTGAGAATGATGATAATTCCAATCAATTTTGGGGCAGTTAAAATCTCCGAGTAGTATTATTCTATAAGGGTAGCTAGCCAACACACCTTCAAGAAATATAAAGTAATTGTTAAATGCTTCGACTGTTATTTGGGGAGCAAGATATATGTTCCCAATTAACAGTTTTTGGCGATCAAATGTTGGGATCTCAATCCACACACATTCCATATTATTCTTTAGGTCAGTTCTCCTGACCACACCAGAAATAGTATCAATGACAGAGATGAGAGCACCACCACCCCTTGAGATAGTAGCTTCGTCATATAACCTGTCGGCTCTATAGACATTATAATAATAATAATAATAATAATAATAATAATAATAATAATAATAATAATAATAATAATAATAATAATAATAATATACATTAAAGAACACCTCGCCAAGTTGTGACGCTGACCTACTACATCATCAAATAGTTTACCGACCCGCTTCAATGGTCACATGGTCTAAGGCAATGGTTCTTAACCTTTTATTATTTGCGGTCCCTAAATATCCTAAGATATTTTCGCGGCCCCTTAGCTTTTACTAACATATGAATCACTTAAGACTTATTCAAAAATAGTGGTTTTATTTACTGATTATAATAAAAACAAATAAAAAAACAGAAGTTAACTTACCTAAATGTATTTTAAGGAACCTCTCTCTGCTGTTGAACACTTCTCACTAATTTGTCTATTCTTGTTCCGATTTTATTACTTAATGCTATTCGCATGCAGGAGTTGATTCGGAGTCGATTTCGCTGCTTCGTTTTAGTATTTACCCTTTTGGAAAATTACTTTTCACATAAATAAGTAAAAACAAAGGGCAACAAGTTTTGAATGGCGTTGGTAAACAGATGGGGATTATTTGTACTATCCGTTATTTCCATTATCCGTGCTTCCCCTACACACACAAAACCCATTACCCCGGAAAATCGAGATTCTACTTTACCTACATGCTTAGGATCATCAAATTCTTTCTTCCAAAATGTAAAATGTAAGATAATTGACTTCAGTAATAAGCAAATAGCACCGAAATTATTTTTTGTGGTCCCCCAAAAAAACCTTTCGTGCCTCCCACTCCCCCCCCCTCCCCGCAGAGGGTAAGAATAGCTGGTCTAACGTACTACTATCTAAGTATACTAGACTACCGATGATGGGAAGAACGAGGTTCGAATCTCGGTCAGGTGTCCTGAGAGTGGTTTTCCAAACGAAAATTTTTGTGGAACATATTAAGAACAAACGATTTCAATCTTAAAGAAATAAATTATTTAAAGTGTGTGGGAAAGGCTGGGGGGCTACCTATCGTGAAATTGGCTCACCTCCCATTAAAATCATATAATTTGTAGGCCCTATCAAAACAGTAAAAAAGCATTTTTTTTGCGGAACAATCCGGTATAAGCGAAGAACAAACGATCGCAACCATAAAAATGTCATTTTTTTAAAAATGGAGGGCTACCGTGAAGTTGGCCCCTCCAGTGTAAACATAGGCCCTATGATATGTTGGTCTCTCTAAAAGGTACAAACGAAATTCTTTTCGGGACAATCTGGTATAAACGAAAAAAACACAATAACAATAATTAAAAAAAAAAATTAAAAGTGAGGGGGCCAACTTCACGGACGTTGGAAACTTAGTTTAGGTATAAATTCATTGTCCCAAGTTGCCCAATGGGGATCTCGTGGAAGTGTCCTGACTAGCTATCTCCTGCAGAGACTGGATACGCTCTAGCAACCGCTTAGTGTGTGGCGGGTGGAGGACCCCGTTTCCCCCACCCCCACAGATATGACTCCGTAGAAATATTAAGCCGCCCAGCCCCCGCCGACTATACGGCGGGCCATTCCATTCAGCCGGGCCGAGAAGGTCGTTGCCCGGGAGCAGTCAATATGGAGTTACCATACAGAGATTTTGGGCGAGTCAGTCTGAAGCAGGCAGACCTCTCTTCCCTACACTACCTTCAGGAGATCATCGGGGCCGACGCGTACCGCCACGGGAGAAGGAGCTGACTAAGTCTCAAACCAACCCCAAAGATCGGACACTACCAGACCCGGTGCTACCCCCAATACTAATGACACCAGCCTACTGCAAATTTCAAAGGTAAAAAAACAATACGATGTTTAACTTTCAAATATAGGAGAATATTGTAGATGTGAAGGTTCTCGGCCTCGAGAATATGTTCCCCGAACTCAAATGGGTTTTACAATCCTGTTTGTATGTCTGCCTGTATCCGGGACTACAATGGAAATGGTTGGACGGATTTTGTTCGAGATTGTTATTTAGATGTTGCATAGTCATACTTCAAGGCAAAATCATAATTTTAACTCTTTATCTCTAAAATCAAGAGCGGTTTACTGTAAATAGACTTTTGAAAAGATTGTTACAAATCATAATAGACCATGTGAGATTGTCGTTGCATTTATTCTATCTAGAGAGGATTCTCAAGCCCACGGAAAACAATTGTGAATTAGGTTTAACTGCCTATTGGTAATATATCAGTTTCTGTATCCCATTTTTGCACGTCTATGGACTCATCAGTGGCTAGCTAGTCCCCCTCATCCCATAATCAACCCAGGGGATTATCTCGTGGCTTCAAATATCATTCACTCACCTGAAGCCTCGGATCCGGACTGTCACATGACATCACGAGCTTATACACACACACACACACACGCATGTATTCGTTATATATGCTTTGTTCCAGTTTTCAAAATTTAATACAACTTTTCTACGAGAGGATTTCATTGGATGAAAGAGAATATTCTTGAAGGTATTTTGGTACAGTATTAGTTTTATATATATATATATATAATATATATATATTAGGGATGGGACCTTCCAATCATCGAACATCTTGAATCCTTAGGGGCATTAGAAATTCAAAGATTTTTTTTTTAAATATCAGATTTATGATTAGAATTTTTTTTGTTGGGTATTGAATTAAAATTTATTTCAGAGCTTTTATACTGATTTTTGGCAATTTGCCCCAAAATACATAGCAACCATATCCTCGGCAGCGATTTTCAACCTTTTTCAGCTCACGGCACACTGAACAGGGTGCTAAAATTGTCCAGGTTCACAGTTATAATGGAGAGGTTTTCTTTCACTAAAAAAACTAGTATTAAGACTGTACTTAAAATTAAACGTTCAGTAGCTAAAATTTTTATAATTGTGTTACGTTTAAAAATAATGTAGATCAAGAATTTAAAAAGATTAATTTTTTTCTTCAAAATTGTTCTTGATTCTTTTTTTTAAATCTTATTCTAAACTCCCACGGAACACCTTCTTACCCATCGCGGCTCATCGGTTAATAAACGCTCTCTCCGACATATTGTTATTCTACCATCAACATTTTATTGCGCAATTTTACCAAGTTTATAGCTATAATCTATAAATAGTGATTCAATGATTTCAAATCATTACACTCCACGAGTAATGAAGAGTCAAACTTGATATTTTATAATTTTTACATACCATTGCTAAGGTGACGCGATTAACGATCCGTTGTTTTTGCAGTTTTTGTATCAAAACATTTTTGTTGGTCGAAATAAATCAAATATTTTTCCAATAAAAACATAAGAGTATAATTTTCCTCACATGATGACCTCAACATTTGTTGAATATATGTCAAGGGTTTCCTGGAATCCAATAAAAACTTTTATTCTTAATTTAAAAAGTGTATCATCTAATGCCGCTATACTCATGACAGATATTCAACAACTGTAGATATAACCTAGTGAATTAAAATTAAACTCTATGTTTCTACTGGAGAAATATTTGATTTAATTTTGCCAAAAAATGTTTTGCTATAAAAACTATAAAAACTCCGAGTTTTTTTTCCTCGCATTCCTTACACTCCCACCTAAACTATGGTTCACAAAAAGCTTGCAATAGCAACTCGTGGTCTGTAATGATTTGAAATTATCAAATCACTATTTATATCTTATACACTTGTTAAAATTGTGCAATAAAATGTTGGTGGTCGAATGACCTTAGTCTACCTCTTAACTGAAAATGCTACTATGAATGCAATGTAGCAGAGTGTTAGAATGGAAGAAAACAAAGTAATACAATTAAGTATATACGAAAGGTGAAGCTTGGGGGATGAATGATTATAACATGTCTGTCTTTCTTTCACTTTTTCCTCAAGCCGATGTTTAAACTTTTCTATTTCCTCAACTTTCTCTTTATTTTTTTCGTCAATCTCATCTGCAAAAGATGTCTCACGTACTAAGTTGACGATTTTCCGCCCCTAAGAATTATTTTTCCTTCTTGTAGCTGATTTAATTTTTCAGCTATCTCTTGATTCTTTAATTGCTCTTTACTTAGGGTGACTTGTATCAGTCAATTTCTTCTCTTATTCTGAAAAAAAGGTTCTGCTTTTTTTCATAACTGCCCTTTAGACTTGCGCTTATCTCTTTTACATCACTAGTCAGTATCGTATTTGCTTACTTTAGAGTGTTATGGTTAAAAAGTAGTTGAGATGGGACGTTACCTGTTTTTTATTGTTTCTGATTCTTTAGAGTTAACCTAGATTTTTTTTTAAATTCTTGAGTCCTCAACATTTACAATATCAATCTTTTTCCATGTGCTTGACATTGTATTAATTATTTTAGCATCGCGTCTTACTACCCTTTCGGGTTATAGGCTTACGTACTAGATAAGCCAAATTATTTGAGATGAGGAAGGAGGAAGTGTATCTACACTGGCGTGGAGGGAGAGTGTAAAATCATTTAGGAAAAGTTACCCTCAGTACACCCAACCGAGATTCTAATCTCGATCTCCCCGTCTTCAGCAGTCTAGTCTATTGCAAGAGCACCTTAGACCATGCGACCACCGAAGAAGGTTATACGCTATACAGTATTTTGATGTAATTAAAAACACTAAAACATCAATACAGGACCGAAAATATCCAAACAAAAAGGCCATCTTTGTCCTACATCACCAGAACACAAAGGTCATATTGGGTACATTTAAGGCCAACAATGATAAAAAAAAGTCCAATGGATTCATTGAAAAAATACCCAATTTTGGAGTTTTGCCGTTTCGTTTAGTGCCAAGCTTTAATTCACAGGGATATGAAAGCTAAGAATCGTGGTGTAGAAAATCGTGAAACCAAGATCGATTATAGTTTATTTCGATATGAGGGATTTGAGGTGTCGAGTTCGACCTCACTATAATTTTTTTTACTGTCACTATATATTACTACCCTTCCGAGTTATATGCATAAATGTTAATTATGCTGATGTTTTAAGGATAAGGAGGGATGTATTTAGAGAAGTGTACCCGCATTTAAGTGGAGCGATAGTGGAAAACTATATAAGGAACAATCTCAGTACACCTGACTGAGATTTGAGCTCCGATATCCCCGTGATCAGCAATCCAGTCTATTGCGAGATTGACGCCTTAGACCAGGGGTTAGCAGCTGGCCAATCCCGCGTCAATTTTCAGTCGATGATATATGAAAACTACATCGTCATTAAAAGTTGATCTTTGAGTTTTATAGACTCGCAAATATATCAACTATTTCATATTTAGTGTTAGCATAATTACCTTGAGCGATCATAACCGATAATGTTACAAGAAAATTAAATAGTTTAGTTTAAGAAATGAATCCGACACCCTAGCTCAGTCAGTAGTGTGTCTGTCTATTGAGCTTATGATCCCAAGTTCGATTCCCGGCATGGCCGAAAAAGTTTCATTGGTGAAATGTGGGCTTACCCTTTCACGGTGATGGATTAACAGCCGGGAACTGGATGTTGTGTCTGTCCTAGTTTTAAGTTAGATTATAAGGCATATGAAGAAGCTACGACAGGCCTAGCCAGCCGGTAGTGGAAAATATATGGCTTGAATAAAAAACTGACTCAGGCTGGAAACAGTAATGGATGTAAAAAAAAAGTTTGAAAATGTAAATTTTATTTACTAAAAGAAAATTCTATAAAGTTGGAGACATAAATATTTGAGAAAAGATTGAATCTAAGAAATGAATATAAAATGTACGGGCCCATAAAAAAAACTATGGTTTATTGTGGAACTTTATAATAAGCGTTTTAAGTCCATCGGCCCCAAAAAGGTTGCAGACCTTTTCCTTGGAGCATACGACCACCGAAGCGAGTAAATAACCTATTTAAATATTTTGTAATGGTTGACGAAGGAATTTTCTTTTAAAGAAGGTGGGTCAATGAAGTAACCAAGCTATATGGCGTGTTGTCTCCTGACATTCATTGTTCGTCAGCTCCCTGTCCACCGTATGACGTAGTGGTAGGCTGGTGGCTCCCTCGCGAGGTAATCAATACCAGGGTAGGCGCGGGATAGGGCGGACAAACAAACACGAGGGCAAACAGTACAACAGGTGTGTGTCGGACTTCACACACACCTCTTAATAGTAGTCACACCCTTTAGAGAGTTAATGCTGCACAGCTGAACGTTCTGACAGTTGAGCTACTAGATCTACTTTTCCCTATTCATAGGTCAAATAATGTAATCCTAAGCGGGAATTTTCGATAGATTAGTGCCAATAACTTACATGTAAAATAATAATGATAAAATAATAAAATGTTACCAGCTTCAGTGGCCAAATGGTCTAAGGCGTCACTCTCGTGTTAGACTGACCTGTTAATAATAATTATTATAATTAGTACCACGTCTTACTACACGTTCGGGCTATATGCTTAAGTACTAATAACTAAATAGGTTAGGAATTGGGTAGGTTGAACATAGAAGAGGTGAACCCACATTTGCGTGGAGGGAGAGTGGAAAACCATTTAAGATAACCCCCCCCAGTTCACCCGAGCGAGATTTGAACCTCAATCTCCCCGTCCTCAGGAGTCTAGCTCAACACGAAACTAGCACGTAAGCTAACTACGCCTTCGACGCGGGTGACTGGCCTATTGATGACGGGGAAATCGGGGTTCAAATATCGGCTGGATTTAATGAGGGTGGTTTTCCCTAAATTGTTTACTACTCTTCTTCCACTCAAATGAGGGTAAATTACCTTTAAAATAATTCCCTCCTCAATCCCTATCCCATTTAAGTAATTATCATATATTTGTTTAACCTGAACGGTTAGTAAGACAAGGTGATAATTTTTATTTCAATTTAGACCCTTCCTACAAACATTGGATTGTAGCTACATAGGCCTATATAGATGGGAATATTTAGTATATGTGCTTAGTTTTATTTAGTAAAGAAATATTCAAATTGTATATAAATACAAATTCCTTACATTATTAAGCTACATTATTCTTATATTTACCATGTTTGCCACCTTTAAAATGGCCGGATTAAAAAAAAAAATTGAATTTTATACTAGTGTGTTGTGGATACAGCAAGTCTGCTACTGTGAAAGAGAAATTTTTGGGTAAATGGGGAGTCCCCTAACCAAGTGGGGAAATGAGGCAGACCTCCCCATTTTCTGCTCCGTGGAGAAAGCCCTGGATATGGGCCTCTAAATCCATCTAATCTAAAATAGTCATGATTGCATTGGTTCATCTACTGATATTATCGTTGGAGTTGGTTTAATGTAAGCAGAGATTAAAGTTTTCCGGTAAATTTTCCTCAGTGGCGGCTTTTGGCCCACTAATTAAGTAAATGAGGTTGGGTTAGTGAGGCGACATCTATAGCATATTACATATACACAAAGCCATCAAATAGTGTATTGGGGACAAGAAGAGGAATGGGGGTGAAAGTTGATAGCAAATATTAAATCCAAACATATGATAGAAATTATAGATTAAATTTATAGGTAAAATTTTCAAATCGTTAAACCCAACTCAAGGGGAATGTTATTTGTTAAGATTTTGACTTTAATATTGAAGTTTTAACATAAATTGTATACAGCATACATGATTTTAGTGAAACATTCAACCTCCAAGCGCTGTATTCACGCTTGTCATGAGGGTGGAGAGCTTGAACCATCCAATTAATATTT
The DNA here is from genome assembly GCA_033556935.1 of Timema podura. Classification (NCBI taxonomy): domain Eukaryota; kingdom Metazoa; phylum Arthropoda; class Insecta; order Phasmatodea; family Timematidae; genus Timema; species Timema podura. The sequence continues at coordinate 67,548,279 of JAVRXN010000009.1, read as the reverse complement.
GTTCCCATCCAGCCGAGTACTTACAGGAACTGCAACAGTAGAGGGTGCCTTATGGTTGCTATTGACCGTCTTCTCGGCTGCTCTACCGAACCTCCACATCCGCCCTCCACCCAGTCCTGTAACAATCAAAGTATTCCTGTAACAATAGGAGGGACAATGAACCAAGCTTTCTAGCTTTTCTAAGCCGATTTTAATAGCAATCACGGAGCGTCCCATTCATCTGCAAGCTTACAGGGCGTCTGTTGGGCAAGCTAGTGGAAAACGAAGTTTAGCGCTTCTCACTGTCTAGAGTTAATATTGAAATTCACGCTCCTAGCTGTGTGTTAGTAGTAGCTGTATAACAAAGAAAAAAAAATTATTCCTATCTCTTACTTTTGACTTTTTTCAACCGAAGAAGGAAAGGGGATAGTTTTAAGTCTTTGATCCAAAAATAAACACCAGTGTTTACGCGGTCTAAGGCGTCACTCTTTAATATACTAAATTGCCTTTGACGGAAGGGTTGAAGTTCTAGTCTGGGATGGATGCACTTGGGTTATTTTCATTATGTGGTTTATTCCAGTTTTTTTTTTTCCATTCGCTCACTATGCTAATGTGTGAACACTTTCTCTACAATAACCTTTCTCCTCCTTACTACTTAAGGCAAGCCGTTAACAGCCATATTTTCTTTTTTATCTAGGGCCTACACCTTACTAGCCACTAATAGAGTATTCATGAGGATTTAGAGGAAATATACCCGCATTTGCGAGGAAAGAAGATACAGAAAAGGATTAAGATTTTGTAAGTCTCTGACTACAAGTACTGTGAGGACTCCCAGTAATATTTAAACAAAATAAAATAGTAAAGAAAAATCAAATTTATTTTCTACAAGGCTAATCACAAATAAAATTCAAACATTGAATAGTTGAATTATTCTTTAATGGGTAATTTAGAGTAGTTGTATTTTGATTCAGCATTCAAAAATGAAATAACTTTCCACTTTATAAAAGCTCACCAACGGTCATAGGGATAAAGGCACCAGTCTCGACTTGTCTGTTTCTCCGGTGATAGGGGCTCAAGTAGAAGCCGGGTGTAGTGAGATGATTTACTTAAATTATTTCACACTCACCCTCCATAAAAATTCGGTATACACTTCTTCCCATAAATTATATCTTCCTTATCTCTAAATTCTTGGTGTGAATACGGTGATAGCCCAGAAAGGGGGAGGGGGGGAAAACGCGAAGCTTATGAAAAAAAGTAATTGAAAATTGGAGGAGAGTCAAGATGGACTCTAGATTTAGATATTAGGAGAAGCGATGAAAAGAAGACTCAATTTATGAGCATAAGCCATTGCTTGACAAGTAAATGACTAATACAGTTTCCTTTAAAATTGATCTTAGAAAATAGTGCTTCAACCAATCCGGTGAAAGTATACGTTTTTTTTCTTTAGCACCACGTGTTAGACATACTACCCGTTTGGGTCATACGCTTATGTACTATTTACGCTAACAGGTTAAGGATGAGTAAGGTTGAATTTAAGAGAAAGTTTACCTCCAATTTCGTAAAGGGAGAGTGGAAAACTATTCAGGAAAAAACCATTCTCAGTACAATTGACCTGGATTCGAACCCCCGATATTCCCGTCATCGACAGTTTAAATCTATTGTGAGGGTGACGACTTAGACCATGAGGCCACCGAAGCAGGTCTGAGTGGGTTTGGCAGGTGAAAGTTGAACTCATGATTTTTTTCCAGCTTTGGGTGGGTTGTAAAAGAACGCGCTAAAGTCCGTATTATTTCAGTTTGTATGACCAAACAAAAAATTATTTGGAAGAGATAAATAAGATGGTGCTCCAGTAGGTGCGTTTAGTTTGATTTTCTACGCAAAGTAATCTCTACAGTTATATGTCATATTCATTGCGTAATTTAACAATGTTTTTTATTATTAATTTAAAAAGTTTCTTTTCAATGCAGGGACAATATTCAAGAACTGTTGATATTACCCGAAATAGATGGGGTGTATTGAAATGGACTGGATAGTACTATCTCAAGATAGGGATAGGGTGTAATGAGGTGGACTGGATAGAACTAGCTCAAGATAGGGATCGGGTGTAGTGTGGTGCAGTGGATATAACTAGCTCATTTTAGGGAAAGGGTGTAATGGGCTGAACTAGATATAACTAGCTCAATATATGGTTAGGGAGCAACGAGGTGGACTGGATAGAACTAGCTCAAGATAGGAATAAGGTGTAATGAGGTGGACTGGATAGAACTAGCTCAAGATAGGGATATTGTGTAATGAGGTGAAAAGGATATATCTAGCTCAAGGTAGGAGGAATAGGATGTAATGAGGTGGAGTTGGTAGAACTAGCTCAAGATAGGGATAAGGTGTAATGAGGTGGACAGGATATAACTAGCTCAGTTTAGGGATAGGGTGTAATGGGCTGAACTAGATACAACTAGCTCAAGGTGTAATGAGGTGGATGGATAAAACTGGCTCGAGATATGAATAGGGTATAATGCGATGGATTGGATAGGACTAGCTCAATATAAGGATAAGTTTTAATGAGGTGGACTGGATAAAACTAGCTCAAGATAGGAATAGGATGTAATGAGGTGAACTGGATAGAGCTAGCTCAAGATAGGGATATGTTGTAATAAGGTCGACTGGATAGAACTAGCTCAAGATAGGAATAGGGTGCAATGAGATTGATTGGATATTACTAGTTCAAGATAGGGATATGTGGTATACTTTTGTAATTTCAGCAAAGAACTTTCTAGTTTCTAATGCCATAGTGATTTAATTTAGTGTTATTGCTACCCGCTTCAGTGGCCAAACGATCTAAGGTGTCACTCTCATGTTAGATTGGCCTGCCGATGACGGGGAAATCGACGTTTGAATCGTCGGTCGGGTCTACACTGAGGATGGTTTTCTCTAAATGGTTTCCCAATCCACATCCACCCCAATGCATTAAGATTGCCTCTAAAATACTTTCTTCCTCATATCTACCTCATTAAAGTAGCTATCATATACGTATATATCCGTATAGCCTGAACAGTTAGTAAGACACGATCATAAAAAATAAAAATGAAAAAAACTATTATTAATTATGATTTGTATAATAGCTCATCAAGTTCCATACTCGTAGTGTGAAACAAAACTTACTTTTTAAGACATCTGGACTTTTCTCATGTGCGTTTGGTTGATTTTTTCTTCCCATTTCACCAATCTCTTTGTACAAAAACAAAAATCTAAACTGTTCAAAATTGTGTGAGTATTTGATTGTCCTGAAACATTCAAACGTAGAAACCAAATTCTCAACTCTTGAGAGTACATAAAAACACCAATGTATCCTCGAACAAAAAGTGATCTTCCATCCCCCTCTACTCTTCCATCTCTCTTTTCATGAACTGTATATCGATCTTTTTTTTTTACCTTTGTTTGTATTGCAATGTAATCTTTATATATTTCTGTCCTTCCTCTTTAACAAATCTTAACTATCTCTTCAGCGTTACCGAGTTTGAAAGAACGAAAAGAAGAGAGGAGATTGGTAGAGAGAGAAAGACCAGGATAATTTTTTATCCAGATTTAAATACGTCCTTGATTCCTGTACGTCAAGCATTAAAAATCACTAGTGACTTGGGAGATCCGGACTATCTTGGATGGGAGCGATGGAAGAAGGGAGGTGAAGAGAGTGGGGAGAGAGGAGAGGCGATGTTGTCACAGTGACGTAAAGAACTTGAGCTCACAGCTGAATGACGTGCATTGTGAGAAAAGACCTGTAGTATCTCGCAAATGGCGAGGGGACCATTTTTTTCCCCTTCTAATCTGCATCGTTTCGTACCACCGTTTTGCAACTGACAACTGCTTCTTGAGTTGCTGGCATCATAAGGAACGTCACAATCGTCAACAGCATTTGCAATCTTTTATAAAACTATAACGTTATTTTATTTTTTATTTTTAGCACCACGTTTTATTTATTTTTAGCAACGCGCACTTCACGCACGGATTTACGCTAGTGAATTTAGGAATTAGGAAGATTATATTTAGAGGAAGTGTAGGTCTACCTGCATTTACTTGGAGGGGGAGTGGAAAACCATTATGGAAAAACTACTCCCACTTCCCCCAACCGAGATTCGAACCTCGATCTCCCCGTCCTCGGCAGTAGAGGTTTAAATTTTAAGTAATTTAATAGTGTAAGACTCTAGTCCAACACCTTTGCTCAGTCGGTAGCGTGTATATCTACTGAGTTAGGGGTCCCGGGTTCGATTCCTGGCATGGCTGAAAAATGTGTCATTGGTGATATGTGGGTTTACCTTTTCACAGTGATGAATTAACGGCAGAGGACTGGATGTTGTGCCTATCCTAGTTTTAAGTTAGATTATAAGGCATATACCGCTACCGGTAGTGGAAAATATATAACTTGAGTAAAAAAAACTTACCCAGATCACAGACTGGAAACAGTGGTGGATGTAAAAAGAAAAGTAGAGTGAGATCCGCATCGGTCGCAAGGTCTGAGGCCTCACTCTAGTATTGGAATGAATTGACAGTGAAGGGAAGATTGGGGTTTTAACTTTTAACCCTTTTAGAATATATTGAGGTTTTTTTTCACTAGATGTTTTCCCACTTTCCTTCCATGCATATTCGGGTACATTTTATCTCCAAATATATATCTTCCACATCCTTATTTAATTAAAGTAATGTAAACCTATAACCTAAATTGGTACTAAGACACGGTGAAAAAATAAGTATATTGAAAATCGGAACCTTCTTTAAACACTCTTGAGGCTATAAAACTACCTGCATGTGCAAGAAAATAATATATTTTTGGCTGTCAGCAAATTTATTGAGTTAAGCTTCGAAATTAAGGCCCATTATCTAAATAACCTTCTTAGATTATTTTTCAACACTTCAAATGTTTGTTCCCCCATACTATCTCGAGCAGAGCTAGTATCGGCACAATACCAGAGCTAAAACGCAACAAAAGGGATAGTTACATAATAGTAACTAATATATTTGCAATGGTTTTGATAATAACCAACCCGCTTCGGTGATTCCATATTCTAACACGCCACTCCCGCAGTAGGCTAGACTGACGATGACGGGGAGATCGATATTCGAATCTCGGTCGGGTGTACTGAGGGTGGGTTTTTTTATTTCATAATTTGTTTTACACATTCCTTACACACAAATGCGGGTACACTTCCTCTAAATATTATAACCTTACTAATCCCTAAAACCATTAGCGTAATTAATACATAAACGAATAACCCAATTTGGTAGTAGAACTTGGTGCTAAAAAAAGATTATAATCATATACAAATGCTATTTACATAAATTGTAACAAATAGTTCATTGGTTGAAATTATGTATATTTCTTATAATCACATCCTATTTTTGTTTATTTCCAAGTTGACCAATAAAATAGATTCAAAGAAGATGTATACTTTTTGCAAGTTTTATTCTGTTTCACGATTTAAGACCTAATTGAAATTAAAGCACAGACTAGTATAAAATTCACCACCAAGACGTGTACGTATTTATATAAAATACATAAAAATGTGTTTACATAATTTTTATTGAAAATTTAAATTACTTTTAATAATATTTTTAAAATCATTGGGATGATTACTGCTTCATCTACGTTTATAATGTGATGCTTAAAGAAAAAAAAAATGACATTAGCGATGTTTAAAACCTTTTTAACACATTTTAGTTTTGAACATGAATGAAAATGTATATTTTAAATATATTTTAACAGCTGTGATGTTATAACTATCCGAATGGGTATTTATACGAAGTGCGCATAGCCTTATCAAAAGCAGTTCATTGGTTGACTCAAAAGCAGAGAGACGAAAACAAAACACGGTTACATTAGTTGGTTTTTATTTTGGAATATATGAAAGTATAAATATTACTATACATGTCGTTAAGAAATAAAAAAAGTTAAAATATGCGTATGACCTTTTCAACTCAAGAGTTTTTGCAATAGTTTTAGCTAGATAAACATGAACACATTAACAGTTCAAAGAGTGAGCCCCCTTCATTTTATTCAGCTTTTGTAAACCAAGTACACCGTACCGAGATCTGCTCTGTAAGGGGTACAACAATCGTTGTACACAAGTGAGAGATGACTCGACAGATAATGGGAAACATATGAGTGTTGAAATCAATCTACTTTCAAGTGCTCATATTATACAAGCTGTGTGCTATTAAGGGTCAGTCTTATGACTCCTGTATAAATATTAATCAAGTAGATAAATATTTCTATATGGTGGATAAGTTAAAAGTGCGTCTTGTGACTGCAAGATAGCATTTACCTGCCAGATAAAATGTATTTATCAATCATATTTTTATTGGGAGGTTTAAGTACCTGATAACTTTTATCTGAAAGTTAAAATGGTTGTTGCCATAGTGACGCGTTGTTTTTAATGAGGTTTCGTCTATCAGAATCTGTTTTTAGGTTAAAATCTTGGTTCACGTGTTTAGTAAGCACAGGCGTGGGCTCTAACTATATAAAGTTAGAATATTTAATTCACACTTTTATATAAACTGACAAGCTATTTGTAGAGTCATATTTATATAAGAACAAATTATCAAAATGTGAGTACAATAAATGAAATTTTGTAAACGTTGTACCAAATTATTGCCCACATTTTGGCAGACACCGAAATTAGTACTTGCAAGATAACTTAGCTTCTGTGCCCATGTCACGCCAACTGTTTCCTCGCACTCGTTTAACCGCCATTATTTAACAAATGTTGAGCGTTCTCGCCACTCACTAGATTGTAGCGGTTGCGTCTGGGATTATACGCGTGCGCACATCAGTAAAAAGAGTACCAATATTTCTACGTAAAAATATATTTATCTTGGAGATAGTTATCCAGCAGATAAATTCAGTTCATAAAACGCGTTAAATATTAAAGTGACTGATAACCTTTAACTGGTAGCTAACTTTAACCTCCCGATAGCAATATTTAGCCCGTAGTCATAAGACCGGCCCTAAGTTGAATTAAATGACACATGCAGAACATCACACTTTAATTGTGATTGCATGAAAGTAGATAATAATATATTTTACAATTTTTCAAATATGGATCAATAGCCTCCAAATAAAATAAATAAATATCTAAAGTGTTCTCTTTGAGGCGTGGATATAAGGAACGCGAGAGAAATAAGTGTTTTTGTAGTTCGTATCAACACTTTCCTTTTGTCAAAATAAATAAAATATTGCTTCAGTTCAAACATGGAATTTAATTTTTTTTTAACATGGTGACCTCAACAGTTCTTGAATATCTGTCAAGAGCATTGCAGCATCAGTGGCGTATGGGTATGCTTGTATTGCGCCACATACCCATGCATATATGGACTAGTTTTTTAATTCAATGTTGTCTGTGCCAATTGTGTAAATATTTTTAAACTGTCAATAAATATACATGTATAATATATCAATAATATATTAATTTTAAAATTAATATTTGTTCATATTATAAGTTTTAAGTAATTCTTCTTCCAAAAGGATCTAACTACCAGCTTATGAAGTCCAATACCTGCTGCTTGAAACTACCATCTTATGAAGCCTAAGACCTGCTGCTTGAAACTACCAGCTTATGGAGCCTAGGACCTGCTGCTTGAATCTACCAGCTTATGGAGCCCAGGACCTGCTGCTTGAAACTACCAGCTTATGAAGCCTAGGACCTGCTGCTTGAAACTACCAGCTTATGGAGCCCAGGACCTGCTGATTGAAACTACCAGCTTATGAAGCAAAATACCTGCTACTTGAAACTACCAACTTATGAAGCCTAGGACCTGCTGCTTGAAACTACCAGCTTATGAAGCCTAGGACCTGCTGCTTGAAACTACCAGCTTATGGAGCCCAGGACCCGCTGCTTGAAACTACCAGCTTATGGAGCCCACGACCTGCTGCTTGAAACTATCAGCTTATGAAGCCTAGGACCTGCTGCTTGAAACTACCAGCTTATGAAGCCTAGGACCTGCTGCTTGAAAACAGCAGGCCAAGTTACAGAAGTTCTAATGACCTTGTTAAATGTTTATAGGGTTGCAACACGATCCCCTTCACCTCACCAACAAACATTTATTGCTTCAATTATTTAACTAATATATTTGAAACTAACAAAATATAAGACTGCCGGTAGGTGGTGACCCTTGGAGGGAGAAATGGGAAAGCACGCCACAGGAGGAGAAAGGCTGGCACTAGCTAGCAATGGGCTTCTCGCTTCTCCCACCACTCCGTCACTGAAAGCCGGTTTGAAAAATAGACTCCGTTCTGTGTTTGGTGAAAATAAGCTAAATTCTTAGTTATTTTATCAATGGAAAGTGACATAACACGACGGTTATCTTTTGATCAAGTTGTGTCAGAATTTTAAAAAAAATTCAAGCAAAGTTCCTTTTTTAGTTGTGTTAACAATGGAAATTTGAAAATTTTGATTTTGTAAAAACTTTGAAAACATTGTAAATATATTTTTATGGTTGGGCAAGTAATTTTTCAATTTTATTATAACTATTATTATTATCTAAATTTTTTCATAATTTAAAAAAAATGTAAATATATGTATATATCTCAAATATATCTAAACTGAAATTCCAACATATGGTTTATTTTCTGTCTGAATATTAAATAATATATGATTGTGCACATAGCTTTAATTTTGTTTTAGAAGTTCAGATTAACAAAAAAAATATAGATTCCGTGGGGTCCCACACTTTGCAAGTGGCACCGGGCCCCGAATTCCTTGATCAGGACCTAGTTTTGGTAGTATGAATTATTTATGGAGTCTTTAACGTGTTATTTTAGATGTTGTTTTGAAGTATACATTCTTTTGCAGCATACATCATATAATCACTGGTTATTGTGATTTTACATAATTATACATTAAAGAATCCCGAAAGTCAAGGGTGTAATTTCACAATTTCAAGATGATTTAGCAGAAAAAAAGGTAAACTAAAATGTCTTTTTAGGTAATTTATTTGCAGCAAAAGGTATGTGTGTCTTAGCAACAAGCCAATGACGTAGAGATTGAGTATTAATAGTAGAAAATCTCCCCTTTGTTACTGTTATCACAGTTTACTGATCTAAAAAGCTTCTGGAGCATAAGTACTTAAATTATTGGGAGGTTCTTTTGTTTCCAAGCAGCATTGTGTGAAGTGCGTTAAGATTTAATAAATAGTTTTAGGCCTCTAATTATTGCAACGTGAGTTGGACAATCCACCTTATTCCTCCCACCAAGTTCTGGTGTTTGCTTGATCCATGTACTAATTCACATCACTTTTTTTTTTTCCTATTGATAACTGTGAGTACGAAACCTTAGCTCAGTTGGTAGCATGTCTGCCCACTGAGCTAAAAGTCCCGGGTTTTATTCCCAGCATGTAAAAAAAATTATCATTGGTAAAATTTGGGTTTCTCCTCTCAAATTGATGAATTAACGGCCGGTGGACCAGGTGTTATGTCTGTCTAAATTTAAGTTAGTTTATAATTCGTGTGCTGATATAATCAGTTGGCTCAGAAAATGCTGGTTAAATACCTCAAATAAATGAAAAGTGAAAATGCTACATGTGTGGACTACACACATTTAATTAAACTCGTCCAAATGAATAGGATTTGTCACTTTTATTAAGGAATGTATTAATACCACTCTTAGTTCCAAAATTTTTACTTAAATATCTGATTATGTGGGTATTGCAATGATCTGCAGTGTGCTATGTTTTTATATGTCATTACAATTTGAGTAGATGATAATCATAGATAGTTTCACATTTTGGTGTGCTTTGTACTTAGTTCGGGTGTAACTTTATGAAGTCAGAATATGTAGTAGGCTGTAAAGGGGGATATTCAACCAAAGAAGGGTAGGTCGAAAAAGAGAGAATATGAGAATAGGGGTTCCAAATTTCCCAAGATATCATATGAGTATGGGGAAATAATAAGTGTTTGAGAACTACTGTTCTAGATTTAAATATTTCCCGGGGAAGAATCCCTCGACCTTCTTGTACAATGGTGGTTAAGGGTCCCCATTCGGGCTATACGCTTATGTTCTAATTGTGCTAATAGTTTTAGGGACTAGGAAGGTTAAATTTATAGGAAGTGCGCCCGTATTTGACTGGAGGTAGAGTGGAAAACCATTTTGCAAAAACCAGCCTCAGTACACCCTACCTAGACTCGAAACTCGATCTCCCCGTCATCAGCGTATAGTCTACTGATAGAGTGACGCCTTAGACCATGCGGCTACCGAAGCGGGTTGAAGGTAACTAAACTTTATGTTTATAATGAAGCGATATTTGATTTATTTTCACCAAATAAATTGATATTAAAACGACAAAAATATTGACTTTTCATCGCGTTCCTTACATCCCCATCTTAAGAGTTCGTTTCACCCCACGCGTAACGTATAATTATAACTTGATTTTGGTATGAAAACCGTTTTAGAAGGCCTTATTTCTTACCAGAATCCTACTATATAGTAGTATTTTTGTAGGCTAAAAGGCCTTCCAGAACCGTCGTAAGATGTCTGCTCTGGACGGTATTTTATCCAAACAAAATACTACTTTACTGTAGAATTCTGGTTTGAAATAAAGCCCTCCAGAAGGGTATTCCTATAAAAATCAGGGTATAGCTAGGTAATATGAATTGAACTCCGCGTAACTTAGGCCTAAGTAGGCAGTACAGTTCGAACTAGTCGTCGTATCATACAGCTTTCTGTGATCTTCAAAATAAATATTTTTACCAAATTTACAAAATATATTTACTCGTAAAAATGAAAAAAAAAAAAATCCGCCCATTCATATTTAACTTAAAGTCACGTACGGAGTTAAGAAAACCTCACTTCTTCTCGACTCCTGGTAGGGGATGTTATCGTGTGTTGGTAATCTGTCGTGAGATAGGCTCGTTACGTAAAATGTTATATAAAGTTCAGATAGATTTAGCACTCGTTTGTCCATCAGCCACACATAGGCCTATTCAGTCAAACTTTCATTCCTCGGGCTACAAAATAAACACACACATATCATATACAATCGATTATTTTTTTATCTATAGATACATCGTCCGATAGTAGCTAAGTAGTTTTCATTCTGGAAACAAATTAAATTGTTTGAGAGGTACGGCATGATTTTCATCATAATGAGTGATAAATTATAAATACCAAGTTTTTTCTGAATTACAGATAAATTTTTTTTTTGCACCGTGTCTTACTAACCGTTCGGGTTATACGCCTATGTACTAAATAATCTAATGTGTTATGGATGAGAAAGTTGAATTCAGAGGAAGTGTGCCTGCATTTTCGTAGAGGGAGGATGGAAAATCATTTAGGATAAACCACCCTTAGTACACCTGACCTAGATCGAATCCCGATATCCCTGTTTTCGAAAGTCTAGTCTATTGCGAGAGTGACACTTTAGATCATGCGGCCACCGAAGCAGGTGTTTAAAATGTTAATTAGAAGGAAAATTTAGACTAATATTTTATGTCACAAAATAATATTTATATTTTGCGAGAAACCTTTTAGGTTTAGTACTGAAACTATATATAGTATGATTTTGCTAGGAAGTATCTTTTATGAAATACAAAAAATAATAACTTGCGGTCAACAATGATAATATTTTACTATATTATTAGGGCCTGGTTTGATTTTATATGTATTAATAATATAGTTCAAAAGTGACAGCTGCATATCATTTGACTTGACGTATGTATAAGTGAAAGTAGACATAGTATATTTTTATGTATGTAACATAAGGTTCTTCCTATGAAAATTGCACTGTATATCTGTTAAAGTCAATATTATATTTTCCTATACGACAGAAACCGAAGCTTTTGACAGTGGCTTTCATTCCGCCACTCAAGTAAATAGAGACGCTATCTTTATCCCAAACACAAATCACATTTTTAAAGGCACTTTATTCTTCCCGAATTCCAGACATTTTGCCTGCCTTTCTTCAAAAATATAATATAAGACATTTTAAAAATTATATTTCTTTTATTTACTTTTTATATTACATTCAGGTTCATTGGCTAATACATATATGTAAGCAACACTGCAAGAAGAATTCAAATAACGTTTTTCTAAAAATATTATTTTGTATGAATAATTTTGTAATAAATGTTTACGTCCTATTTTGGTTACATAATATTCTGGAATAAACAAATACATGTTTCCCAATTTTCTATTAAATAGCTCCCCTTTATGAAAAGATTTCTAACAAGATGTAAAAGTTGTTAAATAGATTTGTTTACATCCACCCATGCCAAAAGTTAAACGTTGTAAAATTAGCAGCGTGCATTAATTAAAAAAAAAATACTTTGTACTTTAAGGCGGTGATTTCTTTCTCGTGTTTTTATTATTTCCTCAAGGGATCTATACCAAACCAAATTTAAGTAACAATTTAGAGTGAATATAAAATCGGTTATAGCTTCGGAATGTTTCACATGTATTTAATTTATTTGGCTGCAGGTAAGTTGCGGCCGCATGAGTTGTTTACCTCTAAAGAGACATCATTTTTCAATTTTCAGAATATGATATCTAGATGGAGTAATCCTCACTAAAAGCATAAATAATCGCTTTGGCTATTTAATTCTAAAGAGACAATTAAATTGTGGCACCATATTTTTAGAACCACGTACGAATTGCAGTCCCGGCTGTTGACCTAACCTAACCTAACATATCTAACATAACCTAAAAAACCTTCAAATTTTTTGCCAAAACCATTGAATGACAAGAACTGAGGATGTTTGTATATTACGAGGGATGTCGACATGAGACGATGATCGTTTATCTCTGAAATTTAAGACAGCATGATAGAAAGCACATTCTTAAAAAACATTATAAATGGTAATAAGGAACGAATATACAATACAAGATTAATTCAATTTTAATAGAATGGGGATTGGTGTCTGTGTCAAGTAGATACAATTTTAGAAATGACAAATGCATAAATATGAAATCTATACGAACATTAACATAAGATTTATAAGAAGTTTTATTACTTCAAAAAAGTCAAGTTAAAACATAAAGAATAAATTTATGTATGAGATAGCTATGTGAGCAAACAAGTTATGCTATACTGAAAATTGGTAGTTAGTCATAAGACAAAGTTATTATATTAATATTGTAAACAATGATAAAATATGATGACCATTATGATTATAAAATTATTAGAATGTTGTTAACATGTATAAAATTTTAAAGGCAAACTAAGTAAATGACTAGATTGGTTGATAAGATATTAACATCATATCTGAATAAATAAATGATATTGAATGAACAATATTTATAAGAAGTTTTACCACTTCATTAAAAGTCAAGTTAAAACACAAAGAATAAATTTATATATGTGAAAGCTATGTGAGCAACAAGATATGTTATATTGAGAATTTGAGTTGGGAAACTGTTTTTCAAGTGCGTACTAGGCCTTAGAAACAGTTAAGGGGCATTTCAGCACCTTGAATGAATAGTAGAGCCGACCTATTCCGTCTAGGATTTAAGCCAGACAACTTTTAAGTGGGAATATTGTGTGTTAATGGACTTAGTTGTCAGTAAGCACATTTACCCGCATTGGTGATCGCACGGCGTCACTTTCGCAATATACCGGACTGCCAGAGACAGGGTGATTGAGGCTTTAGACCCGATTATAAGGTATTTTCCTAAATTGTTTTCCACTCTACTTCCACACAAATTCTGTCAAACTTCCTTTAACCTTCCTCAGACCTCATCTCTATTCCATTACCGTAAATAATAGGATAATCCGAACTGGTGGTAGACCCCTAATACGTGGCATACACACAAAAAAAGTAAAGCTTTTTGTTTTGATAGCATTGTTTTAAAATAATGTAGGCCTAATAAAGATGTAATTATAAAATTTAAGAATAATTTAAAAAAATTGGCTTTCAGAGAACGTTTTGAAGCTGGTATATTGTTTAGAATTGTTGTCAAAAATAACAGTTTGTAAACTGCTAACTTTCATGCCATTCCATTACGTATAAAGAGACTTAGAATTATTTTTATCCGGAGCACATAAATTACAAGCTACAGTTCAATTTTTATGTGAACAGATTTATAAAAGAAAAAAGCACAACTTTTTCGACCAAAACTAATGTAGCTATAGTATAGCATTAAAGTTATTTTACACATAATGATAATATCCATCAAAAATGACAGCTGTGTATCACATGATTTGACGTGTGGTTTCGTGAAAGTAGCTATAGTAACTTTTATAGCTGTCAGATAAGATGTTTTTCTAGTACCCCGTCTTACTGACCGTTCAGGTTATACGCTTATGTATTAATTACGCCGATGGTTTTAAGAATTAGGAAGGTTATATCTAAAGAAAGAGTACCCACATTTGCGTGGATGGAGAATGGATTTTTTTTTAAATTACCCCTCAGCTCACCCAACTGAGATTCGAACATCGATTTCCCCGTCATCAGCAGTCTAGTCTATTGCAAGAGTAGTGCCTTAGACCATGCGACCACCTAAACGTGTTATTAAGGTTCTTCCTCTGAAAATTGTACCTTAACTTTTTATAGGACAGTATGATTAGTACTATTAACTCTATGCTATGCTTTTTTTTTTTATTCTTGCGCTTATATTTTATGCGTACGTAACCGCAAGGAAAATTTGTTTATAGTATCTGAATTATGATAATGATGTTATCACGCCAGCTTCTTGCGTTAAAATAACATATTTTGTTCTATTAATTTTCTTATATGCCTTGCTTTACATTGTGTATAAAATTGAAAAAAACATAATTTCTCCTTATTGGAAAGTAAAATTAAACTAAATTTCGAACATTGAATTAGTGTTCCAAGGCTGGGTTTATATTCATGCATAACGCATAGTCAATAGCGAATAGTACGTATATAGCACATAGTGCTCATGAAGTTGAAATACATTATTTTAAATTATAGCGTTTATAATCGGTGCATAGTGAATGGTGCACAACGCATAGAGTTATTAACTTTAACTTATACTTTATGCGTGTAGTGCAGTATAGATAATAATCAATGACTTAAGACTATCAGTCAATGAAAAGCTATATCCAATTAAAGGCCCATGTGCACAGAGACCAAAATGATATTCGTAGCTGTGTTCAAGTGGTCTAGAGCGTTAACTCACGTTTCATTCGAACGTTGTTGCATGTCCTTTAAGCTATCCTTACTCTTAAGTTAAGTGGCTATTATCTACTGAGTCAAATGAACAACAGTAAACTTTTATAGTGACCCCTATCTAAATACATTATTTTATAGAACAAACTTTTAATCTCTTGCACGTTTGCTGGAACTAACTAAAGATAGGGATAGGGTGTAATGAGGTGAAATAGATAGAGCTAGCTCAAGATAGGGATAGGGTGCAATGAGGTGGACTAGATAGAACTAGATCAAGATGGGGATAGGGTGTAATGAGGTGGACTGAATAGAACAAGCTCAAGATGGAAATAGGGTGTAATGAGGGGGACTATATATAATTATCTCAAGGTATGGATAGGGTGTAATGAGGTGTATTGGGTAGAACCAGTCCAAGATAGGGATAAGGTGTAATGAGGGGGACTGGCTAGAATTATCTCAAGATAGGGATAGAGTACAATGAGGTGGACTGAATAGAACCAGCTCAAGATTTGGATATGTGGCGTACTTTTTTAAGTGCTGCAATGAACTTTTGAGATCCTAATGCTATAGAGTAAAAAAGTTTGTTTGCCAGAGAGATAGTGTTATTATTTATCTGAAATGGTTACTCAAAGAAAATTGAAGAAAAAAAATGTTCATGACACCTTCAGTAATTTTAGATAAGGTGAACATTTGTTTGATCTTCATTAATTTTTTATATCCTTGAAAGTGCTAACAACCTTCAATGCAAACGTGATATAATATCATAGTAAATATACAGGTTGTGCCAAAATAGAATGTCCATAGATCAATACAGGATATGGTGATAGCTTAGAGTCAAATATTTCAAATAAACGTGATTTGTAAATGAAGTGTTACCCAGTTACAACAAGTATTTGAAGTTTAACTGGCAATTTCTCTAAATTACATTCACAAATCCCCAATATGGCCACTATGATTACCGACATCCAGTCGGGCCTTTTGTTCAATTTAAGTAATAACCTTATTCATAGAAACATGGGCAGCTTCTTGGTCTAGTGGTTGGCATTCCTGGCTACTAATTTAGAAGTCCCGGGTTCTATCCTCCCAGGAGTACCATAACTGTTTTTTCCCGGAGAGGAATTGTTCCTGTGAGTCGCTCCAGTGGCCGCATGGTCTAACGCGCAACTCTCGTACTAGACTGCAAAAGACGGGGAGATCAGAGTTTGATACCGATCGGGTGCACTGAGAGTGGTTTTCCCTAAATGATTTTCCACTATCCTTCTATTCAAATGAGGGTTCACTTATTCAAAATTAAACCTTCATAATTCCTAACACATTGGTGTAATACTAGTAGATAGGGTTATAGCCCGGACGGGCAGTAAGATGCTGCGCTAGAGAGAATCCTATGGTTGCCATGGTCTGATTAATTAGGCTTAAGTAAGGTTCAAGACTTTTACTGGAACCATATCATCATCATCATTATCATCTCATCAGGACGAAGTAGCTGAACCTACGTGGCGATTCAACATACATATCTGCCACCGACAGTATTATTATTATTATTATTATTATTATTATTATTATTATTATTATTATTATTATTATTATTATTATTATTATTATTATTATTATTAGCACCGCGTCTTAATACCCGTTTGGGTTATACGCACTTACGCTAATGTGTAATGGTAGGGTGATTGTGAGATGAAATGGAGGACCTATAGTTTAACGTGGGATCCGAACCACGGTGGCGGCCTGGCATTCCTCACATTCACAAATTGTGATTAATACACATCTTGTCAGAGGTGAAGGAAGGGTTTGGCAATTAGATAAATCTGTGCCCGGACCGAGGATCACCGACAGTAGAAGACCAGTAATGTCTAACTGACAAAACCTGATGAAGGCATAAGATACGCTAAAATTGTTTAAAAAAATCACAGAATCTAGCTCGTTTATGATCTGAGCAGCGGTTATTTCTTAATCAATTCAGAAGCTCAACCTTACTGTAGTCCTATTTTTTTTTAGGAAAGGCCTTATCTGACAGCTAATTTTTTTTTTGTCTCAGTATCCGTTTGGATTACAGGCATATGGAATAATTATGCTAAAGTTTCAGGGATAAATAATGTTGAATTTGGAGGAATGTAGCAGCATTTGCGTTGAAATGGAGTGATAAAAGCATTTAGTTAAAAACAATCTCGATACACCCAACCGGAATTCGAACCCTGATATCCCAATTATTTACAATCCAGTCTATTAAGTGAGTGATTCCTTAGACCATTCGATAACCCAAGAGGGTCTTGAAAAGTTATTTGATCTAATTTCATGTATTTATGCATCAAGTAGTGTGATATTATTCGTAATTTTTGATTGATATTATCATTGCCTTTAAAATAACACTAATGAAATAGTAAAAAGTTTAAATTTTGGCTGCAAAAGAAATGTATATGTTCTTAAAGGCTTTTCTCATGAACATTGTATTTAATCTGGCCTTGTTATGTAACACCAAACTAAGTCAAGCATATAATAATTTTACCCACTAACACAGTGAAAAAAAGTTAGCCAATGGGTCGCCGTGGTTGGTCCGCAAACCCTCAAGCACACACGATAAAAACCTCTTTTTTTTTAACATCTAAAACAGCTAAATAATAATTCTGAGCGATCTTTCATACTACAACCCAGCCCCTGCACTTAATCTTCCTTTTCCGATTTATATAGAGTTTTTACTGATACTTTCGTCCTTAAAAATATTATTAGATCGTTATTTTTCTTTAAACATAATATTTTTCAAGCTATTAAACCATGACTAGTAAATTTCAAATTTATTTTAATAGCTAGATAATAATAACAAGCCATATGTTAAATTGAATATCTGGTTGAAGGAAGAGCGTAAAATTCCACTAGGTTTGCTAACTTAATTTTTCAAACAATAATGAAATTGCTGTAATAATAATAATTAATAGAAAAGCAGGGTACTTTTGTGATAAAAAGATACCTAAAAGCCTATAAAGAATTCAAATCTTGCTTTATTCAAACGTAAGAGCAATCTACGATTGTATCATGAGCGCTAACGAACCTTCAGGACGTACAGAAATGTAATCACAAGTTCATAAAAGTTAATCAAAATGCAGATTTTCCTTGATGATGACGCATATTGATGTAAAAGTTATATTTATTTATTGGATAGGTGACTGCAATGTAGAATATTCAATATTCCTCTCATATACTTTGGGGTTTTGGTGGACAAATGTAAAGTAAAACCTCGATTTTGCGGACTACGGATTTAACGGACAGCTTCTAACATTTGCGATTTACGGACAGTGGTTGACAGGACTTAAGGGACATGATTCCTCCTTCCAGCACCCCCGCCTAATTCACAACAATCAAAACCAGTTTCATCTGGTTTCATAAATGTGAGACAATATTTTTAAATTTTATATTTATCTTTAACTTCGAAGAATAAAATTAAACGTAAAGACTGCACTGTTCTTTTAAGTGTGAATGTGTATAATATTACTTTACCTACTTCATTGTGATGAAAATGCATTACTAATGCAAACAAATTATATTACTTTTAGTTGTATTTTTCAACCCAATGATTCTCCCCCCTCCCCTATTTTACAGGCAGCCTTTTCGCCCACTATCCCGTAAATCAAGCATATACTGTATGTATATTTTCATTTAGAGTACTTCGGCTATTTTTCTTTAAAAACATATTTTATTTTTTGTTTCAAAAAAAATCTCGTGGTCCAGATCCAGATGGAGCCGTTTGTGTTCAGGGGTGCTTTAGGGATTTTCTTATATGGATCTACCTAAGCATCTGGCATACACCTATGCTTGCTTCTCTCCAATGACCAGGTCGAAGTGCAAGGTGTTGTCCTGCCTCCCTCACGTGTTCGTGGCTGACTGGAGCGTCCCGGGTGACTTGCTTTACTGCATCCTGCGATGGAATCCACGGGCAGCGGGGACTACATGGGCCTCCAAGCGCAATAAGGGAGGTCAGATGAACCTAGCGAAAGCCAGAAGCCCTCGGGGCACGATGCGATACGGTAGGCGACCGTGACTCAAGCTCTGGCACCCAAAAAACTGGTGAAATCTTTCACCAGTGCGTTGTCAGTGAAACCAACACCTTCCCCCCAGGCGAGGCCCCTGACGAAGCCACCCTCCCAGAACCAGCCCGGCTTGGTTCGTCCCTTCCTGTTGAGGGAGAACCTGTCCAAGACCGCACCTCTCCTTATCTCAATCCACGCTTCTCGCTCCACTCTCCCCTCTCATGCGCCCCACTCCACCATCACCACCCTTTCTCAACCCTCCAATCCACCCATACCTCAACCCCAGAGTATGAGGCTACAAATCTCAAAAATTGCATTGAGCTACTCAAGGTTATTCCAAGACTGGATCTATGGGGCTTTTCTTCAAGTCTCTTGAGTAAGGTCCAGGAATCTCCGAGGAGTAACTGCGGCCACCTGGTCATGGAGCACATCATCCTCTACTTAATCTCCCATGGCAGCACACCCAAATAGAGGGCTACCAGTGCTAAAGGAACTCACGGTAGCACTCTTGAACGCCAACAGAGTCGCTAGGAAGAAGATCGAGCTTGAAAGTTTCCTGGCTGAGCATCATGTCAACGTGATGCTGTTGGGAAAAGAGCAGTTCATCCTTTGGGCAGGACACGAGACGTATCACCATCTTTTCTGGTATCGTGGAATAGTTCACGAAGAACTTCAACATCCACGAGCTGACTGGTGCTGTCTTCTTCGACGTGGTAAAGGCCTTCGACCGTGTTTGGCACGAAAGTCTCCTTTTTTCAAACTCCTCTCCTTGAACCTACCCTTCTACCTAGTTAAGATTGTACAATCTTATCCATCCCACCGCACCTTCTTCACTACCTTTGGGAACAACACGTCCCAAGTCAGAAGCATCTCCGGGCTGGAGTGGCGCAGGGGTTCCCTCGTGTGCCCTTCTCTCCTCAGTTTTTATGTGAACGAGATACCTAAATCCCCAGACACCAAGTTGGCACTATATGTGGGTGAAACGGTTCTGGAAGCAGAGTCGTGGTGAGCGCAATTGGTAGAGAGGTGAGTCCAGACGCACCTGACGCAGTTGGAGGGGTGGCCGACCACCTGGAAGAAAAGTATCAACGTGGAAAAGTGCTCTTCACATAGAAAAGAAATTAATACTGGCCGGCTTTTCTCCGGCTGTTTGGATAACAGATCAGATGGGTGAACAGTGCTAAGTACATGGGACACGCTGGACACCAAACTTATCTGGAGACTGCACTTTAACGAAAGACTAACCAAAACGAGGCAAATACTGAGGTGCCTAGGCTCAATGCTTAACAGGCGTAGAGCCCTGTCCACGAGGAACGGTCTGACACTGTACAAGCAGTTAATCAGGCCGATCCTCAATTATGCGTGTCCCACTTGCAGCCACCTTGCGGATGCATATATGAGGAGGATGCAGTCCTTCCAGAACCGGTGCCTGAGGATCATTGTGGACGCACCCTGGTACGTTCATAGTGTGAATCTAAATTGGGGATCTGGAGATGCCTACCATCAAGGGCCATTTCCGGAAGCTGGTTCATTCCTTCTAAGACAAGCTTCCCGGTGCCATAAATCTTCTTATCCAGCAGCTTGGGAACTACGTCATCGAGCCTGGTGGGTGCCACCAACGTCCCAAAGACCAGCTCGGATAAGCGAGACGTATAAACAGTGGTCAGCGGGAGGCTCTCACCCAGCCCCTCATAGAGCACTGTCTCCGTAAGTAACTTTAGAAACCCATATTCGGTTTACCACTCTACTTCTCCCTCCCCCCCCCCCCCCCCCCCCCCCCAATATTAAAAATATTTTTTTGTTGTGACAAAACCTTCGCGAAATGCGACAACCCATTTATTTATCCCTCAAATAACACTGTATGACCAAATGGTCTGTACGTGTTATAATTTGCTCTCATGCTCCCCTTGCATGTCATATGCGACTGCGACTACTGCCAATGAACAAGGTAGGAGAGCCTTCATACATTAAGAGTCCGTAGAAAAGGTGCCGCAAATGCAGAAATCTCCCACAACAGTGTCAGAAGGAGGTAGTATTAAGGTGTCCTTTAAAAAGTTCGAAGTACTAGACAAGAATTAAGGCCTTGCTCAACTTGCTGAGTGTACGAGTCATCTGTGGAGGGCGGGAGGGCAGAAAGGGGACATTGGTGATATCAAAACATATTGAGCTATATAAGTACATGGCCATCACAACGTATGATGTAGAACGAGCAAACAAGCTCATTTTAACAGAAAATTCCTGTATATGACAGTAGAGAACTTTGAAAAAACTTAGGAATACAACAGACCCATGAATTATTATAAAAGACAATGTAAATTAATTTTTATTTTATAAAATTGTATTATACAAACTCGTTTATAATACCAATTGAATAACGATTTGGTTTGTATAGAAACTACCCTTGGCGGAGTTCATATCTGAACTCAAAAAGGGTGGTATGTCAGGTAACTATTTAAATATTAGTACATTTGGAAATGTAAATAGTGAATATTTTATGGTTTTGAGTTAATATTTTGGGAATTTTAATATATACATGTAATATATATTATATATTATCTCTAAAATATTTTATACATTTATATACAATACATATATAATCTCTAAAATATTTATATAAGTATATATAATATCTAAAATGTTTACATACATATATATGTTTTATATATGTATATAGATATGATATATAATAACTTATATAATACATGTATATATGTCACTAGATTATTTTGAGAAGGTTCTCTGTACATCTAGTTCAGTCGGAAGAAACGTCCAGCAAGAACATCTGGTTGGGTGACACCTTGTATAAGTTAAAGTGGAAATGTATGTCAACCAAGTAACATAATATAATAACATTAATCGATTCTACTATTTGTTATTATTTATACATATTATTTCAAGAGTTAAATAAATAACCATTTTATTATTTTAATTAAACGCATTTTTATAACACTTCACTTGTCGGCATTACACTATGAAATCAAACAGTCTCAAGTGCATATCACTTAATAGATTTCCAGAGAGTCACGCACCATTTTAAAAATGTGTGAACAGTTCACATTCTTTACGCGATGAGTGTTTAGTGGCTGTTTATTTACTATTTAGATACATTACATTGCTTAAAATTAATAGATATAACTCTTGATAATAATTATATCTAATAACTTTTTAAAGTTTTGTAAGGTGTTACTTTTTTTTATGCGCCACACATTATTAGCCATCTGCTCTGTTTGCATTAATTACACTAGTGTAAAGATGAGGAAGGTAAAGTTTGGAGGACATGTAGCCGCATTTAAGAGTGAGGGAGAGTGGGAAATAATTTAGGAAAAAATAAACAAATCCGGAACACCCAACCGGGATTTAAACTCTGATATCCCCACCCCCAGCAAACCAGACTGGACGAGCTTGACGCTAAGTCCGCGTGCCCACCGATGTCAACTGTGGTTAAGAGTGTATACATTGAACCTAAAAATACACGCTGCATTGATACAATTGGTATTTTGGTAGTTATTCAATATACTTATAAACGTTTAAATTTAATTATAAATATTTTTGTTTGTTTAAGAAAACACGAAACACTAAACATTTATATAGTATTTTTTTGATAAATGTATGTACAGTCCAATTTTCATAATAAGACAGCTAGAAAAGCTATTAGATCTATTTTTACGTATTCATACAAGTCATGTGATCTGCAGATTTTACTAATGATAAATATCAACCATCAATACCCATAAAATAACAATAATATAAGCTAGTAGTAAATCACTATCAATATTGAACACAAAAAAAAGTTTGAACTTTTTTTAACTGTCCTTTCTATGGAAGTTGGACAGATATATAAGACCCGTATATATATTACGGGTCTGCAAACTTTGTTTTTTTTTTTCCATTGGAATCGATTTCGAGTCGAATATTTAAAAAAAGATCTCGAGTTTAAGTCAAGCTCGAGTATATTCATAATTTTAAATGTTAATATTAAATATTTGTATATTTAAAAAAATAAAATAACATATTTAAAATGTCACCAGTAAAAACAAAAATAAAATGTAAATCCCACATCTTTAAAATGGTTAGATTTTTTTTTAAATATGAAAGCAACACATGGTTTTAAAATAATAGTGACATTAATTTTTATAAAAAACAAACCCTTTTGAAAAAAAGTTTAAAAAATGTAAATATTGGTTTTTAAATTATAAATATCACTTTTAAAAATAACACTAAAATAAACAATATAATAACAAAATAGTAAAAATAGTTACAAGGACATTAAAATTATACCTGTAATTACAAAAAAAAAGTTAATATAATTGATGTTTTAAACAAATTATACTCTCCCAAAATAAACCTCCGTAACTTTAACTACCCTATAATAAAATGTAAGAATCACGAGGAGCTAGAAATTTGAATTGTTTCATATTTCGTTTATTAGTCCTTTATGTAATAATTGCGGATGATCATTACATATGTTCCAAATCTATTCATCTATTCCTCTAAACGCAATTGCGCGTGCCTCTTATATGGGGTTTCACTAGAAATTATCTTACTAAGAAATTTATTTTAATTCAAATTTTAATACTTATAAGAGTGTATGTCTATATTATAGAGTTAAATATTAGATGGTTAAAATAATATATCTAGTAGACAATCTGAAATAGTAAATTCTTTTATTATTTAAGTGTGCTAAGTTTGGTAAAATATGTATTGCAATGTTGATCAACAATGATTTTAGACAGGTTAACCAACATAATTCTATAATTGATTTAGTATCTAATGCTAGTTTTGTAGTTGAATGTATTCCGTATGCAGAATGTTTTAAATATCTTTAGTTCTTAAATATTAAATATGTAATCTCTAAGCTAAATTTTTAATTTAGCTAGAATTATAATTTTAAGAAGAGACCATGATAAATAGTAAAAGTAACGATTAATCCAGTATTTAGTTTTCTACTTAGCTATTTTTATTTTCATTGCCTTGTCATGGCAATGCAACTTTAATCGAGAATAATTCAAAATGGACGAAAATATTGAATTAAGTTACCGATCAAAAATAGTTTTAGAGCTCTATTACGTTATTAATGTGAAATTTGATATTAATTTTAACAATCTGGTTACCGAATGATTTATAAGTGAAACTGCTGATCATCTAAATTAAATAGCCTATACTTACTATTGCGTTTTAAAAATTGATTTGTACTACATCAAGAGGAAGCTCGTAAATGTTTAGCCTAAAAATCTTTCGATCTCGATCTCAAGTTTTAATGACAAGCTCGAGCTTCAAGCCGAGCTCGAGCTTGTCATTAAAACTCGCACATACATATACATATATACATATACTATTTATATAGTGTATATATGTATACCGGTAATGTATATATATGTATATATACGTATTTATATGTATATGTACATATATGTACACGTACATACACGTACGTATATAATATGTGTATACATATAGCAACTATATGATGTAGGTCTATACATATATGTATATATTTAAACATCGGTTTATTTACTTTGTATGTATATATATATATGTGTGTGTGTGTGTGTGCATTTTATATATGTATATATTTATACTTTAATCTTCAAAACAAATATTTTCCCATGTCAAGTCACTATTCGTCTGAAATTATTATCACGTTGCAAGTGTCATGGTAATTTGAGCAGGTAAGGTATTGTCCTACTTGTCAAATATATCTCATCCTGTGAGAGAATAAACAAAAATAAAGTTGATTTAACTTTTTTGAATGTTATAGTAAGATGGCCATCAGTAATTACATAACAATAACAATTATGACAAGATATTATATATATTTTTTTATTTACCAATACTTAAGTCCATGTCCATTCTATCATGATTGACAAATCTGACAAGTTTAATGGTTTTTATGTCTCTAAGTGCAATAATTCACACATGTTTGTGTATCTCAAGAAATTGACATAGCACTTTAGCGAATAAAAACCCAAGCGCATCTAGTGTATGAGCATTGAAGATTATTGCGATACGATTCGAGGCACTCGAGTGAAATCGTCTCCATTTTGACAGGTCAACACGAAGCTACTCCACTCCTGTTCAAATCAATATTTCATCCTTTTAAGTGGTTTTCTAAACGAATTATTTCACTAACCCATCATTTAATTTTAAAAGGTGTTTGCAAATGTTGTTTTACTTTTTTTGTTCATTGTTATCACTAGCGTAGAAATCCATTTAGACAAGGACTTGACGTGCCCTTGAACTCTGTACACGTGTAGGCTCGCTTTGTACTCGTGTACAAGTAAAAAGAGTTTTCAATCAGGTTTTAAATAAATTATTCTTAACAATTTATTTTTATGCTAGGAAACCATTTAATATTAATTAAATTGTGTTCTAAAAGGACTTTGTTGGAGACATTCCTTAGTATTTTCATTGTTTTGATCAATTTAAATTAAAGCCAGATAATTGTTTGTTTTTCCCTCAGTTGTTGTTGACTGTGGGTTCTGACTAAGATTTGTGAAGGAACGTGTGTACCATCATGGCAATTTCTTTATTATATTAATATCTGAATACCTATTCGAACTGAAGTGAAAACAATTTTTAAACAAGACTTTCTCGATTATTAAATAAAACATGACTGCTGATAATTTCTAAATAAAATACTATGAAAATAACGTGTATAAAATGTGATTAAAATAAACAATGTTTAAATTATCAACCTCAGACCACTGTTTAGAAGATCGTATCGCAAAATAGTCCTGAATCTAAATCATTTAGACAAACACTAATCTACTTTTCATCGGTTTACTTACTAAAGAAAAAATCATCACGTATACGAGAACAAGTTTTAAATTGCCCCCATGGATTAAATCCAAGGAACAAGCAAAGATTTGATTATGATTTTGATTGCAAGACCAGCCTCAAGTTAGTACGGAGGAAATCTTCCGCTTGTACAATAATGGTACATTAATTGCGATACTTAGGAGATGGAAATGACATTAGGTTACGGATATAACCGCACTCAGCTCGAACCAGGCATCGCGTAGTCCTGAGGTAGCTTGGAGTATTCGTTATAGAACAGTATAATAATTTTATAACAGTGAAACCATTTGACCATATTTAAACAAAAATACAATTAAATTGAAGTCATAAACCTTAGTCTAGTGCCAAGCCCTTCCTTCACCTCTGACAAGACGTGTATTAATCACAACTTGTGAATGTGAGGAATGCCAGGCCTCCACCGTGGTTCGGATTCCACGTTAAACTGTAGGTCCTCCATTTCATCTCACAATCACCCTACCATTGCACATTAGCGTAAGTGCGTATAACCCGAACGGGTAGTAAGACGTGGTGCTAATAATAATAATAATATTTCAAGAGTGACGCCTTATACCATACGGCCAATGAAGCAGATAATTTCACAGTGAATCTAATACCTCGGTTAATCGGGAGTGCTCTTTATATAAAAAATTGTTCAAGGCATACCTGAGTTGTTTGAGTTGGGCAATTCGTCAGGGCTCGGTACATTGTGGTCCGTGGGCAGAGCGCTGGGCACGCAGCCCATCACATCCTGCGGCAGCCTCCTGTCCGACTCGTCACTCACAAACCCCTCCTCCAGCACCAACCCTCTCACTCACACATCCCTTCTGGAACAAGGGACAGATTTGTACACACTGGACATTTCATCGTCCGTTGCGAGGCTTGACCACATCACACACTTAGCAAATACATACCATCCAATTTTTAAATAAAATGATTTTTTTTTATAAAATTCAAACTTTTTTTGCGGACAAAATTGATAACATTTTACTATGTTATTACTTTCTTACTACTTACTCTATGGTATTAGGAACTCGAAAGTTCATTGCCGCAATTACAAAAGTGCACCACTTATCTATCTCTCTTGAGCTAGTTCTACCCAGTCCACCTCATTAAACCATATCGCTTTCATATCTATTCTAATGTTACTCTCCCACCTGCATCTAGGTCTTCCCAATGGTCTCTTCCCATTGGGTTTGCCAGTCAGTACTGTGAACCCGGTTCTAGATTCTCCCAATCGCACTGTATGTCTTGCCCAAAGTAATCTGCGAGATTTTAATATCCTAACAATGTCTTGTGATAAGTACAGGTTATGTAACTGATCATTAAGTAACCTTCTCCACTCCCCAGTAGCCTCATACCTTTTTGGACCATCACCTTTTTCAAACACCCACATTTATTTTCGTCATGTAAGGTAAGAGATCATGTTTTACACCGATATAGAACAACCGGGTAACAGTATTGTTTTGTATAATATGAGTTTATATTCCTTAAAAGAAGACAGGATGACATATAAGTAGTATGGTGGGGCGTATGAGATCAGACGCGGATAGGTCGCTATAAATAGATCTGGCCTCTGATTGGCTGCTATAATTAGACCACCCCCCCTCCCCCCTCCACCCCCACCCCTCCGCTCTGATTACAAAATCTCCACCAATTGATTACGAAATTTCCTCCCCTACACCCCCTCCCTACACCCCCTCCCCTACAACCCTCCCCCCTACAACCCCCCCTTCCCCTACAACCCCCTCCCCTACACCACCATCCCCTACAACCCCACCACACGTTGAACATGTTGGTACTTGTGTGGGTCTTTTTTTTTCTTAATTATTAATGATTGTTAATTAATTATTCATATAAGGGTTATGGGGGAAGGACATTGGAGTATATTTTATTTGGATGGTGAGCATACGTCTCTGCACGAACCTCTCGCTACGACTGTCCTGCGTAGAATGGAGAGTATCTTTGCTGGTCGGCCGCTTACCGGGTAGTGACCACTGCGCATCACGGTTGCGCACTTTCCCCCTCCCCTCTCCTCTCGCCACCATCACCCGGTGACGTCATCGAGACCCATCGCTGGATCGACAAGACGAGTTGCGACAAGAATTGAGGTCATTGACCCTAGCAATGGGTTTTCCTGGTGTTGCAACACGACCTTGAATTAGGTCCCCCACCCCCTATTTGGTAATGGGTTTTCCCTGATGACTGGCGCCGGTTTGGCGGGCTGACAAGACAAGTCGAGACAAGAATAGATTGGGACCTCAAAACCTCGAGGTAATTGACCCTGTTCATGTTTGCTAGCCCCAAAAAGTCGAGACTCGTATCTACGTGTAAGGAACAGATAGGTTTTTTTTTTGCTTGAATAAAACACAATATTACAAAACATACATTTATTATACATTAAAGGTTTTACATACATATTATACACTTTTACAGGAATGACGCATATATTCGTTCATACGTTTTTCTACAGTGTCTTTTAGATGCGTTAGTAAAATTGTTTTTAGTTCACAATCCAGCATGTAATAGTCCAAACCGACGACTTGACGCGTATAGTAGGTAGCACTGATAAGATCCAGGTTTCTGATGTGCGTTTCCACCGTAGGCTGCTCGAGATCGATGACATCCACTGATTCTGTAAGCGTGTCGCATACATCTACGACGAGCGTGTCGATCAAATCGTTGCAATAGCGTGCGACGGGTGTCGACCACATATCCCGGCGGTCGACGGCGACGTCGATGAGGTCCCACACATCACAAAGACGTGCCCAGCTAGGTGCTAGATAGGCGACCCGTTTGAGTCCTGCGTCTTGTTTCTCGCTGATGACGACCATACGGTCACCGCACATGCGTCGCAAAGAGATTTCATGATTAGTCAGACTAATCTTCTGAGGAGGTTGCGTGTTGCTGAAAAACTTTGATATGACCGACTTGTAGCTGCCCAGTTCTTGCCACTCTGTACGGTTAAACACCGCACAATTCCCTCCACATTTTTCTAGCTGGACATAGGGCGTAAAGTTGTTCTTGACGCTCATGCCTACGATGACTCGCTTGGCGTCGACTTCGTCCAGCGGAAACAGAGTGTTGAAAATACTGGTGATGGCGAGCGGCTTCACCGGCTTTGCTTTGCGGGCGCAAACGTCTTGACCTTCCATCGCTTCGACGACTGTCACGGTTATGGACGGCACGCCGCCGTGACGCCCCTTTTATAGGCGCACGCTGATTGTACGCAGCCTCTTGAGGGGCGGCAGGACCCTAGCTTCTTGAAAAATGTGTTGTAATATCTCACCACCTTAGCGTCGTTGCCTGTATGATTGGTGGGCGAGAATAGGGCTAGGAAAGTTTTCATCGGAATGTTCTGGGCACGATAGAGAAGGTACATGAGACAGTAATGGCCGCAAACGTCCGAGGCTATGCTTTGAAGTTGTAGCGTGCTATGAGACGTGCGGGAAGTGTTTTTTCGTATAAATGCCAGATGCGACTTTATACGCGGCGGAAATCCATAACTGTCAAAATATTCTCCCACGCCGTTCTTGTCGATAAAGATGGCGACCCAATGCGTCCCAGGCTTGGTATGTGGATCCGTGTTGATGACGAGAGCGGCAGGTCGCGCTATTCTTGAGGGTAGTTGATCAGCAGGGAAAAACACCCGACCGTACAGAACGGAACCACGGGCTTGTTTTCAGCGCACGTCTTATGGTGTGCGTGTCCATCTTCAATCATCCAGTCTCGAAGTCCCCAAACGATGGAGGCCGAACAGAAATTCCAAACAGAACTATGTGCCATGCACATGGTGCGACCCAATTTAAGTGTTTTCAAAGACGAACAACCTCTGTCGTACAGATCTACGACGGGCGTAGGCGTGTATTTGACTATAAACTTTTTCTTTTCTGCTCCCTTGACGTAGACGGTTTCTGCACGTGCTGTGGCGCGGGAGATGAGGGATTCGAGCAGGCTGTAATCCACATCACCGCTATCCCAGGGAATACCGTGCAGCTTGTTGACGATATAGTCGGCTTTCTTTTTGGCCGCCGGTGAAAGTTCCTCTATAGCGAAGGGGGGCTTTAACACCCAATGTTGAAGTAATGTTCCGCATACAGATAAAACACTCAATTCCTTGACGATAAACTGCTTGCTGTCGTCGATGAAGCTCTGGAAATCCACAATGACGTCCATGATTTAAATGACGTGTGTAAGGGGCGGGAAGCCGTTTATATTAACTCCCATAATCGGTCACGACGTTTCTGTCCTTGTCGATGGTGATGATGTTGGCAAACTCCCCGTACACGATACAGTTGACGGTTTCGGTGAGAGCTCTGGTGAAGCTCACTTCGATGCTCAGAGAGCCGTGCCTCGTCAAATTCCAATGTGATGTCATGTGGGCTGACAGATTAGGTGTGAGATCGAAAGCCATTAGATGATATCCCTTAGGGAAGGCTTCTCGTGTGATGTCGCTACCCTCGTTCATGAAATGGATACCCGTTCCAGAAAACAGTGTGTGGTAGGACATGACATAGTTGCCGTTTGAAAAATCGGGCTGTAACGGTTTCGACGGCACTTGTTCTCCGTCCACGTACAGCGAGAAATGGTTCATGCCGTAGGTTTGGAAGTTGAACGGGTTCTTGGTGCCGTCTCCGTTGAACGCTGCGTTTGATACAAAGCCCACGATGCATCGTTTGGGTAGTTGTCCTGTGAATACGTTGTCCAGCGATTTCCCTTGTACACCCGTAGGAATAGTGAGTGTTTTTACTTCCACGCGGGTGATGGGATACTTTGCGGGACTGACGTTTAATGCCTTGGCATGTGCCAACAGTATAGAAGGTGCTACTTTGACACGTCGCACTAGAAGGCCTGCTTCAGCGATGTGAACCTTATAGTGCGGGAGTTCAGGGACGGCCATAAGACTGAACCCGTCTCTGGAACGGACCAACTTGACTCTGAGTTCGGTGCCGTTCAAAAGGTATTTCTCTTGGTTAAATACATCACCGTGTAGATACCCCAAAAGATCCACCGTCTTACTTTTGGCTGTTAGACTGCGACGGGCCTCAAATCCTTTGTTGCCTGCGTTAGTCTCCTCAAAGGTTCCGGGGCTGTCTGCGAACCAGAGACCGCAAGTCAAATGTGTTCTTTTAGCTTCACCGTTGTAATTGAGCAGCGTTTCAATGTACGATCTATAAGCATACGTGTTGCTGGGCGGTGAGACTAGTTTTTGGTTTAAAAACACATCCACCTGCGTGAATAGCGAATGCAGCCAGTTGTTGACGGGAGCGATTTGATCCACCTCTGTGAAAGAGCCACCGTCGGGTTTCACGATGGCCGCCCTGAGATAGAGCATAGTCTGTGAAAGATCGATATAGAACTCGCCTTGACCGGTAACGGTAAATTCTATGGGTGAATCATCGGTGAGTGAAGAGACAGGTTTGTACTGGATCCATTGTCCGCTTTCGAGACTGGTTTGCGTGGGTGGGACTGAAAATAGATCGAGTTCACTGCTGGCACACTCGCAGGACTGGGGGTGTAGAAACGACATTTCAACTGAAAATATCTACAGCTTCTTTCTTGACCTTTTTACGTCGGGTAACGGCTGAAGACTGACGCCGGTGCTTCTTACGACGCCCTTTATAGCCTGAACCGGTCATCAGTGTGCCGATCTTCTGCACCGCCTTGCGTTTCAGGTTTGTTCCAGCCTCGCCGACACGCTGCCGTAGAGCCTCTTTGAAAGGACGACGCTGATTGGCGACGTCGGAGAGCACGTCGATACCCGTATGAAGGGCTTGTTTTCCTATGGCTTTAGCGCCGCTTCTCAGCAAAGGTACGACGCTCTTGAATAGGCCGCTGAAAAAACTTCCTATTCCATGCCCACGTTGATAGGGAACACCGTGGTAGATCGAAGATATTCCCGTTCCAGCCTGGTTTACGTAGTATCTTTGGTAAGGACAGTTCATGTTGAGCGGCGTCGAAAATGAAGTTTCACGCACACTTTTCCAAACTCGAATGGTACAGGTTCACCAGTGTCGGTCCTTATATTGATTTCCAGGCTTTCAATTTCTCTTCTAAGTACTGGCACGTAGTGCATCGGATCGTAGCTAACTGTCTTATGTATGCCGTAGAGATAGTTTGCGTTGTTGATACCGACGATACGTAAAAGCGGTGCCACAATGTCACCCACGGGCTGAGGATCGATGATATCCGTGTAGACGTACATTTGCGAGGGCAAGCCTAGTAGAATGTTGGCGGCGTACGGTGACTTTGGGACTTTGATCAGATTAGTATTAGGATCGAAACCGAGCTGTAGACTTAGTTGATTAGATAGCTCCAGCAGCTGTACATTTGGCGAAGAAGAAACAACGTCCACTTTTTTGTTGGTGCTTGTGTACTTGAATACAACTCCAGAATCCCGTTTAAACGCCTCTATTTCGTTTAGGGCTTTGACCATTTCTTGGATAGTGCTATAGTTTCCAGGCGGGATGTGATCCTTGAATATTTGTTCCACACCGTTAGCGTCAACCCAGTTGTACCATACAATGTTTCTGCCCTCGGGTACGGTGGTGAAAGAACACGGATATTGGAATTCGGCGAGAGCTACTTCCCACTGGCCGTCGAGTGTAAGACGGTAGGGTAGTTGCGTGGTGAAATTCGTGAGGGTATTTTTCGGGAAATATCCCATAGAGCTATCGCTCGGCAAGGTGAGGTAAAACTGGTCCTTCATGGTAGGGCGCTGACGTAACTGGCAGGAATCCAAGAATTAAACTTGGCGGGGTAACCTTTCCACTGCACGTACACTTTCTTTCTGGCGCCCTTACCCTTGACGCGTAGTATTTTATCAACTTTAAAAGTTTCGGGAAGACGTACGCGTTGCAATTCGGGTTCGTAAAACGTTCCCTCCACCTCCTCGCCGTCAAGATCGGTCACTCTGTAGACGACTGGTTGCCTCAACACGACGCTGCTGACTTTGAAAATTTCTTCGCTCCAATTGCTTTCGTAGCCCTTTTCAAACAGCATTTTGGATTTGCTAATACGCACCGTGTCACCGACTTTGAGTTTTGGTTTACTATTCGAGCTTGGGCCCCGTTTGCCGTACAGATTATCTCTGACTTGAAGCACGTTGGTTTCTGAAACGTCGGCAGGCGCCATCTTGATACTGGAATGTTTTGCGCCGTTGTAAGCGTCGACTAGATCTTGGAGGACGTCCACGTAGCGATACGTGTTATTTTTGGTAAAGTAGCGCCACATGCGTCCTTTCAGAGTTCTATTGAATCGTTCCACGATGCTTGCCTTCACGTCTGGATTATGAGTGGTGTAGTAATGCACGCCTTCTTGCTTGAGAAATTTCCGGACTAGACGTGCCGTGAACTCTGTCCCCTTGTCCGTCTGTAAACTTAGAGGTTTACGGCCGCTTTGTTTGAAAATGTTCCGAAAGGCGTCTCTCACGACGCTCCCCGTCTTGGACGGAAGCGTCCTCGCCCAGGCCGTCTTGCTAAACACGTCGATGACGGTGAGCAAGTACACCACACCGTCGTTGTATTTTCCGAGACTTCGCATATCGTTGAGATCAGCTTGCCAGAGATCGTCAATGTTTGACACCACGTACTTGTTGCGTGGAAACTTTTTTATCACCGGCTTGTGGAGGGTATAAGCGTCCTGCGCACGAAGCCATTTTCGTACTTTGTCGGGATCTTTCTTGGACGCCTTTATGAGCGACGCCGCCCCTGCAAACCCCGCAGGATGAGAAGGGTCGTAGTAGATGTCGGCTAAACGGGGCATTAAGCTCTGAACGGCAGCCACCTGTTTTCGTCCACCCTTTTCAGTTTCTTCTTCTTAGGGCGTTGCGACGGTGTAAGTGGTTGAGGTACGGGCGTCGGATCTCTAATGGGCGCCAAACGTTTCGGATTTACAATAAATTCTTTCGGGATGTTTATTTTTTGAAGTGCAGTGAGAAACTCTCGCCACCCCGTCGGCTCGCTGTGTCTTCTAGCTCTGACCAGATCGTTGACTAAATCCACAATGTTAGATCCACGGAGAGGTGTATCGTGAATACTCACTTCCCCGTCTTCGTCCCAAGAGATACCGCCCCTGGAATTAATATGTTCTAGTAAAAGCTCGGCTTTTTTACGTGCCTGTACTGGTACAGTATTGAGTACAGCCGCGATGGGAAGTACGGGGGCGGTCGCCGTGATATTTTCAGGCGGTGGAGGTTGTTGTTGACTAAAGTGTAGATAGCGCTGCAGCACTTGTTGGTATAAAGTCCATTTAGACTTGTCATCAAGTTTTGAAGCGAGGATTTTTTCCATTTCCTTGTCCAGCTCGGATACCACTAGATTTGTGGCCGACGCCGCTTGTTGGTGGTGTTGCTCGTAACGGTGTAATGTTTCCGGGGACACCAATATCATTTTTTTCGTGTGTTCCATTATCTACTTGTTGAATAAGGAACCGAGGACACCGCTGATTAATGGGGCTAAAAGTAAGGGCAGGAACGCTCCTCCTTTCTGAACGAGCAGACGTCTCTTCTTCTTCCAGCACTCTCCCCGTTTGACCAGCTTGCGCAACACCTGCTTGTGAGCACGTAACTTTGTCTTCTGCGCATTTTTCAACGGCACCCGCCCTTTTAAAGTGTTGTAGGCACACTCGCAAACAGAGTCAATCAGTTTCTTGTCGGCCGTCTTCAACAAGGCTACACGTTGCTGTGGGTTCATGCGATGCATCGCACGCAGCAGCGGGGCTTGCTTCAGCACTTTGGGACTCATGGTTATGAAATGATATGTAATTGGGACGTGTCGGTGTTTTTATAGCTTTTGCGTGGTAGGTACACGCAGCACCCGACATTTGTGCGGGTTCTATATCTAAACCATTCGGGTGTACCTTGTTTAAAATCTAACAATAGATACCCGTGAGGAGTACTTGTAGCGTCAGCGTAAGCCTCCTGTAAAATACGGGGGTTTTCAGGACACACTTGACGTGCAAAGTGTTGAATCTGAGCTTTATCCCTGGGATTTTTAAAAAGCACAATATAATGCGCCTTTAAGGAAATGTCTCTTTGTCCCTTGCCCTGGTGGAATATATTTTGCGTAAGGTACATGACGCTAATATTTTGATGGTGGCATCCTTTGGTGAAAAGATCGACGACCACTTCGTTGGCTTCACGCATCAGATCGTCCAGGATAATCAGTTGTGGAGGAGAGTCATCACAGGTGTCATCCATTTCCGGTAAACCCTTACAGAATATGACAGACCCGTCTTGTTCGAATCCCGGTTGCCATAAAGCATAATACCAGGTGATTTTATCAAATTTAACGTCACACATTGTGTCCAGGTGACGGATAAAGTCGGCTACAAAATGGGACTTTCCACAGCCTGAAGGGCCGCTGATGATGGCCGAAAATGGATGTTTCAACTTGTCCATAATGTTTAAGACTGAGCTTATAAGCTAAATGAACTTGTATTTATAGGATAGAAGGGTGGGGGGGGTGTAGACGTTAAAACACAAACATAACAGTAACACAAATCAATGTTTTTACAAATTTTATTTCACACAATTATTTACACAGATCAAAGTTTTTGCAAATATATCTCACATCATGAAAAATATTTATTTACACAAATCATAGTTTTTACAAATATATCTCACACCATGAAAAGTATACTTTGAAAAATATTTATTTACACAAATCAAGGTTTTTACAAATATATCTCACACCATGAAAAGTATACTTTGAAAAATATTTATTTACACAAATCAAAGTTTTTACAAATATATCTCACACTATGAAAAGTATACTTGGAATATTTACACAAATCAAAGTTTTTACAAATATATTTCCCAACGCGAAAAGTATACTTGGAATATTTACACAAATCATAGTTTTTACAAATATATCTCACACCATGAAGTATACTTGGAATATTTACACAAATCAACGTTTTTACAAATATATCTCACAACATGAAAAGTATACCTTGAAAAATATTTGTTTACACAAATCATAGTTTTTACAAATATATCTCACACCATGAAAAGTATACTTTGAAAAACAATAATCAATTTCTTGAGCTCGTAGCGGGAATAGTGGCCTCGGTACTAATTTTATAAAGTCTGGTTTAAAAAAGTATTTTAACATATGGTTTCAAATTTGATTAGAATTTAAAATATATATACAAACAAATTTGACTAGAATTAAAATATATACAAACAACTAATTTTATTTGACTAGATATAACCAGGTAGGTGGAGATTTATACTGGCGGATAAAAAAAATATAAAAAAAAGTATCCCGGCTGCATAAAATAAATAAAAAAAAATATGCTTGTTTTCATGCAGAAAAAAATATGAAAAAAATTTTCAAATCTTTGAAAAATGGTATGTCAGTGGAACTGTCTAGAGTGAAAGACTAAAAAGATGATTATTCAGCCCGTCTAAATGATCACCTTTTAGTTGTGACGAAGGCGTTTACAAGGACTCTGATACCCAAACGGCAACGTATTATAATCATCGGTTATCCGCCGTTTGGTGTACACAGGCCGGTAGACTTTATTCTGCGAAACGGTACATACAGTCGCAAGACCTTTTCTTACAATTTTGTGCGGTATCTGTATGTATCTTTCCGCGGCCTGTTCGGTGACCATCGCTTTCAAAACGTCAAAATTAACGTCGTTCCGGTTGCCATAGTTTATAGTGATACCGCGAACCTTGCATACCGTTTTTGTTTTGGCAGGGTCGCCACCAACGCAAACTCGGTACGCGTAATTCTTGGGACCGCCAGATACAAAGGCGCTAATGTAGCTTCCCGGACCGTAATCTTGAAGTTCGTCAGTGAGGTCACCTAAAAAGTCTCCGGTCGGTGGACTCCAATCGCCGGGGCGTTCCGTGAATAGAACGCTATCTGTATCATGATACAAAACGCGGTCCCCCAATTTTTCAAGGATGCTGTATAAGTGCAACCTAGCCATAGCAGTCGTGTAGCACGCCACAGCCACACTCGTGTTAGGGTTAGGGCGCAACGCGTCACGCGCATCCTTGTAATTGAGGAACATAACCTCATCATTTACATCAATGACGCTGTCCACGGTGATGTACGGATCCGTTAGGTACTTGTGAATGCCCTGATAGTCGTTGACAACGGCTACGTGTGGTAAATCGGGTCTTTGCCCAAACTTTCCCCATAGCGAATTTAAAAAGAGTTTAGCCAGAGTGCGGAGACCAGGGTTTTTACAAACAGAGCCGAAATCGAGTTTTACCCCCTCCCTTTCCTCATAATTTTGAATGTAAGCTAACTTCTCATCTTGTGAGGTACACCACTCTGGCCATCCGCTGGCTTCTTGTTTGATTTTCAAAAAAGTATCAATGTAGCCGTGAAACAAGCCGCCAGAACGTGTCTGACGGTCGTAAACAGATACATTGTACTCCCACACTTCGTGTACGGCTTCAACGGTGTAGCCTTTCTCAACGGCTTTCCGGATCTCGTCAATCACCCAGACACCTGTCAACCAGCGATCTTTTTTGTCGTTGTGCTGACACGCGCCTTGGTTTTTCTCCTCCCCGCATTTCCTGCACAAGATGAACATTAACTTGTCGTGCATCCGTGTAGGTAATACGGGCATGAATAAATCCCGCGGAGGCGTCACTGTAACTTTGGCTATGCCTTCTACTTTATCTATAGCGGGACAATTTGGTTCCAAGTGAATTTTGGGGTGGCCGATGGGGTATTTTTTGTACTTGCAAACGTACGGATACAACGAACACACATCCAAGTACTTGATCTTCTCTCCACAAGAAAGGTCTGCTTCGTGGAAGAGTTTGATACAATTTGTACGCCCGCCAAAGAATGCGTCCCTGGGACTGAGGGGCTCCTTGCTGTACACCTCGTGCCGGAGTACAAATTGTTTCAAGTCCTTGTCTGTGCGTTTCATCGCATTAAACGTACACTCCCACATCTCTACGACCGTGTAGCCGGCATTCTTAAACTTTTCAACACAAGCCATGGTCGCTTCATAGCGCGTCTCCATGGTCTCGTGGGGACTGTTTTTGATAGGGGTGGTCCTGCCCGGATAACAGAGAGGGCACCCGTGCCAATAACAGCCCCAAAACTGAAAGACGGTGGTGGTATCTCCAGCTTTAACAACGCCGTCTACACGTCGCCCTAACACATATTCCTCACGGCCGTTACCCGCATGAAGAATAGAGACACCGCGTTGATGGGCCTCCCAGCAGAGCCATTGTACAGCTATGTGCGACTGTTGGTCTGCGCACCGGTAGCCACCGTTAGGGATAATACCGATAGTATTCTCCTTAAGATGACTACGGCGGTAAACCAACATGGCCGCTCCAGCGATAGTACACGCCTCTCTGAAAGGATCCACCTTTGCTTTTTCAATCAGCATATCTCTAAACTTTAGGCAGGCCTTCCGTAGGATCTCTACGTCTTTCACGCAATACAGTTCCAACTCGCGGTTAAAATCAAAGACATAATTTTCTTTGACCAACGCGTCATACCACTTCTCAAAGTGCTCCTTTCCCTCAACTGACATCTCCCCGACGCCGTAATCCTCCTTTGGCGGCAAGGGACCCCTATACCCCGCGTTTTCTTTTTTATTGAAAAAATGGGGGAAATGTCCCTTGGCCAAAGACTCGTCCAGGCCGAATGTCTTGGGCATCTTGGACAACGACATGGGGAGAAAGTTCAGCGAGTCAATAAAGTGGAGCGGGCCGTAACGCATGGACATGATTTTCCCACCGTTCATTATAATGTCTGGAGTCCATTTTTTCACCTCCATCATATATTTTAAAATAAAATTCCCATCATACCCTTTTGAATTTTGAGCAAGGAGGGTGATATCCTTAAATTTTGAAGCTTTAATTTGTTCTATAAATCCGAAAAATTGGGCCATTGTGGTATCACCCCCGAATATGCGAGTCCTATCGCCCCCGCAATCGGTGCAATGATTGTCATTTGCATCTATATGAAGGCAGGCCTTGCAACATGTCTGCACGACACATAGGTTAGGTTCGTGCAAGTACGTGTTGACCGCACCTTTAAGAAGAGTTTCTTGTCTGCATTCAAAATCATAGAATACAAACATGAAATTACTCTTTTCCAGTGACGGCTTGGACGGGGCTTGCTTCATATAACAGAAATGCCCAAAAGGACGATATGAATCACATACTCTACAAAAAGTCTCATAACACCTATGTGAATAATTTGACTTTTCCAAGCTGAAACTTTGCCCGCATACCTCGCAAACCTTTTTGACATCACAGACCGACCTGTGACCTCTGCAAAAACCGGGACGTTTATGGTTATCAAAACATGTCTGGTTTGTGAACCAACGACCGCAATCTTTACAGACCACAGATTGACCTCCGCTACAAACCACTTTAGTGTAGCACTTTTTACACGAGGACTCGCACTTGTGCGCGTTCTTTGTGTTGAACGGCACACGGCACTCGCGGCAAAAGTACGAGCACTTAAATGCGGCTGTCAAGGATGTTATGACGTCAAAATGGTCTTGCTTATCGTCGTGAAAATACAAATCAAGGTTGCCCTTAAAGGAATGGTCGGCGGGAGCAGGCCCTTCATATAGGACTTGTCTCCCGCGACGTTCCCTGAACACCGTGATTTTGTATTCGGAGAGGTATGTTTGAAATTGTTTCAGCTCAGTCAATCCGCCACCTTTCAAAAGATTCACACGGGCATTATGGCATAGTTCCTCTGCTTTGAGTTTTTGAATAGGACGACCCCATTTGATTTGTCTAAAGGTGTTCACATCCATGTATCCTGGTTCTCTTTTATTATCACATACAGCCTTGGCAACAACTAATGCACGGGCAAGACAAAGTGTGTCACCATTTTGAATCGTAATGATTCCTTG
The DNA here is from genome assembly GCA_033556935.1 of Timema podura. Lineage (NCBI taxonomy): Eukaryota > Metazoa > Arthropoda > Insecta > Phasmatodea > Timematidae > Timema > Timema podura. The sequence goes on along the minus strand of JAVRXN010000009.1, from coordinate 67,508,505 downwards.
GTTTTTACGGCTATATGTGCTAGCGGGAGAGAGTTTATCACAATAACGTGCACTCCCGCGAGGCTCCTTAAAATGGCAGAGTTTAACGTACAATGGTGCTGTACTCAAAAACAAACTATTACTCTGCAACACGCGACTTACGTTATCAAGCACGGCTCGAGCGTCTAACTGATCTGCTCGTCTAAAAGAGACGTACACAGGGTTCAACGTCGAGTCCGTGCTATTTAAAGTAAGCCTACATGTCTTCGCTTACACACCATGGTCCTGCAACCGTTGAGCAAATTAGTAATTTGTTCTTCAAGCCAGCTTAATGCGTCACGATCGCTTGCTGGAGCACCAAGATGTACGGTAACTTCTCTACCGGTATAAAAGAAACGCCTCAACTGCTTAATTCTCTCTTCGACGATACGAAGAGGGAGGCCTTGGTTCAAAGCTCCACCTACCTGATTTACCGGGCCACTAATTCCCGTCTGGGGTGCCGAAGATGGCCCTGCTACCACCGCCACGGGTTGTGGGGAACCCGTCTGCCTCGCCGTAGCTGGGGCTCGAACACCTTCTCCCGGGCTCGGAGGCGGTGCTCGCGCGGCTGGGTGAAGGGGTGTCATGGCCGGTGGCTGCGAGAGGACGGCACCGCCATTTTCACTCTCCAGTTGAACTATAACACACAAGCACGTGTCAAAGTAAACACTTTAACAATAATTGTTCCAAATATACGCGTCTTTAAATGCTGCCACAATTTCAGACTAATTTTGGTATTTATAACACCGCAACATTCTTAAAGTGTTTGTTATAATACAGTAACAATGGCCCCTCCGGTTTATGAATGGTTAAACATACATTTTCAACTTCGTCAGGGAATCGAGCCCTGCACCCCTAGTTCAATAGGGACACGACTAAAAAAATTATATAATTTCCCTGGTTAATTATTATGCATGTATATATTTTAATACCATTTAAAATCTGTATACAAATATACGCGTAATTTTTCTCTTTAAATGCTGCCACAATTTCAGACTAATTTTGGTATTTATAACACCGCAACATTCTTAAAGTGTTTGTAATAATACAGTAACAATGGCCCCTCCGGTTTATGAAGGGTTAAACATACATTTTCAAGCATACAGGGAAACGAACCCAGGACCAATACCGACTAAAACGGCAATTATTATTTTCCCAGCGTTGTCTGATAATTTACAAAACCAAACGTGTCCCCCGTACCAACAGCGTAAGATTACTTTGGTGACAGATCCTTCCTTCTCTAGTATTTGGTGGCGAGAGAGAGGGAGCAGAAAGGCTTGCTTGCTCGCTAAGTGCCTTTTAATGCCATCTAGCGGGTGCGAGTTAAACAACAGTGGTTTGGGCCGGGGGGGGGGGAGGAAGAAAGGTTTTGCCAAAACAAGCTAAGTGTGTACTAAATTATATAATGACAAACTTACATATCATCGCGTCCAATTCAGCCCAAACATCGGGGAGAGAATTTGCAGAGGGCCACTGTTCGAGAATGGGCGTAGTACAATTGACGCTAGGCGTCGCGATGCAGGTGGCGGCTTCATTCACAGCTCCGGGCGCTCCTAATGCCACATTCTCAAGTAGCCCCTCATCCAGCCCGTACGGGTCCCAGTAATCTGAAATTAAATAAATACATATTAATTACTATCGTGAGAAAAAACTACACCCCCAACCATGCTCAAATCTAAAAAAACAGGATTTTATTTACCCATAGACGAGCCGCCATCCGCCGTACAAACCCCATTATCGTTAAAAAACTCGAGCGGGTTCGCACTGTCCGACTCTACCGCTAATGTGGGTGTCGGGGGAGGGTTTTCTTGACACTCTGTCAAAGGAACAAATGCCGCTTTACAACAAAGACATAAAAAAAGCAAAATAGTAACGATTAAAATATACAAAATGATTTTAAAACATACCTGTATTGAACCAATCTTCCAACGCTTCGAAGCTCATTTTGATGTTTATCGCGATCAATCACAAAATTAAATGACCGGCTGGAATGATTTCAAGGGCTATTTATAGGCACATCAAAGGGCGTGCCGCATTGAAGGAGGTGATTGTGAAATTCACAGCTGTGCAGGCGCGAAAGGAGGCCGGTGTCTGTAAGTCCCGTTATGTTTCAGAATCTTCCCAGGTGTCAACGAAGACGGACGTGGCGGGTAGAAGCTCTGCCATGCAAGTGCGGATACACAAATCTTTTTTCACTCGCGCAAATGCTGATGCCCCATTATTTTGACTTAGATATTTAAAGCGTTACAGCATATTTAAAATAATTTCAAGGTCCCCCATACTTGTGAATTTTTGTAAATTTATATTATTACATCATAAATTTCTTTTGTTGTTTTAAGCGGGTAATTTTTTAATATTATGTCAACGAATATATTTTCAAACATTTAATGAATATTTTAAAATCTTTTTTTTGTTTAAGTGGCTTCAAGCCTAGCAAATACTGGAACACCTTTTCGCTCCGCAACGCCCTTCACTCGCGCAAATGTGGGGTGCAAATCAGTCAGAAAGTGCATGCTAAACTTTTTTTCACTCTCGCAAATTCGGGGTGCATTGTTCAATGGTCGCATAGTCTAAGGCATCAGTACTGCCCGGTGTACTGAGATTTATTTTCTCACGCCGCACAAATATACATACTTTCTCGCTTTTTTTCACACAAATGCGTGTACACTTGATCCTTACTCATCCCTACTACCACCAAACGGGTAGTAAGAAACTGTGCACACCTACTTGTTTAATTCTAGACAATTAGCTATATAGTTTGCTGTTGTCCTGCAAATCAGCACTTATTTCACTCTTGCATATTACAAACTGGCAGGTAGTTCCAGCCCGCCTAAGAGATAGCATGACAAGCTTTAAGAGACAGTATGATTGTCCTAAATAGCTGTCAGCTCATTTAAAGCTCTCACAGTTACTTTTCCGATAAAAGATGGCATGAAAATCTCGAGGAGACAAAACTCTATCGTGTGTGATAATTATTTTTGTTGCGCCAAAAGTCCCTGGTCCGAATCCCGTATTCTTTTCATGGCGTGAGCTGAAACACAACAAGGTTATTTGGCATGGGGCGACGGATCACATCATTTTAGAAACAGGCCGGGGTTTGATCCCGCAGAAAGTTCCCTTAGAACGCTAATAAATATTATAGATTCCTCGAACGTATTTAGGGAGGTTTTCCATTCTCCCTCCTTACAAAATGTGTGTGCACTTCCTATAATTTTGGCTTGCGGTTTAAATGGCTAATTTGTTAGTGTGTGTATTATCGGTTCGAGCATTAAAATTGTATTTGCTATTACTTATGAATATATTATTTCAGCGGACATTAAATTTATTTGTTGTTTAAGTGGTTTTTGTCAAAAAAGACTAGGTCCATGGGTAGCAATCTACCGTTACAATGCATCGCATGGTCTATGGCGTCCGCTGACAAAGTGATAGACACAAATGCGGGTACACTTTCTACCTGGGCTAGAAAAAGCTGGTCAACCTGTGACAGACATCCACGCATGTCGACGGTCGATACCAAACAATCAATTTTAGTAGACTTTTGTGGTGGGGATAGCGGCCCCCTCCCGCTCGTGTGAAGTGTGGTGATTTTATTTACAGCGCAGGGGTTCGATGTTCAAATCTTGTCGTAATTATTTTTGGTCGCGCTCGGGTGGGGATTTTCTATACTACCTCAGAGCAAATGCTGGTACGCATCTCGCCAAAGGATTTAGGACGCTAAAATGTATTGAGTATCTGGGGGTAACCATTCATCAATCTTAGCGCACTTCCTCACGCGACAGCTGTTGAAAAATAAATGCTAGATAACGGTACTTTCCTTAAACTCGCAGAGTCAAGGTAAAGGGTGGGGTGGGGGGGTTGAATGACACCGCGCCTGGGTTTCCCCAAACACTGACAAGGTAAAGGGGGTGGGGTGGGGGCTTGAAAGACGCAGCGTTGGATTTCCCCCGACCTTGTGATTTCGTAATTCAAGGTAGCGCTCTACGCTAGTGAAAGGGAAGTCCCTGCAGACCCTGTCATTCAATATAAGCCATTCATTGCGAGTGCTTCGTCGCTGGGGGAGAGCTACATTTCGCATCCAAATAAACAAGATGTATGTTCCCCAAATAAATAAATAAACTCCATAGTCCATCCCGATAATTAATAATTAATCATCAATTAACAATAATTAATTAGAAATCATCAATTAACAATAATTAATCATCAAGAACCAAAATGTCCTGGGGACTGTAGGGGGGAGGGGGTTGTAGGAGACGGGGTTAAGGGGAGGAAATTTCGTAATCAACGCAGGAGATTTCGTAATCAGCGGGGGAAATTTCGTAATCAACGCAAACGGGATTTCCCTGGGAGGGGCGGGGGAGGGTGGGGGATGTTTGCTTATTGCAACATAAAATTTTCCACTGGGAGGCAACTGACCCCCTCCTACCCCCCTAAACATTGCCACTCAACGTCAGTGACGTAGGGAGGGGGGTGGGGGAAAAAGAGAAAGGAGAGGAGGTATGACGAGATGAGGGGGTTTGCTCGCATTCAACTGAGTGCTGCCAGAGGGCACGGTCATGCTGTCCTCGCGAGTAGGGTTGGTGAAAGGGGCCTTATGGTTGACTCACACTCTACACCACGCAGTCGTAGCGAGAGGTTCGTGCAGAGACGTATGCTCACCATCCAAATAAAATATACTCCAATGTCCTTCCCCATAACCCTTATATGAATATTTAATTAACAATCATTAATAAATAAGAAAAAAAAGACCCACACAAGTACCAACATGTTCAACGTGTGGTGGGGGTGTAGGGGAGGGGGTTGTAGGGGGGAGGGGGGAGGGGTTGTAGGGGAGGAAATTTCGTAATCAACTGGTGGAGATTTTGTAATCAGAGCGGAGGGGTGGGGGTGGAGGGGGAGGGAGGGGGGGGGAGGGGGTGGGGGTCTAATTATAGCAGCCAATCAGAGGCCAGATCTATTTATAGCGACCTATCCGCGTCTGATCTCATACGCCCCACCATACTACTCATATACTTACTGGACAAATAATAATATGCCTTTCTGTATTCTTTTCCTAGTTTTCATTATGATATCGTTATTGCTTGTTAAAATATATTTTTCTAAATAACAAGTTTATAGTAAAGAACTAAATACTAAAAAAATGTATTAATTATGTTTATAAAATGTACTATAATGTTTATAAATATTTTTGAGAGTAGTTCTTCAATTAGGTACTAAAAAAAGCACAAACGTTTGTTGTGTGTCATATATATTTTAAAAATATAATTAGTGGCTTGAAAAAAACTAATTCAATTAGGAAGACTTTGCATATTTTGCCACCTTTCCAAATATACAGGAACGTAATATGTGACGATGGTTTGATTACATCTACTTCACCATAGACCGTCATATTGTAAAAAAAATTTAAACCATCGTAAAAGAGAACATGCAAGACCAATTAGATACTTTTGTTTTATCTTGACCAAAGAAGATGAATATTCACACCAGTAAAAAAGAAAAAAAAAAGAACAAACGAGTGTCTTAATTTCTCATTGGCAATTTTTGATATAAATATATAATAAGTAAATATATATACCGAATTTATAACAGATTTAATTACAAACAAATGTAAAACTACACCGACAGTATAACTTTCAAACTTCTACAAACTCACGATAGTAGAAACAATACTTTCAACTTCACTTCGAATTATATAATGATATAATCATAAACCGAACTGTTTTATTTCACATTATGTAAATGCGTTTAATGAATTTAAAATACTAACAAATCTCAAACATATATCACAATAATCTTCCTTTCTCTGATGAGTCCATTGTATTGCCTCAAGTGTAAATGTGAGTTTTTACACCTAAACAATAACTTATATCTATCGATCCAAATACCATAGTAACTGAGGGGTTCGCTTTGGGAGGGCCTGTCTTCATATCTTTGTTATCTATTAGTTCATTGTTTCTCTTTAAATTTTGTATGTGATAATTGGTTTTTACCATACGTAAATATAGAATGTGCACGTAACACAGTACATGTAGTTAGACGCGGTGTTAAACAAATGAATTTTGTTATTCTGTAAGTGTCTGCGCGCACCGACGCGGGATTGAGAGTGGGAATGAACGCGAGAATTTATGGCGGGGGAAAAATTGGCGGGACTGAGTGTGGACATACCGACCCTAGGCCCACCGTACATTGGACACAGGGTAGGCGCAGCAAAGGCAGAGAGAAGGCAGAGGGCAGGCATAGCACAGGAAGAGGTTTCTGCAAGGCACCGCACATTGAACACAGTCCTGGCAGAGGGCAGGCATAGCACAGGAAGAGGTTTCTGCGAGGCACCGCACATTGAACACAGTCCTGGCAGAGGGCAGGCATAGTGAAGGAAGAGGTTTCTGCAGGTCACCGCACATTGAACACAGTCCTGGCAGAGGGCAGGCATAGCACAGGAAGAGGTTTCTGCGAGGCACCGCACATTGAACACAGTCCTGGCAGAGGGCAGGCATAGCACAGGAAGAGGTTTCTGCAAGGCACCGCACATTGAACACAGTCCTGGCAGAGGGCAGGCATAGCACAGGAAGCGAGTCAGGGAGCTTTCACCCTGTGGTACAAGACGTGATATGGCCTGTGAATTAGAGGAACTTCTGATAGATTTGGATTCAGAGTCAGACTCTAAATTAAATAGTTTAATTTTACTCTAATCTCTTAGTAAAAAAAAGGAAAAAGACGAAAATTGTAATTTACTTTATTCGCAGTGTCTAGTAACATCTAATTCTTCTAATGGGTTATACAAACTATTGTAGATTAATTTAACTAACTACAAAAATCTAGAATATTACACTTAACATTCGAGTAATTCAGTTCAATAGCAATCTTTTCCCATAGCTCATCTTTCAGCTCCGTCCTCATGTAGTCTGGATTGCTTGTTTCATATAATATTGGATGGTCTTGAACTAATTGAATAAGATGTTCTCTCACAATACACAAAAACTACGTGACAGAGGCGCAGAGGACACAGGAAAACTGTACGTCTATTACAACCAGAGAGAAGCGGGCAAGAGTTATCCCTACATTGCGCCTGCCCTCTGTCCAATATGCGGTAACCTATAAGAACACGTGTATTACAGATTTTCCTCTTCCTCGCCTGCCCTGCGTCCAATGTGCGGCGGGCTTAAGCGATTCGTGGTAGTTCAAGGAAGGATACCAGTGTATGTATATATCAAGAAATAAATCAATCCAAAGTAAGTTTATGTTTCGATTGGGGCAGAAAAGGGCTGCCTACACCTGGTCTAAGGCAACACACTCGCGATAGACTGGACTGTTGATGACGGGGAGATTGGGGTTATTTTCCTTGTCGGGGGTGGAGGCAAGGGAGGATAAAGGGTCTGTTGTTGAGGAGGAGAGGGGGAGGGAATTGGTTTTCATGATACTCCTTCAAGTGACATGATGATACAGGACCATTGTTTGCAACCAACTGTCAGAACGACAAGCGAACCACGCAGGACGACGCTGCAATCCTGTGTTCGCCAGGAAATACCCGGGATTTATTCGCCCGGGCCCGGTTAGTTCACTCCTATATCCTGCAATGATATTGTTTGTTTGCGCGAATTTCGCTCCCGTTCGCACGTTGGTTTGCGCAAGCCTTATAGTAAGATTCTGGTCGGAAGAACAGTTTAAAAATAAAAATATATTTTTTTGTGGTAAGCATTGGTATAATTTTGCTATAACTAATATTGATTTATAGGTATCGATATAATCTATAAAACGTGTCAGCTGAACATCACATGACTTGATGATTACTATATTTACATTTCTTTTAGTATTATTATTATTATTATTATTATTATTATTATTATTATTATTATTATTATTATTATTATTATTATTAGCACCACATCCTACTACCCGTTCGGGTTATACGCACAGTTTCCTTTAGTAACTTTTGTAATTGCTAAATTCTGTTCTTGCTACAAGAATCCTACTACATGTCATACTATATCATAGGTTATTAAAACGAGTTGTCTTTGTTTACTGCTTCAAAAGATTCCACCGACTATGAAACACCCAGCGCTAGTGGGCACGTGGTCAAATTGTTAACTATTGAGGTGTATGCCTTTGTTTGATGTTAGATGATTAGCATATAATACAATTCACCGTGGCTTACTATCCGTCCAGGATATCCGCATTTAATTACACTAATGGGGTAAGGATGAGTAAGATATAATTTAAAATAAATATACATGAATTTGCGTACTGGGGAAGTTGGGAAACATAGGATAAAACACCCTCAGTACACCTAATCTGAATTCGAACCCTGACCTCCTCGTTACAGGCAAATCAAACTAGATGAGCTTGAATTCTGGTGCACAGGCTCATAGATGTGATTTATTTTATATTAGTTTTTAAGCTGTATTTTGATGTAGCCTAATTGATGTTTATATAAAGCACGTTAAATACCACATCATAAGAAACCTAATAAGAAAATCTTAATAAATATAATTGTTGATTATATTTTTATTTGAAAAAATAGCCTTGCGTACTTCAACTAGAATGGTTTTATCTTAGTCTTTATTAAATTACTTTTAATAATGAAATCCGTTTCGTGTTTTGTTTTTTAATTAATACTTTTTATGTAGTTGAAATGCCACATAGCTTTTGTCACACACTTCTTTGTGACGCAAAATGAAATTAAAATGGTTCGACAGGTTTTTAATTCTTTTGAGATTACACAATGAAGCCTAAAATAGGTCGTCGTCAAAAAAGGTGAGAATACTATTAAAAATTAAACTTTTTTAATGTAATTTTCGTCAATGTGGAACAAATGAACCTGATTCCTTACAAAATGGCACTGTGTTAGAAAATAAAACTGTGTTTTTATTACATTTGTGAAAAAGAGTTTTACCTGTGAAATATATAGCCAAAAAAACACAAGAATTTGAAAAAATCAGAGGTGGCATTGAATCTTAATGTATAATAAATAATATTTTAACTAGGTCAGGACTGTTTATTATTTTGTTCTAAAAATACAATGAATTTAAAAAATATTTAGTTTTTAGATCGTGCAATCTAAAGGTATTATAAGTGTCTTGAATAATTCAAACAAAGTAAATAGAAGTATGATGATCCATTTTAAATAAATGTACCAGCATTCGCTTTCAGAAAGAGTAGGTAAACACACCCAAAAAAATTTCAGTAAGTCCTGCTGGTACAAATTGATCTATTAATTAAATATGTTTTAAAGAAGAGATATGTTTGGTTTGATTTTTTTTCTTTTCAATCTATTGAACAAATTCTTATCATTAAATACTTTAGGTCAATTTGAATCAATTCTTTTAATAGTCCTGTATACCGAATATAGGGATGCTAGTTTTGATATTTTTAACTAAATACTTTATTTTATTCTACCACCGTGAAACAAACAAGAAATAGTTACTATGTTTAAAAAAAATTCCACTCATGTTTAAGAAATGATAGTCAGGCGAGTAAAAATATAAGTTGTAGGTTTATAACGTTTGATGTTTCCCCAATGGGATATAGATTTGACAGTAATTTGCATTTTATATAGTTGATGCAAACAAGGCAATCACGTAAATCCTATTGCCCACATGAAACAAAATTTTAAATTGTTCTTTGAATATCTAGCTCCTAGAAAAAAAAATATTACACCACCCGTATTTGTATATCCTTTTCCATAAAAACGCCCTATAGACAAACGTTTTAGGCCATAAGTTTATTCTATGAGGATGTTTCAATAAATAAAATAATAAAGGCAAATGTACTTAACATTTTAGAAAACATTCTAAGAGTATGTGGTAAAAAGCATATGTAGTATTAATAATGAAGGAAATTATTTTAATCAGTTGGTTGCACTTTAAACTGGTTTTACAAAATAATCTGGTCTTAAACTAGTGAAATGTGTTTCATTAATGTGACATCTTAATTATAAAATTATTTGGTGAAATGTTAGTTTGTTACAATTTAAACTGGTCGTGATCGCCTCTGTTGTTTAGTGGTCAGAATTCATGGCTACAGATCAAAGATGTCGGGTTCGATCCCCAGTGTTTCCAGATTTTCTGTGAAATAGTGGAACTTGAACAAAGTAAAACTCAGCCTCGTGAGAACAAATGAGCAGCTATTTGAATAAAGAATTAGCGACTCTGGTCTAGAAAACTGAGATTGATGATCGGAGGGTTTGTTGTGATGACCAATGATACCCTTTATCTGCAGATGGTGGCACTATCATCGCTAACGGCGGTGGCCGCTTGGTCGGTATAGCTAGCTTGACGGCTATGGAGGTATTTTTTATCAAATAAATATGTGGAATAAGGGTAAATTTGAAAATAGATTACTAAGAAATTGGATTAAACGTACATAATTTAGAATGACAATAAATAGAGTCAATTAATAAGCATAAAACATGTTAAAGTTGTTACAAGCTATGTTTTGAAACTAAACTAGTCATTACACAAATTATTATAATGAACAGACTGAAAAAATATCTTTAGCTTTTTTTGGCCTTTAATTTTTAGGTGAGTTATGTCTATAGATCATAGTCAACTACTTGTATGTACGTGAAATAGACATTTTTGGGTGTTAGCACCATCTTCAGGGAACTTAAAACATTGAAGATGTTAATCTCTTTTTCATTGTAGAAAGCATTAGTGATGCATATCTTTTTTTAGCGCCGCATCTTACTATCCGTTCGGGTTATACGCCTATGTAGGCTACTAGTTACACTAATGGGTTAGGGATTATGAAGGCTAAATTGAGAGGAAATTCACCCAAATGCGTGGAAAGAGAGTGGGAAAAAATTAGGAAATATCACCCTCAGTGCACCCAACCGGGATCGAACACCGATCTTCCCATATTCAGCAGTCTAGTCCAACATGAGTGTAGTGCGTTAGACCACGTAGTCACCGAAGCGAGTGATGCATATCTAAAAAACTTTGTTGTCACGCATGCTTTCTACAAGAAACCAGAGATTGACTTCCTCTATGTTTTCAGTTTCCTGAAGATATCGATTTATTGTAAAATTAGAAGACTCGGTCTGGTCTCTAGATATACCTTAGGAGCAAGATACCAACAAAAGATAAAGGAATAAAGGATACAGGGGGGGATTCAGACTACACACATTTTCCAGGACAACTTTTATACCTTAAACTCCATCAGGACTCCAGCAAATAGTTTCTTTAAATTCATTTTAATAGGACAAATAAATATTTAACCATAATCTCAAGTGCATTAACATAAATCTCATGATTGTCTATCAAAGATGGAAGTGATATCTCAATTTAAGTTCAAGTTTGACTTTCCTAATTTTCCCCTGTACTCTTCATAATTGTTTCAATCTATTTAGTATTATCATTTATATAATGACTACTTTAGTTTTAATAAAGATCTTGTAACAATCTTAATATGTTCAATGTTTACTATTTTACCTCATTTATTGTCATTCTACATTAAGTGTTTTTTATCCAATTTCTTAATAATCTATTTTCTAATTTAACTATAATTCTTATATATTTTATGAAACCAGTTAAAATTGTAGCAAACATTTCACCAAATAACTATGTAATAGTTAAGGTGTAACATTTTAAATATTGTAACTTTTCACTAGTTTAATACTTAATTATTTTGTAAATCCATTTTAAAGTGTAACCAACTAAACTAAACTAAATAATTTCCTTTAATATATAAATGTACTCGTATGAGGGTGTTTGTTACCTTATTTATTGGAACACCATCTTATTACACAATTACTATTTAGCTTGAGTTGGGTGTTATGTCCTTGGTTGGTTTGTTAGTAGTTTTCTTATGTAGCCATGCTGATTAAAACACCTATGTGAAAAGTACAATTAAAATATATTCCTAGTTTTTGATCACATTTAATCGTTACAAATAGCTTTTTACATGTAAAAGTAGAATAAACATAAAATTATTTAGATAATATAATTATAAACTATTTGTAATAATAAAAATAATTGATTTAAACACAATACTTTCAAAATAGTTTTTAATTACGACATATACCGTGACAGTACTGCGAAAACCAATAAAAACAATTTCACTTGGTTGAAATAAGAAAACTAAAAGGCTGACATTTTGGTCCTTCTATAAACAAACAATTTGAATAAGGCACCCGGCGAAAAGAATAACTAAAGCGAGTCTCCAACTGTTAGAGAAACTTTCATCTTAGTTTTTATGAAGTAAAATATTTATCAAACCTTATAAACAGTACACTTTATTCAAATAAATACTAGGTTGGAATGAGAGCAAGGCCCATTTAAATTTAGAGTCGTTGTGTACAGTAGTTATTTGTCTTATACTGCTATGCATCTATGTGGAATAGTGTTTTGACAGCTGGCTTTGGCTTTAGTGGAAATACCTCCACTAATAAAAGTACAATGAATAAAAGAAAATTAGTATAAAGCATATCAATTAATTAATTCATTCCTTACTTTGAAAATAAAAGTAGTTTTAAAAGTTAGCAGTAAATACTAGAATATAGTCCAATTTTCATTTAAAGAGCCTCTTAAAAAAAGCATACACATTTTTGCGGCAAAAATTTACAAAATTGTACTATTTTATAAAAGTTGTTTTATGAATATTGATAGTATCTATCAAAGCTGACAGATGCACATCATATGATTTGACGTAGGGATACGTGAAGGCAGATAGATCTATACTCCATTCACGGTAGTAATTACTCTCTGAAAGGTCTTTTTTCCTACCAATATCCTACTATATAATAGATTTCTAGTAGTGAAAAAGGCCTTTCAGAAAACAATTCCTACGCTGAACAGACCTTAGTATAATTTCTTGCTGTAAGATAAGGTTATCCCTACTAAGGCAGCCGCCTCGGTTAGCGAGAAAAGTATTAATCGTTGTCAGGCCACAAAGCTTTAAATAATATTGGTCTGTGTCATATTCCGGAACTACTTTTCTATTCTGTCTAAGCGTATACTCCTTTTAACCCTTAATCTAAAAACCCCCTTTGTCATGTCTATAAGAAAAAGTGTAAAGAGAACAACAAAAGTTATAATTTCTAGATAAAGAGGAGAGCTCGCTGCTAGTTTTTAAATATCGTAAAATATTCTGTTGTGAGCCTATCAAAAAAAACTTTATTTGTTAGAGAAAGGCTAAATCTAGAGCTCCTTTTCATCAAACCTAGCCTCAAAGCTCCGCAAATATGCTTAAAAAGTCGTTGAAAATGAGCAGTCCTATTTTCACACATTTTTTTATATTAATAAAACTCAAGCCATAGGGCTATTAAAAGAAATGAGCACTGTAATAATAATAATATTTAGCACCGCGTCTTACTACCCGTTCGGGTTATACGCTTAAGTACTAATTACTCTAATGGATTAGGAATTGGGAAGTTTGAATTTAGAGGAAGTGAACCCGCATTTGCGTGGAAGGAGAGTGGAAAACCATTTAGGAAAAACCACCCCCAGTTCACCCGACCGAGATTCGAACCTCGATCTCCCCGTCCTCGGCGGTCGAGCTCAACACGACTAGCGCGTTAGTCAACTACGCCACCAAGGCGGGTCATGAGCACTGTAGTAATCTTTCAAATTTATTTTGGCCCGAGCCGCATTTTGAAATAATGAATCTTAGAATTAAATATTGCATCAGAGATGAACGTCTGCGCTGTTATTTCTAGCTTACCGAGGCGGCCGGCCCCCTTAAAATTGGATTTTATCTCGTAGACTGACAAGCGTGCGAGCGAGCGCGTAAGCGACTGGGTGGCCAGACTGACGAGCGTGCGAGCGAGCGCGTGATTAGCTGATACCTCTCGTTATTTGTTGACGAGGAGGCTCCGAATCTTGGCTGAGTGAACTGAGGGTGGTTTTAACAAGTGATTTATTGTTGTAGTTTTCTCCTCCTCTCTCCACGCTAATGGTGATTCTTATTTGTAATGGCCTACTTTGATAAAATTGAAGTATTTTAACATATCAGTTTTACATATATATATCTACATATAAGTATGGTTTATGATCTTAACAATTAAATTAGGCCGTTAATAGCAAGTGAGCTAAAAATAAGAATTAAATAGTCAAAGCTATTATTTATGCTTTTAGTGAGGATTACTCCATCTAGATATCATATTCTGAAAATTGAAATATGACACCTGGACACGGGAATCGAACCCGGGACCTTTGGCTTAGTACGCCAATGCTTTAACCACTGAGCTAGCCAGGTGTCATTTTTCAAATTTCAGAATATGATATCTAAATGGAGTAATCCTCACTAAAAGCATAAATAATAGCTTTGGCTATTTAATTCTTAGTATGCAATCCCATACAATTATAATAATTGTACAAATGGCAGCAATAAGCCAACTGCCAAGTCGAAGATGGCTGCGTTATCTGATAGCCCGTGATATGAATATAATCACATACTTGTAGCCGACGATTTCCGCACTCCATCATAGGCTCTGCCTTAAAATATGAGTGAAGAATGACCCTGAGCAAGGGCCGAATCCTGGATAGCTTAGTGGTTAGAGCATTGGCGTACTAAGCCAAAGGTCCCGGGTTCGATTCCCGTGTCCAGCTGTCATTTTTCAATTTCCAGAAAGTGTGCTAAACCTATCGATAGTAATAAAAATGTCAAAATGAGAAGTTTTCCTAGCACTCGATGAACCAACATATAATAATATTGCCTAGCGCCTGTAAACTATACTGTATTATTATTATTAGCACCGCGTCTTACTACCCGTTCGGGTTAACTATACTGTACTGGGTCGAGCGCGCATGCTTGAAAAATAGAACCAGTTCTATCTTTCAAGCGTGCGCGCTCAGTCACTCGCTCGCTCGCGCGCTCCAGTCTGGTCACCTCTTATTATTATTATTATTATTTAGCACCGCGTCTTACTACCCGTTCGGGTTATACGCTGGCCTCTTATTACATACAACCCATGTATTCTATTTTATATATATATTTTTTTTTTTTAGTCGCTCGCTCAGTCTGGCCACCCCCTTACGCAAGAAGACCCAAACAAGATTGGAGGAAGAGGTAATTTTTTTCAAACGTGAAAATTTACAGAAAGGATGAATAATAAACATAATTTTTCAGACAAGCTTAGAGCCAGCTGGTAAAAGAAAAGCGATTTTAAAGATACAAATACATTTCCAAATGTACACATACACAAGAATACATAATTAAGATAAGGATGGAGAATTTTTCAAAGTAATAAAATAAAGTTTTTAAGAGATGTCGGCAAAAAGAATGTAGAAAATTTAGATTTTGAATAGAAACATCCAAATTTTGTAAATTATTATGTTTTAATAGAGACAGCATTGTTAATTTTGAGAAAGTTTTTCTCTTCTTGCACATCACAAATCCATAAAAAGACAATAAATTAATAAGATTTATAGAATATGTACATTCTATAGTATGTATTTATTATTTTTAAAATTCAACTTCAAAAATATCAGTCAGTTATTCAAATGTTAGGTTGAATTAACGTTTATTTTTTTAACACTGTTTTTTTACTAGCAGTTTGGGTTGTACGCCTATGTAGGGCCTACTTATTACAAATGGTTTTAGGATTTATGGAGGTTATATTTATAGGAAGTATACACGCATTTGCGTGGAGGGAGAGTGGAAAACCATTCAGCAAAAACCACCCTCAATACACCCGACCTATATTCAAACCACAATCTCCCCCGTCATCGGCAATCTAGTCTAAGGCGAGAGTAGCATGTTAGACCACGTAACCACCGAAGCGGGTATTAACGGTTTCAGTAATTTTCCTTAAATCATAATACAAATAAGAACACTGCCATTTTTCTGAAGCTATTTTTAGTTTATGCTTTTTAATAAACGTATTATTTGAAGGCTTAATCTATGCTCGGATAGGCATGAAGAAAAAAGAAGAAATGGAGCCGCATTAACGTGAAGAGATGATAAGAAAACTAAACTAATAAATTTCGTGTGTAAAACCACTCTTAGTGCATTCACTTTTTTACACAACTTTTATTAATAGTAAGGGTTTTCCACTTTTAATTAAATAAATAAAGTAGCGCAGAGGGAAGTAGAATTGATAGGAATCATACCCTGGCGGGGATTCAAACCCCAACCTCCCAGCCACTGGTAAGCCAAACTACACGAGCTTGACGTTTAGTCTGCGTGACGCTGGTTTGTATTTGTTGAGTTTATATAAATGTATAGCTATCATATTTCAGAAGGCTCAGTTTCCAGGCTTTCCCCACTGACAAAATCGGAACTTCACGGTGAAAAAACTTGATAAAATGGATCGATGAATCAGAGACAGCATCAATTTATTCACTTTTGATTGAAAAACACGGGGGAGATCGTCCCTTAAGACGCTCAAGACCCCTCTCACGAGTAAGTTTGTCGTAGTCAAGGAGAGTTAAACTCAAGGCAGTTTCCCAAACACGCGGAAGAATCCTGAACAAAGGATCGAACAAAAACACGCCATCAACCTATTGAAATCTATATGTGAGCGGACACGTGCAATACCGTGACCAAATCCAAGTAGTCCGACACCTGACTTGGTTCAGTCGGTAGCGAGTCCATCTTTATAGCTAAAGGTCCCAGGATCGAGTCCAGAACGGCTGAAACATTTAAAATTAATGATGATGGGGTTTGCACTTTTACATATATGAGCTATTGTCTTGGTAACAGGGTCTTGTATCTATTTTAGAATCAAGCTAGTCTGTTAGTCGTACGATAATATAATCAGTCTATTCAGAAAATGTACCTTAAAAAGTCATATAAAAAGTTAATCTTTTAATATCCTCACGGTTGGGAATTTTTATTAACGAGCGTGTAGTAAGGCGTTATTTTATTAAACAGTTTCGCACTTTCCGTCCTTGCAAATGCGGGTATATTTAACTCACAATTTACTTTTATCATCACTACCCCGTTGATAAATTATTGTATTCATGTATCCGGAGACGCAACGCACCGGTATCGGTGTAAGATCCTTTACGTAGAAAGAACAAAAACCTTTTGTAAGAAACTAATATTGAACACGAATTAAACAAAGTTGGCAGCCATCATGTCTATAAAAAAAATATGTTTGTGTATTTAGCGGGCCTTGTTTATATACCTCTTTCCTTGAAACCGGTTCATTCGTATTGTTTTATTTATAGCTATAAATCATAGCGTTACTTATTTAACATAGTAAATAATCAATTATTTAAAGAGTTCCAGCAAAGTTAATATTGACTTTATTATGGCCATCACAGGCTAATCTATTCCTATTCGTGGTCCAAACAAAAAATGCTGTAGCAGGGCCTTGGTTTAGTAGAACTAGCTTTCTTTCGTGATGTTTTTAAAAAAATAGCTTATTTGGTGGTCGCATGATCTAAGGCGTCCGTTGCCGATGATGGAAAGAATGGGGTTCATCTCTCGATTTTCTACTTTCTCATATCATGATATACTATTATAATTGTTAAAATTTTCGACCTCAAGATTAAGATGAATCTTTAAGTTTTATATGTGTCTCAACCCAAAAAAGTGGATTTTACAATTATTTCTGTCTGTTTGTGTCTGACCACAGATGTGAAACGGTTTGATGGATTTATAGAGTGATTCTTCGGATTGTTTTAAAATTTTTACTCAAATTAAAGGCAGTTTCCTAATGAGTCTTTTTTTTAATCCAATTTTTTTGAAAACGGCTAAACGATTTTGTTTAAAATGGATATTTAGGGAGTATTTAACCTCCCAAATAACATTGTATATTTGGTTTTATGGTATACATTCGCTGAAGAGTAGTTTACCGATGAGATATTTTTGAAAATTCGAAATAATTTGAAAATGTTTATCAATTTTGTTTTTAAAATGTACGTCTGAGAAGTGTTTGACATGAACAATAGAACTGTATATGTGTATTTTGTGGTAAAATTCGTTTAAGGGTGGGTTTACTGAGGACTGGTTAATTAAAAATTTTAGTATTTTGAAAAATGGCTCTAGTGATCTGGTTCAAAACGAATATGTGTTAAGTGTTTTACTTATTTACTTGATTAAATACCCTACGGTATTAGGAACTCGAAAGTTCATAGAGCACTTAAAAAAGTACACCACCTATCTCAAACGTAAGCTAGTTCTACCCAGTTCACCTCATTACACCCTATTTCTTTTGTGTTAGGCTTTTTAAATTATAAATAATATTTTTTTTTTTCTAAAAAAAATCATTTTATAGTAGTTTACTTACCGACAATTGAGTTTTATACATATATGTATTTTAAAATAACTCTTAACGATTTTGTTCAAAATTGGTATCGGGGGACTATTTTTATACTAGCTTATCAATAATAAAGTATGTTTTTTTTAAATAAATTAATCTAAGGGTAGTTTCTTGCAACAAATTATAGAAAATTTGAAATTTTCAAAGTTGGCCTTGAAGACTGAGTTCGAAATGTGTATCTGGGAATAGCTTTTCATGATATTCGGGGGAAAAAATGTATATTTACAAGTTAAAAACAATTTTATGGTTATTTACAAATACATTATTTTTAATTAGAAATTTGATCAAAATATTTGAATAATTTAGTTTAAAATGTATACATAAAGAATGTTAGTATGATAAAGTTTATGCTATTGTGTCATACCATTAAAAAAAATATCCCAAACTCCCTTCATGAAATCACGCATACATTTCCTTTAAATTCTACCTTTCACTTCTGTGCCCCCCTTAGTGTAAATATGTAGGTAGCCCGACAGGGTATAAAGATGCGGTGTGAACAAAAAACTATGTTGCTAGAGCATAGGACTTCCTGAATACAGTGGACTTTGAACCACATGTACCCCGCTTATTATTTAAGTTTAATAGCGGGGCTATTAGATATAAGCTGTCAGTGGGCTACTCTAGCACCTTTGGTGACATTAATACTTAGAATTACATTTTAAAAGATCACTAGATCCTTTTGCAAAGGCAAAATAAATGATTTTACATTTTTATGAGTCCTTTTTTTTTTAACTCAATACCTTCAAGCAAACATTGTATAAAGAAAAATTGATTGTATGGTCTTTTGGTTAAATGGCCTAGGAGTATTTTGGGAATTACATATTTTGGACATTCATATTCGATTCTAGGAGAAGCCTGAAAGATTATAGTATTTATATACTGTACAGTTCGTTTTAATATATTATACACTTGCATCGGTGGGCGCGCAGGCTAAACATTGACCATTTCTTGTATGGGTTTCTAGTGTCAGAGAAGTCGGGGTTTGTGTTCCAGCCTGGTGTACTGAGGATGGTTTATCCATAAATGGTCCCTACCCCCTCTATTAACGCAAATACGGGTATGTTTCATCCAAATTCTACCCTACTCATCCTTAAATATGCAGTCAGGCCGGACTGGTAGTAAGACGCGTAACATAAAAATGCTAAAGTAGAGAAACACAATTCTCGGCTATAGGGTGTGGTGTTTGTTAGATATTTAGTGTGCTGTTCAAGTTATAAGCTGTACGTTGATATAGCTCTAACCCACATAGCCGCATGGTCTGAGGCGTCACTTTCACAATATTCTAGACGTACAATGACGGGGAGATCAGGGTTTGATTCCAGTCTGGTGTACAGAGGGTGATTATTTAAAAATAGTTTTACACTCTCCCTCTCCGCAAGTGTGGGTGCTCTTCCTCTAAATTTAACCTTCCTCATCCTTAATTCACTGTCGTAATTAGTACATATGCGTATCACCTGAACAGGTAGTAGGACATGGTGCTTAAAAAAACACGACTTACTAACTAAGAATCGAATACCTTATATAAAGCAGGGAAAACCATTAAACATTACCATGAATAAAATCAGGATCTCTTAATTTTGTAGCAAATCACTCTTATCACTTAACCACGGTTCGGGATAGACTGCGCTTAGAACTATCCCTAGCACATTTCCATTTAGTTGCCTATCCATTTCATGAAACTCTCATCCTCAACCACGTGGTCGCGAAACAAGAGCTGACAGCTTGTGGTACCTCACCTGTGTTCATTTCGAGAAGGCTTATCTCTAAGACACAAATCTCGCTGTTCCCTTACAAGATGTAGGAATGAATATAGCAACAGTCGACTGACGTTTGGAGTTCACTTCTTAGCGCACGGTTCATTATTGGTAATGGGGGTGAAAAGTGGTTGCATCGACTATCTAAACGTAATAAAGACATGAGAGGCAGGGGGAGAAGGAGGGGGATGACTGTCAGTGTCGTGACACTGTGACAGCCAACTTGGTTTATAAAGCCCAGTCTTCATATTACGTAACATCGAGTCCTTAGTGTCCTTTAGAGCAATGGTATTCAACCATTTTTGTTCGCGTACCCCCACAAATTATCTTAAACTTTGTCCCTCCCCAAATTTGTTAGTGGATAATGTTATGTTAAACTTATTCTATAATCTTCATCTAAAATAAATAAAATACATAATTACGTCTAAAATAAAGTGTTAAATTATGAGTTTTAAATGTGAAATATATATATATATATATATCTGTACACTTTTTTTTTTACATAAGATGCCTTTCCGTACCGCCGGGGATACGCGTAGCCCTGGTTGAACACCACTGATTTATAATTTAAAAATCTTATACACATGTGGTTATCGGCATTCTTTAGTCAACAAAAGTGAGATTTGGATTCATTTAATAATAGTTTCATTTTAATATAATTATTTCTAAACTTTGTTGTATTTTTTTAAAATATGGTAGAACTTTTTTACTGTTCTCGAGTCCACTGTTTTCCCTTAGTTTTTTTAACGCCACGTCTTACTATTCGTTCAGGCTATACGCTTATGTACTAATTAGGATAATGGTATTAAAGATTAATAAGGTTATATTTAGATCAAATGTACCCGCATTTGCGTGGAGGGAGAGAGTAAAACAATTTTGGAAAACCAACCTCAGTACACCCGACTGAGACTCGAGCCTCAATATCCCCGTTATCGGCAGTCTATCATATTGCGAGATTAACGCCTTAGACCATGTGGTCATAGAAGCAGTTTTTTTAAGGTTGAATATAGAAAACATCACCACCTTTGTTTGAGCTGTACCACCTATCTAAACTACGCGTTGCGTATCCATGGGATGAGATTGGCCCTTGAGTTATTTTAATTTTGTTCCCACCCGCATCAGTGGGCACGTGGTCTAAACGTCAAGCTAATTTAGTCTATGTTTAC
This sequence comes from Timema podura, assembly GCA_033556935.1. Taxonomy (NCBI): domain Eukaryota; kingdom Metazoa; phylum Arthropoda; class Insecta; order Phasmatodea; family Timematidae; genus Timema; species Timema podura. Next base: position 67,487,365 of record JAVRXN010000009.1, on the reverse strand, counting down.
TGTGATGAGGAAGTCGGGGGTCTAATCCCGGCCGAGTGTAGTGAGGCTTTTTTATTTCCTTAATGGCTTATCTCTTTCTCTACACGTGAATGTGGGTACATTTACTATAAATTATGCCTTCTTAATCCATACCCTGTTGACCTCTCTGGTTTTGGGGTAAAGTGCTCGCTTCAGGACGTGATTTGCGTAAGTTCAAACCCAACCGAGGTCAAGTGATACAAATCCGTAGCATAGCTTCCTTCGGAGGGGAAGTAAAGCCGTCGGTTCCATGTCATTGTGGCATGTAACAAAAACCTCGAAGGTATGTGAAAATACCTTTACTGGCGAAATTGGTAATCCCTTTCACTCTTACTCATAGAAATTCAGTGTGTAAAGTAACGGGGAGCGACCATACTCCCTGATCTTCGCTAGTACATGGGATTCCTACCAGAAGGTGCAGGCAGCACTAACCAATGGAAGGGCTGAGTTCATGCCCAGCTCCAGAGGGATATAAATCACATTAAACCAACCTTCGGGTTGTTGACTTAATAATTATAATCCCTGGTCCAGACTGATAGTAAAACGTGAATTAAAAAAATCTCTAAATAAAATATGGTAACCTTTATTCAGTAAACAATTCTAGGAATTGCATTTAAAGGCAGTCTATGCAAAGTACGATAAATTTAGAAAATGACGTACGGAGTTCTTTGTTGAATTCCATTGCTGCTTTAATCTTGTTGTTCATTTGTTCCTTAATCAATGAATATTTTCGCGCAATGATGGCTCATATAAGCCTAAAGCCAAAGTTGATTCAACTTCTCGCCCATGTGACATTATATCATTACTATATTTATTACAAGATGCTTAGTACGGGGTAATCTACCCACTATCATATCTGCTATTAACGACAGTAGGTGCTTGATTAGTATTGTTTTCGCTAACTCGTATTACTGAAATAAGCCAGAAGTCATAGAAAGTATTGGATTTACCGCTAGATTTGAACTAAAAATAGTTAGATTTTAAAGGTTAAAAAAAAAAAAAGATAGAGACACATCACTCTGTAGAAAGAAAATAGTTTAGGGTGACTTTAAATTGAAGTCTATAAACTATATATGCTCAAAACATAATGGCCTAACTGAATTACTGGTTTAAGATAGATAATTTTGCAAATTATTACCTTAAGCAATTCAACCTTTAAGAGAGACAGCCAAACTTACTAGCATTTACCCACCTTGCAACTATATCACTATCAAATCAAGAAAACTACTAATGTACAAACAAGTGAATTATTTATTTGTTACGTACTATAAAAATACTGAAGTATAGTTCAAAAGAGCTAGAGCAAGGCTCTTCAAACTTTTTATGTCCAAGACACAAAGTGTTTGCCTCCTGTTAGCTCTCAGGCCGCAATACTGTACCCACAATATTAAGATTTAACACTTAATATATTATTATTATTTTGGCGTCCCGAGTGAACGAACAGTCACACTCACGACTATGCTCGAACACTTCCGACTATATTCGAACAGACCCGAAATAGTAATATATCTCTCTCTCTCTCTCTCTCTCTCTCTCTCTCTCTCTCTCTCTCCCAGTAGTCATTTTTGCCGGTTCAAGGTAAATTTATACAAAAACCTAATATTTTTCTTCCCGTATGGAGCAAAAATAATTTATAAAATAACTTAAAATACGTATTTATTTTATAATATAGAATATAAACCTGTATTTGTCATTTTTTCTCTTGAAATAATTTTACATTTTTTATGAGCCGACGAGCCGAAAAAGTTGTTAAGGCGGGCCGCAGGTTGAAACCCAAGAGCTAGAATTTCCGATACCCTCAATATGATTATTTTAGCCACCATAAAGCTAGATCTAGCGAGATGAAAGCTAATGTGGTAATACTGGTTAGTAGTATCAGAAACAAATAATCTAATGGATTTAAGGAAAGCCACATACTCATTTGCATTTTGTTTTGAGTTATTTATAGACAAAGAAAATCTAATTTCCGCAAGAGAGTTGATAATCAATCTTCCCTTCTAACAATACCTGAAGTTGCCTCAGAGCTTGTCATTATGTGTAGCTTGCGTGTTATAGCTGCCACCCTTCCCGAAATAAAATAAGAAGCCATTCCTTGAATTACGTAAGGCGTTTTTCATTATTTTCGAACACCCCTTTTTCCCACGTAATGGATCGTAGTAGACTATTGTTCATAACCCCCCCCCCCTTTTTCTATTTTACGTATTCTTTCTACAATTTGATAAATTAGATTGTATTTATTGTTTTGTTATTTTTAGACATAAGGATTGGTGATAAAGTAAGTGATATGAAATTTTAGAATAGTTTACTTTATTATTATTATTATTATTATTATTATTAGTAATAGTAGTAGTAGTAGTAGTAGTAGTAGTAGTAATAGTAGTAGTAGTAGTAATAGTAGTAGTAATAGTAGTAGTAATAGTAGTAGTAGTAGTAGTAATATTAGTATTACTAAAGCAAAAATCAGTTGTCATGTGTATTGTAATTAATTATCGCTGTGCAAAATATGAAGTCTATATTCACATTATTTCTATAAACAGTGATTGAAGTAAAAAAGGTTTTTTATTTATATTTTGTATCACCATTAACATTGTTTAAAAAAAACCTTACATAAGATGAATTGTGACCTTCCCTCAATTGCTCCCCTCGTAAGATAATGCTGTACCCTCCCCCTCCCTCAAAAACACTTACTTTGATTGTGGACAGCCCCTAATTAACTTTTTAAGGGGTGGTGGTGATAAGGGGTGTCTTTCCCGCAATATTTTCAAACAATGAATGCTACTTGATGATTTGTTTATGTTCAGCTTAAATAATGGGATAATAATGGAAATAAATCTGATTTAAACATATCTTAAATTAATTTTAATTTTAGAAACGTTTTCGTTTATTTTTGTTTTGTATTTTTCGCCGCGACTTCGTACCTGTACTGGCTATACGCATATATTAATTACGATGATGGAACAGGGATGAGGAAGGTATAATTATATTGATTTGATATTGAGAGAAAGTGGAAATACGTTTTGGGAAAACCACCTTCAGTACACTCGACCGAGATTCAAACCCCGATTTCCCCGTCATCAGGAGTCTAGTCTACTGCTAGAGTAGTGCCTTTAACCATGAGGTTACCGAAGCGGGTCAGAAGCTAATTGAAGTATTATTTATGTTTATTGGAAGCTAGGTTGTAAAGAATTTAATTACTGTGTATTGTCCTCTTTTTATGTGAGAGAATGCGAACAGTCTAATCGATTAGAAGAAATTTTAAATAGGTGAATTGTGCACTTTATAGTAGGATATTAATTGGAAATTAATACAATAAATTGCCAGCAGACTAAATAAAGTTCAGTATAAGCCAACCAGCTGAACGTTAACTACACTATTTCTGAGGTAAAATAATTCTTAGTGAGAGGGTAGCAGGGTTAGGGTAGGTTAGGTTAGGTTAGGTTAGGTTAGGCCAGTTTAGCATTGCCCAATATTCTCTGGGAAGGAAATCTTGGTGCAATGTAGCAGTGCTCAATCCACCTTGGGGGGGCGTGGAGAAAGGAGGGAGGAATGTTGATGGTAGCCTGAGTTCAAAAGTCCAACTACGCCCAATAAAGTGCAAGCCTATATGAAATTAATTTTTAATTTTAGAAATGTTAACATTTATTTTTATTTATTGTTGCTAAATTTTAATGTCTCGTAAACTCTTACAAGCTCATCCCTTAACGGCAGTGTCGCAAACAGCCAACTTATGCGTAAAACGAATAGTGGAGCATTTACGCTTCAAATCGTAACAAAATAAAAATAAAATGTGTGCAATTAGGGCCATCGTGAAAATAGGGGGTATTTTTTTAGGCCGTAAGTTCTTTGTTTGGGGACAATAATATGAGACGTGGGATGATCCCGGGAAGTATAGGATGTCTGAGCAACCTTAGAGTGCATGTATTGGTATAGATAGATTTTGGTAGAAAGATGTTCTGAAAGGCCTTTTCGCCTAACAGAATACTACTATATACTAAAATTCTGGTAGAAAATAAGACCTTACAGACTGTCCTTCATACCAAAATCAGGATATATGTGAATGTGTATGTCAGTGGGTTACCAGTCTCCCACAGCCATCGCCATGTGTCTTCATGACAAGTGTTAACAGTTCCGGCGTCTGTGCCTGTTAAGACGCCATTGTGTGCTATGTGTGTGTATACACCAAGGTTAGAGGCGGGGAGAAGGGCTTCGTGTGTGTGTGTGTGTGTGTGTATGTATGTGTGTAGATTTGGAAGCGAGAGTAGTGTCAACAAATAGTGGCGGTGATAACGAGCATTCAGGCATCAGGTTTTTTTTGTTACTACCTCATGTTAAAACATGAGTCAGCAACTTTTTAACCGTGTGGAGCGAGCATGTGACAAAGACAGGTTGATCGACGAAGAGGAGGTTTGTCTTTGCGGATGGATCTCTTTTTTTTTTTTTTTTTATCATCAGAGATAGTCGCGGAAATCAATAGCCCGTATGCAAGAACGAGACTAAGCGAAACAGAAGATAGAGTGAGATAGAAGGTGTGTTGAGTTGCAGAAAAGTAGATAACGAATCAACTAACCTTCGACTCAACTCCCTCCACCTTCTGTTTTCGCTCAACCTCATTCCTGCAAACGAGATTTTATTCACTTCTTTGTGAGCGAGTTTTTAGTTATATTATCTTGGCCGTTAAATAAACTAATGTACTGTCTATAAATAAGTTAATTCTCCCCCCTCTTCATTGGCTGCATGGTTTAAGGTGCTACTTTTGCAGTAGACTAGACTGCCTATGACGGTGAGATCAAGGTTCGAATATAGGTCGGGTGTAATTAGGAAAATTATTCCGAAATGGTTTTTCACTCTCCCTCCACGCAAATGCAGGTACATTTCCTATAAATATAACCTTTAATATCCCTAAAACCACTATCGCTATTACATCAGCTTACAAACTGAACAGGTTGTCAGACGCGATGCTAAAAGTGAAAGTTAATTCTAATTATGTACTAATACTCTTGAGGGCGTATAACCCGAACGGGTAGTGAGACACGGTAAAAATAAAATAAATAAAATACTCTTGACATTAGGGTTGGACATTCACTCCTTAAAATGTTAAGGTCCTTCATTCGTTTAGTTAGTTGATAAGTTGTCCTTTCTTTATAGACGGGTCAAGAAAAACTAAAGACCGTTTATAGTTTAGTCTCGGGTGTGGAATATACTTATGTCGGGTATACAATTGACAAACAGTTCAGGTTGAATGAGGGATTGGCTAACGGCCGAATCTCGACTATATATAAGGCCCATAGAAAGCAACGCCTAAAAACACTTCTGAAAGACCAATTGTAACAGGCTAAATAATAATAATAATATTATTATTATTTAGCACCGCGTCTTACTACCCGTTCGGTTTATACGCTTAAGTACTAATTACGCTAATGGATTAGGAATTGGGAAGGTTGAATTTAGAGGAAGTGAACTCGCATTTGCGTGGAGGGAGAGTGGAAAACCATTTAGGAAAAAACCCAGTTCACCCGACCGAGATTCGAACCCTTATCTCCCCGTCCTCGGCAGTCGGACTCAACACGACTAGCGCGTTTGCCAACTACGCCACAGAGGCGGATGGCTAAATAATTAAATAGACCATTATTACTTTATAGTAATTATTTATTTAGCTCCAGCTAAACAAAAGTTTATGAGTACATTTGGGGTTGATATTTTAGGTCTCATTCCCTACTTTGTTACATTTATTCCAACTTTTATCTTTTCACTTCATAGTATATTGCAAGTGTGTGCAATATATATATATATATTTTTTCACTTATTACGCTTTGGTTAACATAATTATTTTAAGTTTTTTGCAAAAAAAAAATATTTCCACCACGTCTTAGTACCTGTTTTGGTTTTACACATATATTAACTATGCTAATGAAATAGGGATGAGGAAGGTAGAATTAGATAAGAAATGTACCCACATTTGCGTGGAGGGAGAAGGAAAAAACCTTTAGTAAAAAAATCCCCATTACAACTAGCTGTGATTCTAAACCTGATCTTCAGTCACCAAAAATATGGTCTAACACGAGAGTGACGCGCTAGACAAAGCAACCAAACATGTTTTGCAACTAAAACTCTGAACATGTTTTACGGTATTCTTTAATTGGTACAATTTAACAAACTGTTTATTAAAGGTTTAATTTAATTGGTATGTGTGAGGAAGTAGAACGCGAACATGTGGAAACTCCACGATACAACTATCCTATTGAAGCCAACCGGTATTTGAGTCAAGACTTCCACGTCACAGAAAATTGCTGACTTGACTCCTTAAACCATGTGATCACCGGTGCGGTTGGAAAACAAATTCTAGAAAAGTACTTGGTGTACTTGTTATAGTCAAATTCTTGAAATAAAATCCACTCGCATCCTCCCAGAAACAAACTGACATTAATATTCATAAGCACTATAATAAATCAAGTTTTGAGGGAGGGTGTGACTAGACATTATTGGTACTTAGGCCCACTATTGGAAAAGGAAGCTTCTTGCGATTTCTTTTTCTTTTTAAGCTCCAAACAAAATGGAAATATTTAATTTATCTCTTTGTTCGAACATTCTTGATAGCGATGGGCTGCAGGAACCAAAGTAGCGTAAGCCTATCTATAATAATACCGTCCAAAATAAAACAATGTGTGTACCAAGTTCGGTCAAAATTTATACTTGTTTGTATGAGAACTTTTGAACAAATTCTTCATATTTTTAAAATGTTATCCTAATTCAAGCTATTCGTTTTGATGGTATATTTTTTTACCATTAGTGCTTAAGGCTACTGTAGATAACTGCACAATATTCAAGTATATGTTACACTATAGCCGTCGAACATGATTTAAGTCGTGGTTTATTGAGAATTTACGTGTTACAGTCACAGTACGTGAAGATAAGATGTGTGTGTATACGTGTAAATGTAATGTATATTTGTATGTATTGATTGTAATTTTGTTTTTTAGTACCAAGTCTTAATAACCTTTCATGTTATACGCATATTAATTAATTACGATAGGTTGAATTTAGTGTGAGAGTGTACCCGAATTTTCATGTAGAAAGACTTGAAAATAGTATAGGGAAAACCACCTTCAGTACACCTTACTGGGATTCGAATCCCAACACCCCCGACATTGGTACAACAGTTTATTGCGAGAGTGACGTATTAGATCATGCGGCCACCAAAGCGGGTAAGTTTAAAGGTTCTTTTAAAAAATTTGCACCACGATTTATTACCTATCCGGGGTATACGATATTGGAAGAGAAATGAGCGAGAGAAAATTTAGAGAAAATGTACTCACATTTGAGGGGAATGCCTCAATAACACCGGGCCAGTATTCGAACCCCGACTTCCTCCTTACAGGAAAACCAGAGAAGACGACAAGGACTTTAAAGTTTAGGCTACGTGCTCACCAATGTGACTAAATTTGTGTATATGGGTGTGTGTTAATTAAATAAATAAATAATATAAAAATGAAAGACACAGAAAGGAGGAACGCGTGTATAAATTAGTTAACCAAAAGGTTTGTCATATGTAAACTAAGAAACCTTTCCCTATGTAGCTTTAAATTCTACTTTGTTCCACAATTTTGCATCTAGAATTTCTCTAACCTATAATTTGCCTGCCTTATAAAACTGTCCCGGCTTCATTAAATTACGTTCCGTCTCCCAATACAAAATTGAAAGTGTACCTCGAGACTCAATTACACAACTTGAATACAATGTGTAATATAACGTCAGATGTTGGCTGAAGGGAAGGTAATGGTTGAGAATTTTAGACTGAAGGAGAAATTACTCTGTAAATAAACATGAAACAGGAAAGGCCACATTAAGTTGTAGAAAGCGAAGTGTTCTATTTCGTGCTTTATTAAATTAGACAGCGCTTGTATACCTGAACAACGCTTATAAGAACCTTTTAGAGAATATAAAATGTAAATGTAGAGTAGCCAGCCAGCTTCGACAAAAGTGTAATTATGTTTATCATGAAAGTGTCGAAATCGACACTATGTTTCAAAACTAAGAGCTTCAGAGCGAATTCTTTATTCTATCTTAAGGATTCATAAAATTCTATGTAGAAACTTGTTGAAATATCAGAGGAAATTCTTCCAACGGCAGATCACTTATAAGTAGATTAGGAAGGCACCAGAGCATTATTTCTAAAGCGTTAAAAGTGTATAGGCTAATACCGTCTTTACAATTATTTTAACAAGTATTTTTATTTTTATTTTAGCACCATGTCTTACTACCCGTTCTGGTTATACGCTTGTGTACTAATTAAGCTGATGGTTTTAGGGATGAGAAAGGTTATATTTAGAGGAAGTGTACCCACAGTTGCGTGGAGGAAGAGTGGTAAGCAATTTGGGGGGGGGGAACTAGTACATCTGACCCAGAATCGAACCTCGATCGCCCAGTCATCGGCAGTCTAGTCTAAGGCGAGAGTAACAAATATGTATTTAAAACTTTTTTTTCAACAACAGGCAGATATTTAAAAAAAACTCTCATTAGGGGTTTTTAACAAGCATGTTCTGAACCAGACGATTATAATAGGACACAACCTACTTACTTAGCTCTAGAAAAGACATAGCACCCAGTCCACGAACCTGACGTCAATTCACTAACATCAAATGAAAAAAACAACTAATTTTATAGGTTTTTTTAATATTAACCCCACTTAGAGCTATAGTGTGCTAACGGTGGTGCAGAATCAATCATGGTCTTGTTGAAAGCTTCCTCTCCTCTTTCTGGCTCAGTCCACCCCTCTCACCTTTCTACATTACCCCCTCCTACCACACCCTCCAAGGCATCAGCACTAAAACATTGGAAAGAGCTTTTTTTTTAACTCGCTCAACACATTATCTACAAAATATTATAAGCTTATAACTATAGTAGGATTTTGTTAAATAAGAACCTTTTAAAAAATGGAAACATAATTTTTGCGGTCAACATTGATGAGATTTTATTTGATCATTAGTGTCTATATGAAAAGAGACAGTTGTGGATAACATGACTTAACGTATGAATAAATTAAAACAACTTTAATCATTTTTATAACTGTCAAAAAAAGTTCCTTCCTCGCTAAATAATTATATATGTTGTTTTATTCAAATCATAACGCGTTTTCTCCAAATATAGGCCTACTTGAGGTTTTTAAAATCTTGATTTTTAGTTCACTACAATTTTTGCTAATAACCTTCGACACATGAACAAAGGCGTCAGCTTAATCTTGTCTGGTTTAGGGGTGACGTAGAGGTTGGGGTTCAAATCACCTTCGAGTATACTGAGGTGTGTTTTCCACACGCTACAACCATGAAGATGATGTTACACCTCTTCTAAATTATACCTTCCTAATAGGTGTGTGCGAGATCGACCTTTTTGGTTCGAGACGAGATCTGGAACGAGAATTTTAGAATCCCTTACTTCTAGGCGAGAGCGGAAATTAAAAAATGTAAAACTAATTATTTCTAAATTTGCTAATATTACGCACCTTAAAACACTGACAACATTTAATTTGTTAAATGAATACATAGGCCCTAATAGAGGAAATTTAAACAAATATATATAAAGTTAAAAATTTAAACAATTTTTTAATAATTTGCTATAACTTAGGCTACTTAAATTATAAACATTTATTAAACACGTGCTAAATCTAACTTTACACCTAGAATAGGTTGACATACATTATTACATTTAAATAATAAAGGAAACATGAAAAGAAAGTTTAAAAGTAAATGAAATATGGTTAAAAAAAACAGCAATTCCCGAAATTTTGGGGATTACAGAATATGTTTTCCGACAATCGGGTATGGGAACGGGAAATATTTTTTCCCGCGGGAATCCCGCGCACCCCTACTTCCTAATCCCTACCCTATCCTAACCCACATTTATTGTCAATGGTGTCAATCTAGAAATATTTTAAACAGTTGTTGATGGAGGGGTCGTAAATCGAATCTATTTGGAGTACTGGGGATCGACTCGGTGGTCTAGTGGTTATAGTTCCTGTAAATAGAGCCACAGGTCGCGGGTTGGATCCCAAGCGCTTCCAGTTTGTTTGTAAAGCATTGGGGCTAACTCGGCCCCTTGTGAGGACAAATGACAAGCTTCTTGAATGAAAAGGTATCGGCTGTGGGATGGGGGAAAAAAAATGATATTAATGGCCGGAGGTTTCGTTGTAATGATAACATTACACCTTCTGTCCACAGTAGTTGGCATTATATTGGCCAACAGACGGCGGACGCTCGGTCGATACGGCCCGATTGCGGTCTGACACCATGGAGGTTTTTTTTTAGACCATTGGTTGTGGTTTCCTAAATGTGATTTATCTACTCACCCTAATGCACGTTCATTTCGTCTAAACTGTCTCCTTTCTTCTTATCAGATTAAACCGTTTAGTATCCCTTATATTTAATAGTATGAAAAAAATTATCACAATCTATTAGCAGAATAAAGTATGTACTGTACATATTTCGAAGGAGACGGTTGGCGAGGAATGTGTTGAGGCGTCCGTAACGGCCGCCAAACCATTAAAGACCTCACACGGCCACTCTGGTTTAAATGTGAATAGTGATCTCCTAAAATAATATACAGTTCGGTTTTATCGCTACTGTTGAGAAACAACGAACCGACCTTACAATGTCGTCAATAAATCACTTTTATGGATGATGTGACGTCCTTCAAGAATTTTCAGTAGAATTGTTTAATCGAACTCTTTTTATATAGCAATTTGCTATCCTGATAACAACAGCTTTGTTAAATACTAAATAGAGGAATGCTTTGTTTAAGAAATCTGAAGTGTCGATTCCACCCCCACACCGTGTATCCACCCAGTTTCATAAATTTGCCTTTGTTAGCCCATCCCTATACTTTATATTTTATTTTATATTTATTTATTTGAAGTATTCAACGTGCACGTTATAAACCGACTGATTATATCCTCACACGAGAATTTCTATGAGCGAGTGCAAAAGGGCCTACCAATTTTGCCGGAAAGATATTTTCACATATCTTCCAGGCCACAATCGACATGGGCCTGACTACTTTACTTCCCCTCCGAAGGAAGTTGTGTTACGGATTTTTATCGCTCAAGAAAAGTCCTTCACCCCAGCTGGGTTTGAACCCATTAACATCGGGTCATGAGGCGCAAACTTTACCCCAAGGCCACTGAGGTCAACCCGTACTATTATCCATCCATCCATTCAATACTTCACAAGCGTGGACTAAACGCCAAGCTCGTCTAATCTGGTTTGCCGGGAAGCGGGAAGGTCAGGGTTCAAATCCCAGTAGGGTTTACTGATAGTGTTTTTACTTTCTAATCTAAAAATAAAGTAATTGTGAAAATTTTTCTAACTCGATATTATGATGAAATGTACGTTTTATGTGCCCCCAAACCCCCAAAAAATGGATTTTAAAATTTTTGTTTGTACCCATGTCTGTCTGTATGTCCTGTCCCTGGCCACAGATCTGAAACGGTTTGATAGATTTTGTTCAAACGTGATATTAAGACGTTATACCTCTGGGCATTTTTATTATTTTATTTTTAGCCTAGCCTTTAAATTAAAGGTAGATAGGTTACGAGTGATTTTTTTTATTCAAAATTTTTCTAAAATTGATTTAGTGATTTGGATTAAAATTAATATCTAGGGAGTGTTTGATATCCCCAATAACATTTTATAGTTTTTTTGCTTTTATAAAAATTAGTTTAAGGGTAGTTTACTGATGAGTGATTTTTGAAAATTTAAATTATTTCAAAAATGACTTTAACAATTTGGTTTAAAATATATATCTGTAGAGTGTTTGACATGACAAATAAAAATGTATAGCCCTACATGATTTTCGGTAAAAAAAATAGTTTAAGGAGTAGTTTACTGATGACGGTTTTAAAAGAGAGTTTGAAATATTTTAAGAATAGCTTTAAAAATTTAGTTCAAAATAAATTCGTTGTTACATGATTATAAATAATGTTTGTTGGTTTTTATAAAAAAAAAATAAGAATAGGTTACTTAAAACCAATTTTTTTTAAATTTGAAATATTTTGAAAATGACCTTGAAGATTGAGCTCAAATTGGATATTTGGGAATATTATTTCATGATAAATAATAATAACATTTTTTTTTTACAAATATAAATCATTTAAGGGGAGATAGTTTTTTTAACCTTTTTTCTCCCCCAAACTATAATTCATATAATAAAATGCAAAACCATCTCACTCACTCACTCACTCATCACCGTATTTACCCAACCCCTGAGCCTGTAACCTTAAAATTTTGATTGGCAGAAAGGTAGCAGGATTGCCTCATATAACCAGAAAAATCTAAAATTGGAAAATTTCAAAATGGCCCTCCAGGAAACGGTGGGAATATAATTTGAAAAAAAGTTTTTCATATGAGGTATAAAATTAAAATTTGGCAGATAGGTAGAGAGACAACTCCAAATAGCCCAATAAATCTTAAAATTTGCGGTGGCCACATGGTCTAAGGCGTTACTATCGCAATAGATTGTACTGGCGATACTGGGGAGATCGTGGTTCGATCCTGGTTGGGTGTACTGAGGCTGATTTTTCCTTAATAGTTTCCCACTCTCTCTCTCCGTGCAAATGCGGGTACACTTCCTATGAATTCAATCTTCCTCATCTAATGTTTCAGGAGGTGGACCACTAGGTTTGGAGGCTTATTAAAATCAGCTTGCACTTAGATTTTATAGAGTTCACAAATTCTACAGCATTATTCTTGCGAAATTCCCTATGTTTTCACTGGTTTTTATTTCCAGACACAAAAAGTTTCCTATGTTTCCTCGGCTCTTCCAATTTTTCATTTGCTTAGTAAGCTTGCATGTATCCTTCGTCTACCCTCTAAGGTGGCAAGCTTACCTTGCGTTATTTCTCTATGGTATACTTTACCGCATAAGATAGGGCCATAACGTAATCAGTCACGGTAAAGACTACTAACTTTCAGGGTAAACGGTTTGTACATACTTTTAACTAAATATACTCATACTCATATAGCAGGCATCTGGTAGAATGAACCATTTAGAAAACACAAATTTGTTTTTTATGGTCGACATTGATAACATTTCACTATTTATTATTATCATTATTATTATTAGTGTTATTTGATAGGTAGGCCTATTGATAACACATATCAAAAGTGACAGCAGCAGATCATGAATTGATTTATAAATACGTGAGAGTAACTCCAGTAACATTTCTAGCTGTCAAGATAATGCTCTTCCTATGAAATATGGTATTTAGATAGCGAGTAATTTTAGGTACCTTATGAAACCAAGCTTTCAACAAGAAGAGTTTATTGCCGAATAGCAAGTCTAGTTTGGAACTGAGGGGAAAAAACCCTGATGAAATACTACATTTAGAGCATCGCTATGTATGGAGCAGAAAAGGAAGATGGAAAAGAAATACTTAGAGAGATTTGGAATGTGGTGCTGGAGAAGAATTGAGAAGATCAGGTGGACAGACAGGTTGACAAATGAAGAAGTCTTAAGAAGAGTGGGTGAGAAGAGAACCATTTTGGTTGTGATTCTTCGGTACAAAGTAAACTGGATTGGACACATCCTTAGGAGGAACTGTCTTTCCCACGACGTCATAGAAGGCAAGGTTGAGGGAAATAAGGAGCTTAGGAATAAGAAGGATTCAAAAATTGGATGACTTGAAGGGAAAGCGTATAAATACGAACGGGTAATAAGATGCGGTGAATTAAAAAAAACTTGAAGGGAAAGAATAAAATTCTGGGAGCTGAAAGGAAGAGGCAAATAACAGGGCCACTTTGGCTACTGACAAAAGAGTGTTACTAGACAGAACAACTAAAAATAGTAATAATAATGAAACTAGACTTAAGAGGGTTATAGCTCACTTTACCACAGGGTTGGTCTAGATAACAATAGCCGCTATTTTAATGCATATCATTCACCGTATCTGGTTTTGGAACAACATCTCACACATAGGAGCCAGAATAATATGAGGGTGAAGATCAAGGGGGGTGATGTGAATAAAATCTGGGTCATAATGTATAACATGCAGGTGCATTACTAAGCTTCTCTCTCTCTCTCTCTCTCTCATTCTTTGATTTGTCCATTCTCTCTTCCTCTTTCTGTGACCTGCCCCTTGTGCGTGCAGTTTACAGTTTGCATTTGTGGTTAATGAGACAACACGCTGCAGCGTACCATTGCCCAAAGGATTCGATTACTCCCCGGTGACTAGACTTTAAGTGACACAGGGTCAGGGGAATCTCTTTGGTGGAATTATAGTTCCAAGTGAGGCTAAATCTATTACCATCAACTTAGAACAATTGGATCCCCCCCCCTTTTTTTTAGTGCAATTATTATTGGGAAAAACCCCTCTGTACACCCGTTAGAATATGAACCCAACCTCCCGTCATTGTAGACCAAACTAGCGCATGTAAACCGTGTGGGCCCAATGAAATTATTAATACGAGTTATTGATTAAGATTTTTATTAGTCTATGTCGGTGGGAAACTCTGTCGCAGTCAAAAAACTTTTCCTGATGGCTTGTGCTGTTTGTAACTTGATATTTCATGTTTATAATTGGAAGCATTCCGTTTTTTGAATGAGTCATTGACGTGACACTGCCACCCAATATTCTCCCCCACTCCTTTTTACTTTCTCGCTATCTTACAGGTAGAGAAATTATTGTGATCGTCAAAAAAATCGAACTCGAGATTTTGATGAATCTTAACGTTTTATGACTCCCTGAATCCGAAAAAGTGATTTTTGAATTTCCGTCTGTCTGTCTGTCTGTCTATAACTCCGACTAGAGCCTAAACTATTTTACCGATCGGTCCAAGACTTTGTAGCTAGGGTTTTCATAGGGTTGCCCAAAGGGATTTTTGGAGTTGGATATCGACCCCTAAAATTAAGGGTAGTTTACTGAAGGGCAAAAAGAGAAAAAGTCGATTTTCTCAAAATCGGCTATAATAATTTTGATTAAATTTCATTTATAAATATTGAAAACAAAATGGCTGCTATCAATATTTCGGCAAAATGACTTTAAGGGCTCCGGTCTGATGAGTAAATTATAATTTTTTATCATATCTCCGAAACTATTTGAAATATGAAATTACTTATCATTATAAATATGTAGATCTCTTTATAATACAAATATTTTATTCGAGGCATATTTTTATAAAACAAATAACTTTAAAGATATACACAAATATATATCTTTTTTTAACTTTTCGAACACAAAAGGTAAAGTATTGCGACCGTAACAAAAATCTAACCTGAAATTTTGATGGATATCGACGTCTCATGACCCCCACAACCCTTAAAAATGTTTTTTGCAATGCCGTCTGCCTGTGAGTCTGTTAAAACTTAAAACTAAGAGTAGTTTTATAATGGGCGGAAATGAAAAAACCGATTTCCTCAAAATCCGCTCTAACGATTTTGATTAAAATTCGTATCTAGGCATTAATTAAGATTATAAATAAACTGGCTATTTTTATTTTTCCATGAAAATGATTTTTAGGGTACTTTACAGAAGCGGAAATTTCCGTATCTCCCCAACTATTTGAGACACTAAATACCTTATCATTGCAAAATTGTAGTAATATTAAAAATAAAAAACTTTTATACGAAATATATTTTTATAAAAACAACAGTTTGTGAGATATTGGCAAATATATTAATACAATTTTGTGAGCTTTAGTTGTAAAGATATACTACTTAAGTTTTAACGCAATAATTCTCCGATGCCATAGAGTAATTAAATATAAGTCTCTCAAAAAATTTATGTTATTTTTCCTTAAACCGTTTAACAGAAATGTTTATCCACCAATGATCTATCTCCATTTTAGACTCAATAGTCAATATTTAAATTTTTTATTGGTAAAAATTTATAAATGAGGAATTTAATACCCATGCGCTGACCTGAAGATGTGCAACACCTAATAAAATGTCGATTGAAAGTCGAAATTTTAATACGAAGTGGACCCAATATAAATTTTTTTTATTGGTCCAAACATACAAATGAGGACATTAATTCTTTAAAAATAAAAATATAAAATTTAAACCCGGGACTAAAAAAATAACTATAGTGCAATTTATGCTTAGGTTTGCTAGTGTATACTATTTAGTTTCACATACATTACAAGTTATGAGTAAATATCTCCATTTTTAAACAGTATATCGAAAAGTCCGAGCGGGGTTCCGTACCACTTATTTTACAACACTTCATTTCATCTTTGCATTCATAGAAAATGATTGTAAAATTTCGCATTAAATTGTCTTAAATTTTCAATACAAACAATTTTCATCATATGCGTTCCAAGCAGTTGTAACTGAATAGTCAACGTGAGGTGTACATGTCTTGAATAAACTTGATACAACAGTGTGTGTGCTATTTTAAATTTTCGTCTGAGCAACGTAATTTTTACATTGTGTGGCGAATTTCACTTCTCAATTGCCATACCTGTGGCTACATTGAAAAATATGTTGTCTGGCCTATGTTGTTATGTCTTTTATTTTCACATAAATCCTCTTTTCCCTCTCCCAAATATATCCTATCTACACCACTAGACTACAAATCAGGTACAGGCCTATATAATTATACCAATCTCATGTGCTCTCTTTTTTTTTTACAAAAAGCAATATAATATCAATAAAACCCCAATATGCTGTTTTTTAAATTCAAATGGATAACTACCTGCTTCAGTAGCCGCTTGGTCTAAAGCAATGTTTTCCAAACCCTGGGTCGCAAGAATGTTTCTGCGGGTCGTGGGAAGGTCTCGAATTTTCTTCTTTTTTTTTTCAAACTTTACGAAATATTACACTTACAAACACTTCATAAAACTGAAGAATCACTACATTATCGAAAATAGTGACAATGTTGAAACAAAGTTTTGAAACCCTCCTGCTGTACTCGGAAAATTGGACCCAGCTCAAGGACTTTACCCATTTTGACTCTGAAAATTTAAAAGCCTCATTTCCCTGCTCTGACAATATAGCCTACCTCTGTGAAGAAGGGTTTTCATGTCTTGAATCGATTAAGATCGACCCACTTCGGTGGCGTAGTTGGCTAACGCGCTAGTCGTGTTGAGCCCGACTGCCGAGGACGGGGAGATCGAGGTTCGAATCTCGGTCGGGTGAACTGGGGTGGTTTTTCCTAAATGGTTTTCCACTCTCACTCCACGTAAATGCGGGTTCACTTCCTCTAAATTCAACCTTCCCAATTCCTAATCCATTAGCGTAATTAGTACTTAAGCGTATAACCCGAACGGGTAGTAAGACGCGGTGCTAAATAATAATAATAAAAATAAAAAAAGATTAAGATCCTCAGAAGGATCTGCGTTGTACTCTGCCCATCAACATAAGACTCAACCTAAGAGCTGACCTACAAAATGAAGCAGCATCGTGGCTGTCACTGAAATACTCTGTGTCACCAATTTTTTCACGGAAACATATTGTGTACTTTTTCTATTTGTAGGATTAGAAATTTACTTAAATTGATTCAATTTAGTTGATAACATCTATCGATACAAAATAAAAACTGAAAACAACTCCCCTTAAAATGGAACAGCATTATAGTAGCCATTGAAATAGTATTTTTGTTCACTTACCGAATATTGTAATAAAGACAGATTTTCATTGAAAATTATGTTCTACATTTGGTTTTATTTTATGTTATTGAAATAATACGGTTTTTGCTATTTTAACTAATTCAATTAAATTATTTAATAAACAATAATTAAAAATCACAAGAAATAGAAACCACTTGTTATGACCCTTTGGGTCGCCAAACAGGAAAAATATATTTAGGGTCACGATAGAAAAAGTTTGGGAAATATTGGTCTAAGTTATCACTCTTGCAGTAGACTAGATTGCAAATGACAAGGTTTGATCTCGGTCGGGTGTACTGCGAGATGGTTTTCCCTAAATGGTTTCCCACTATCTCTCTCCCTCACGCAAATGCGGGTACATTTCCATCCTCATTACTAAACCATAAGCGTATTTATCACATAGGCGTATAACCCGAACGGGTAGTAATACATGATGCAAAGAAAAGGGCAACGTCCAAGTTTATATTTAACTCCACCAAAGATGAAATTAAAAACTTTTTTTATACCTTTGACCGGTTTCGTCTATGGGAACGTTATTTTTATATCAACACGTTCAACACAAGATTTAATCATTTATGATGTAATTTGAGTAGTTAGGAGTATGAGTGTAGCTTAGAAGAAATACACTCTCAGAGAAACCACAGTGAACATAACATGTTTATTTCTCCCTGGTCTACCCAACAGGTATTTAAACCCCGATTTTCCAGTCATTGGTGGCTGAATGAAATGAAAGTCTAGCGCCTTGGACCACTTGGCCACATAAACTAGTTATATCAGATTATTTTGGTGTTGGTATACACGATGAAAGGTTTCAGTACTACCTAGGTTGATTACACTATGGCCATATCATCTAAATTGCACCATAGTGGAACCAAGTGAGGTAAGCTTGCTAAATTTCAGAGTTTCAGGGGATGTATAGTGATAGGATTTAGAATAGAAACGATGCAGTCAACTTTGTAATAAATATGTTTACTCCCGGCGTTACAAGTGACTGTAAATTATTTGGATAGTAGGATCCTGGCAGGAAGAGCAATGTGTGACAGCGACAAAAAGTTTTTTTTAACATCAATTCTTACTAACCTTTCGGGTGACACGCTTAGGTACTAATTACGTTAATGGCTTTAGGGACTAGGAATGTTATATTTATATGAAGTGTACCAGCATTTTCGTGGAGGGAGAGTAGAAAACCATTTTTAAAAAAGCATCCTTAGTACACACGAGTGAGATTATAACTTCAATCTCCCCGTCATCGGCAGTCTAGTCTACTGCGATAGTGACGCCTTAAACCATGTGGCTACCGAAACGGGTACTACAAAAGCTACTCTAATTATATTAAAATATTATTGGGTCAATTAATATGAAATGGAGATATCAATTTTAATAAATAGGCCTACTATCAATACATATAGAATGTTAATAAAAATATAAACCTGCTTCGTTGGCAGCATGGTTTAAGGCGTCACTCTCGCAATATACTAGACTGCAGATGATAGAGAGATCGGGGTTTGAATTCTGGTCGAGTGTATTGAGGATGATTTTCCACTATCCCTCCATACAAATTCGGGTACACTCCCTCTAAACAAAACCGTCCTCATCCCTAACACCATTATCATATTAATACATAATTGTATAACCCGAACGGGTAGAAGACGTGGTGCTAAAAAAAACTTAACTATGTAATGGATTTTTGAATTTGTGTAGTGTAAGATTATTTCACAAAGCCAGGCTGTAAAAGCTTTTAGGAGACATTTCCGGGTCAATTTTGTATGTGTGTGTGTTTGTGTGTTGTGCGCGCATGCACCACAACTTACTACCCATCTGTTATATACGATTTATTACTAGACTAACGGGATATTTGGGTGAAAAAGGTAGAATTTTAGAAGTAATGTAGGCCTACATAAAATTGGGTGAAGAGAGTGTACGGAAAATCATCACGGTTCACCTAGCTGGGAGTCAATCCCCGAGCTGCCCCTCATCGTATAATCAAACCAGGTGTGATAATGAATAGCAAATAAGCTTATTATTATTATTATTATTATTATTATTATTATTATTAAAGTATAAGCATAATTAGAATATAATATGTATGGTAAAATTTTGGTAAGAAAAACCTTTAAGAAAATGCTAGCTTTTTTTTTTTTTTTTGCGGTCACCTTTGATAAACAAATTTTATCAAATTCTTATTATAGTTTTATAGGAATTAATAATTTATATCAAAAGTGACAGCTGAAGATCACATTACTTTACGTATGAATATAAGAACATATTTTAGCACATTTTGCAAATGTCAAAGCTTATTTCTATGTGAATAAAACTTTACATGATTTCTTTATGGTTTTGTGCGTACCGCGTTTTCCTGCCCCTTCAGGCTATCCTCATATTTACACAGTTAGGTTAGAGATAGGAAAGGTTTATTTGATATAAAATGTACAAGCATTTTTGTGGGGGGAGGGCGGGTTAGAATGGCGATTCACTAAGGAAAATCTACCCTTAGGACACACCACACAATCGGGATTCAATCCCTGATCCCCCGTAATTGGCAATCCAGTCTGTTGCGAGAGTGACGCCTTAGACCACAAAAGCAGGTCTTTCTTTAATTAATAAAGAATACGACCTTAATTATATTTTTATAGCGAGATTAGTTTATCATAGCTTTTTATAGCTCTGTATCTATCCTTGAGCTTCAGCAGTGCTTTGTTTATGAATCTACTTCAAAAAACGGTTATCTCTTTTATTTTTTTTAATTATTGATTCGGTAGTTCCAATTTAATGAATCTCCGTCTCTTTGAAGCCGTCTAAACAAATGCTTTGATGGAGCTACCTTAATTAAATGTCCCCTTTCTACCCTTCGCGTCACGGGCTGGCCATGTGTCGTATGTAGCACGTACTAGTCTCCGTAGCACCAAGAGAGAGAGAGAGAGAGAATACTATATTCATTTTTTATGTGTCCCAACTTTTACGACAGTGCTGTATATGTTTGCGCTCGTTAAAAGCTGAGCTGGTTGGCAATATTTGACGTCAATATGAGAGCTTGGAGACTTTTATATTGTGTTGGAGAAGGAGGTGTTAAGGCTGGTTCAAACTACCACCGAGAGAGACACACATGTAACATGTAATTGATAACACTAGGCCTATACACTATACTTTTATTTATTTTTATTTTAGGTGTTTAACGTGCACTTAATGAAGCGATTGAATATATCAGTACACGACTTATTAACTAACTTAAATCTAGACTAGACACAAAATCCAGTCCATGGTCATTAATTCATCATTGTAAAAAGAGACACCTATGATTAGTTTTCGGCCATGCCAGGAGTCGAGCCCGGGACCCTTATCTCAGTAAATAGACACACTACCGAGAGAGCTATGGTGCGCTTAGTAAATCCGACAGGGATTCAAACCAAGGTATCCCCGCCTGTAGTTCTATTCTTAGTGAATTTAACAAAATATTATTAGAGAGTAAAAATGTTGTACTCTAATCGGTGACCTGGCGGTCTAGGGGTAAGGTGTTAGACTTCTGTTCTGGGGGTCTGGGATTCAATCCTCGGTCCCGGCACAGATTTATCTGATTGCCAAACCCTTACTTCACCTCTGACAAGACGTGTATTAATCACAACTTGTGAATGTGTGGAGTGCCAGGCCTCCACCGTGGTTCGGATCCCACGTTAAACTGTAGGTCCTCCATTTCATCTCGCAATCACCCTACCATTACACATTAGCGTAAGTGCGTGTAATCCGAACGGGTAGTAAGACGCGGTGCTAATAATATATACCCTAATAATTTAAATTGAATTGATTAAGATGCAATTTTAACTACTAGTTCGAATATTAAGTCATTGTTAAACCCACTTAATACATGAGTTTTTACTGTACCTATAATCCCATGAGCATAAATTATTCTGGGTGGGTAAACGATAATGAACTGGGAAGTTTGATTTGATTTATTTAAATTTGGTTATTTCCACGCACTTTTTGTTATTTATTTAACTTTATAAAATTTTCATTTACACTATTTGCTTAGATGACAAAGTGAATAAACATTTTTCATGCATGATTTTAACATCCAAAAAGTTTTCATTCATCCTACTATAAAAAAACACTTTAATGTATTTATTGAAATTTTACTAATAAGTCATTAAAATCAAATTTAATCATATGATCATATTTTTACTTCCTCGTATTTATAAGGTATTATGACTGTGAAAATTTCCCTACCCCGAGATTATGACGAATCTTTATATTTTATGTGCCCCGAATAAAAAAAAAAGAAGGGTATTACAATTCTTTCTGTCTTTACCCGGCTCTAAAGCCAAAACGGTTTGATGGCATTTTTTTTGTTTGATTTTTTCAAAAATTATTTGTATATTAAGTAACACGGTCACACCTCATGGTAATTTTTAAATGTTACATTCTAGCCCTATAATTAAGGATAATTTTCTGATAACAGATTTTTTGACATGAGAAATATGTCATTTGATTTTGGTGGACATTAGTTTAAGGGTAGTTTACTAATGACCTATTTTGGGAAATTCGAAATTTTTGAAAAATTGCTGAAACAATTTTGTCTAAAATTGACATCTGATGATTTTTGACACAAAAAATAACACCATATAGGTATTCATCATCTTAAGATAAATTTGTCTAAGCCTGTTTTACTGAAAACTAATTTTAAGAAAATCCTAATTTTTCGAAAAGAGCGTTATGGTTTTTTAAAAATGTGTGTATATATATATATTGTGTGTGTAGTGTTCTACATAATATATAATAATTTAGGAGAGTACCCGCTTCAGTGGTCACATGCTCTAAGGCGCTACTCTCACAGGAGACTAGACTGCCGATGCCGGGGAGATCAAGATTTGAATCTTGGTCGGGTTTACTAAGAATAGTTTTGTCCAAAATGGTTTTTCACTCTCTCTTCAGGCAAATACGTGTACACTTCCTTTAAATATAACCTTCCTAATCCTTAAAATCATTAACGTAATTGGTACATA
This sequence comes from Timema podura, assembly GCA_033556935.1. NCBI lineage: Eukaryota > Metazoa > Arthropoda > Insecta > Phasmatodea > Timematidae > Timema > Timema podura. The sequence goes on along the minus strand of JAVRXN010000009.1, from coordinate 67,464,762 downwards.
AGCGTGTAACCCGAACGGTTGCTAAAAAAAATACTAAGATCGTTTTACTAAAAGAAAAAACATGAGAAGAGTTTAGAGGTGAATTATTTTTGCAAATTTTGTCAAGAACTGTAATAGCTTACGTGAGAAAGTATGTATGATTTTGCCGTACAATTAGAATATTAGAAAAAGTACCCAACAACATTTATCTTTAAAAAAAATTGTTAATCAACGAAGTACAAATGGTTCCCAACCAAAATATGGAAAATTAAAATCCTTAAGTTAGTTTATTAGTGTGTCGTCGTCAGAATAGGCCTAAGAGGTAGTTTAGTAGATGTGACTTAACCATCCTCTTTACGACACGATAAGGTACAGCACAAGAACCATGGAGGTAGACACACTCACTCGAACAAGCCTCGGTCAATAGAGTTGTTGGAGGCAAGGCGGGGGAGTAGTGACTGCTGTTTCAACTCAATAACAACATTATCCTCGCACTTAATGTTCGTCCGGGCTATCCGCAAATTTATACTGACGAGTAAAAAGATGAGAAAGGTAGATGTATTTTTAGCACCGCGTCTTACTACAGTTTAGGCTATACGCTTATATAGTAATTACGCTAGTGTATTAGGGATAGGCCTCCACCGTGGTTCGGATTCCACGTTAAACTGTAGGTCCTCCATTTCATCTCACAATCACCCTACCATTACACATTAGCGTAAGTGCGTATAACCCGAACGGGTAGTAAGACGCGGTGCTAATAATAATAATAATAATAATATTAGGGATGGGGAAGGTTGAATTCTAGAGGATGTGTAGAGCCTACCCTTATTTGCGTATAAGGAGAGTGGAAACCCCTTTAGGAAAAACTACCCTCTGTACACCCGAACGGGATTCAAAACCCAATCTCTCCACCTTATCCATTTGACAACCGAATCAGGTAGGAAGGTAGTTGCTAAGGAAGTATACTTGTATTTGCGTGGGAAGAGGGTGGGAAATCATTATAGGTGAAAAATAAAGCATCTCAGTACATTTAGCCGGGATCAGGACATTAAAGTCACCGTCAACCAAAATACTATGAGATTGATGCCTTTGTCTGCGTGCTAACCGGTGCAGGCAAGGCCATACTCAGATTTTAATTTTTCTGATATGAGGACATTGAGATGGCTCGTGCCATATTCCCCAAAATAGGAGATGACAAGTAATGTTTTAAATATTAAATCCCTCTCGAATTTAAGGATATTCTTATTATAATTGAACCCTCTTCAGTGAACGAATGGTCTAAGGCATCACTCACGTGTTAGACTGACCTGCTGATGATGGTAAAATCGAGGTTCAAATCCCGATCGTGTCTACTAAACATGATTTTCCAAAATGGTTTTCTACTTTCCTTCTACGTCAATCCAGGTAGATCACCTATAAATTGCTTCCTTCTTCATCCCAACCCCATTAGGGTAATTAGCTAATTATATAATTATGCACATAGCCTGAACAGGTAGTAGGTCACGTCAATTAAAAAATACATAATTGCGACTATATGTAGGTGTTATGTAATTATTTTATTATATTAACACAGGCAATGAGAAATAATTCATAAATCTATTATTAATATAATTTCACTGCCCGCGTCGGTGTGAGCACTCGAACTAAAGACGTCACGCTCTGATTTTCCGGTGAGAAAGAGAACAAGACAAGGTTTAGTACTAAGCGTGATTTTTCACAAATGACTTCACGCTCTACCTCCACGCAAATGCAGGTACATTTCCTCAAAATTAAATTTTACTTATTCCCACCCTACCAATAAAACATGGATAGCCCGGACGGGAAATAACACTTGGAGCACAAAAATACAACTTTCATTAATGGGGGGGGGAGAGGGAAATTAGAGCCCCTAACCCCTCTCTCTCTCCACCCTTTTGTTACAACCCTGAGTGAGGATATCAACATTATCGACATTTCTCGTTTATCTGTTTTCCCTTTGGACACAATTTGAAACGGGCATCAGAGTGAATTACGTTGTGAATTCGAGCTTGACCCTCGACCATGGTTTAAATCGTCGAGGTGTTGATCCTAACGCGCTTACAAAGCCACCTCTGAAGGATTTATGTTAGAATCCAGTCATGTTGGTATTCCCGTGGTGTTGAAACAGATGAAGTACGGTTTGATTATTCCGAGTACGCTTTACCTCATAGTGTATACAAATTAGCGAGATTCCTTTTCAGAGCACGTTTACTTAGGCCCAGTGCAAAGACACAGTTTCTGATACAACATTTTATACAAGAGCTTGGCCACATTTATCGCACATAAGTTTTACCCAGAGACTGTATGACTGTATGCAATACTTTGATAATAAGGTGGTTTTTTTTTTTAACGTTCTCGAACCCCTCTGATAGATAAAAATAATTGAGATCGTAAAAATAAAATCGAACTCAAGATTCTGGTGTCGACGTTTTAAGATCCCCATGAGCCCAAAAAAGTTATTTTTGCAACTCAGTTTGTCTGTCTGTTTGTCTGTCACTATGTCTAGAGGCGAAACCATTTTTCTGATATACAAAATTCATATGGAATAGCTAACAAAGACGAAAGATTACTTACTACATGCCACCTAAAGATTTTCTAATTCAACTAACTTTTAAATAAATGGTACGGTGTACCGCACAGACTTTCTCACTCATAAATACGAGATTTAATCAAAATCGATAAAGTTGATTTTGAGGAAAGAGATTTCTTTTCATAACCTTAGGTAAACTATTCTTAATTTTAGGTTTAGGTGGATAATTCCAAAAAACCATATGAGGAATCTTATGAAAACCTTAGACATCATATTATAAGCCTAAAATTAAGGGTGATTTTTTCAAAATCAACTCAAGCTATTTAGATTAAATTTCGAATCTTTGAGCGAGAATGTCTGTGCGGTAAAACATATTATTTATTTATGAGTTAGGACCATTTTGATAGCTTTAGGTTACATGTAAAATCCGACACCTTAGCTCGGTCGGTAGCATGTCTGGCTACTCAGCTAAGAGTCCAGGGTTCGATTCCCTGTTTGGCTGAAAAATTTATAATTGGTTTAAATGGGGATTTATCCTTTCGCGGTGATGAGTTAATGGCCGGGGACTGGATGTTGTGTCCTAGTCTTAAGTTAGATTATAAGGCCTATGAAGCTAAAACAGGCCTAGAAAGCCGGTAGTGGCTTGAATAAAAAATTGACACGGACCACAGGCTGGAAACAGTGATGGATGTAAATAAAGTTAAATGTAGTAACTTTTCCTCATTTTAGTTACTCCACATGAATTTTGTGTGTCCTTTAAAAGTTTCCTTCAGGTACATTGTAGATATATCCATAACCATAGTGGAATCTCTGCAGGAAGGTATGTTTAAAACATTAAAAATTGTATTATTTTTACACTCAACATTGACGTAAAGTAATTGTTTTTATTTATATTGTTTTTTCAGCATTAATAAGATTTGTCAAATATAATAACTGCAAAACTTTTATCATGAAAGTAGTTTTAATAATTTTTATAACTGTCAGATAGTCTTTCTTACCAAGATTATGGTATAGGTGTATCCTTATCTAACCGTATGGTTTAGTCATAGTAAGATTCTGATAGGAAGAAATTTTATAAAGTAAAAACATATTACTTTGTGGTCAACATTGCTAACATTTTAATATATTATTAGTGTTATTTTATAGGTTGATGGTATCTATCAAAAGTGTCAGATCACACGATTTGACGTATGACAATATTGAAGAAGTTTTAGTGAATTTTGTGACTCAGATTCTGTCCTTCCTATCGGAATCCCACTATAGCTACGGATTCATTCCCTGAAACAGATGGTAACGTAGTAATGTAATAATTATGTTTTATATCTTCACTGCTCAAATTTCAGTCAGAATATTTTTTTAACGTGGTCTTTAAAATGGAAAATGAGGCCAAATTATCGTGAACCCTCCATTACTCGAAAACATTAAGAAAAGAATATCCATTTTATTTTTTTATGGCCGGGGCTACAGTACTTACACTAATTCATTATGATGATAATAAAGATTAGCGATGTGACCTTTTTCGTACAGTCAGTCTATTATAAGCCAACCGTCATTGAACACTCCTTGCCAAAATCTAGGAGGCCCGGGGTTCAATCCCGATCAAATGCACAAAGTTATGTGTCTAATATAAATTCAGGGTCATCTTAAATAATTTAAAGGCCCTGGCTGGACCCTCACGTTCTTGAGGGACTCTCATTTTTTGAAGAACCCATAGTTTTAATCTTTTTTTTTTTTTTTGCAAATATTTTAAGATTTTTAAATCGGTTTCATTAATTATTTAGAGTTTTTACTTATTTTTATAGCACTGTGTCTTATTACCTGTTCAGGTTATACACTTATATAGGGGCCTACTAATTATGCTAATGAGTTAGGTATGATTAAGGTGGAGTTTAGAGGAAGTGTACCCGCATTTTCGTGGGGGAGAGTAGAAAAACATTTAGGAAAACCACCCTCAGTACACCCAGCCAGGATTCGAACCCCTATCTCCCTGTCATCGGCAGTTTAGTCTAACACGAGAGTTACGCCTTGGACCGAGCCTGTCCAACTGACAACTCGTGGGCCGCATGCGGCCATCAGCAGCATATTTTTCGGCCCGCGGAGCATTAGAAAAGTGTAAAAAAAATATAACGTATCCAAGGAGTTCCTTAAACATGATCAGACTTAAAGCCACGTTACCTAAGTTCTCTCTCTCTCTCTCTCTCAGATGACTCTTTGATGCATTTGTTGAGTCTTGACACTAGAACATTACCGTGGATATACCAGCACTGTAGCAGAAAAAGACCACTCACAACATTACCATTAAATAAAATTATTAAGTGTATGTGCAAATGTATTTACCAAATGTTTTTATTGTAAATTATCTTTGTTTGGCAACTAATTAAAATTAATCTTGACTGAATGTTTCTATACTCATCACTTGCCATAAATATCCATATATTTTCACTTCGGTCATATTAATTATCAAAATAATTACGAGATATTAATTAGATTAGAAAATTCAAAGCAATCTCAAATTAAACAAAATAGCTTAGTAAAAAAAAAGAACGGATTTTCTATTTAAAAGTATCACCTAAAAAAAATTATTGATACTGTATAGACTTAATTTACGCATGTGTGGCTCGCGCCCTGTCTAGGAATATAAAATGAGGCCCTCAGCTAACTTAAAGTTGGACAGCCCTGCCTTAGACAATTCGGCCACTGAAGAAGGTAATTATTTGGGTTGAAGGCGTTAGTAACTACTGAAAGAATTATTAAAACAAAATATAAAGAAAAATATCCGCTAGTTAATGAAATTTGATATAAGTGTAACACTCATCCATTTTTTTCCCAATGTTTATTTTTAACTTTTTCTTGTATATACGAGAAGTTTTAAACTAATCTTTTATAGTTCCCATTAGCCTGAATCGGTGATCAGTTGATTCCTGGGAAATTGCTGTCTCATCTTTTTTTTTTTTTTCTGTTAAATTTGGATTGTTGGAGGAAAGTGAAGAATCCAAAGGAACATCAAATTTAACTGTTTCATATCCAAATCCTTGTTTATAAAGAATGTGTTTTTTTTAGTATTGGAACCGTAAACATTTAATACCTCTAGATTATGATGGATCTTGACGTTTTATGTGCTCGTGAACTCAAATATGTGGGTTTTTACGATAATGATAATAATAATAATAATAATAATAATAATAATAATAATAATATCGTCTTTATTTGGACGAAGTTGAGGCCAACGCCTTTTCCTACACTTAACCCCTTTATTATAAAGCATGTTCATTTTATACGTATGTGCTATTAATATGATAGTTAAATACTAGTTAATAATATGTGTACACAAATAATAATAGTAATACAAAAATATTGACCCCATCGCTCTTAGCAAAATTGTACATTTATGAACATATTAAAATATAATAAACTAGGAAAGTATAAATAAATAAGGGAGAGAGAAGAAAAATTAGAACACACAATCATACCTCATACCATGTCATATATACTACGAATAATATATCTAAACATGAAGGATATAACAATTAATTTAAAAATAAAACAATGCTATTCATCTGAATGTCTTTACTTGGTGCTACAGTCTAATGGTTTCATGGATTTTATTCAAGCTTGAGAGGTGTAATAAAATATATGGTCATACCTAGAGACTAAATAATAATTTTTATTTTAGCTTTAAAATAAATGGTAGTTTATCATCAGATGAGTATTTTTGAAAAGTGTATTTTTCATATATACAAATTGCTCTAAGCTGTTCAAAATGTATATTTATAGATATTTTCATGTGCCTATCAAATCAATATGTTTGTTTTCATGAGTAGGATTTAATTTTAATATTTGAAATAAAAAATATATGAAAAAGTATTAACGATTATGTGGTCCCATTTTTTTTTTTTTTTTTTTACTTTTTCTTGACACCTAGGATATAAAGTATTGTGATCGTTAAAAAAAATATATATATATATAAAATCAAGAGCTGGAGCCTGATATTTTACTAACCGAAAGCAGCTTTGGTTCTGAATTTAGGGTTGTACAGAACAGATCCACTCCTTAATATCAAAGTATTTTGGTAGTAAAAAAAAACCTTTTAGAAAATACAAATATTTTAGTTTAGCAAACAACATTTATAACATTTTTCTATATTACTAATGTTATTTTCTATGTATTAATAATATATATCAAAAGTGAAAGTGACAGCTAACGTATGAATACATGAAAGTAGATCTAGTATATTTCCTTTGAAACGTGGACTTTAGGATCCTTCTACCATGGGTAGAGTAATATTATTATTATTAGAACCGTTTCTTACTACCCGTTCGGATTATGCCCACTTACGCTAATGTGTAACGGTAGGGAGATTGTGAGATGAAATGGAGGATCTGCAGCTTAACGTGGGATCCGAACCACGGTGGAGGCTTGGCATTCAACACATTCACAATTTGTGATTAATACACGTCTTGTCAGAGGTGAAGGAAGGGTTTGTCAATCAGATAAATCTGTGCCGGGACCGAGGATTGAGCTCCAGGCCCCCAGCACAAAGGTCTGACACCTTACCCCCTAGACCGCCAGGTCACTGGGGGGGAGAGGGGGTAGATAGTAATAGCTAGGCCTGATTCTTTTTTTTTTTTTAATCCTCACGTCTTATTACCTGTTTAGGTAGTACGCACATATGATAATTACTATAATAGGGTAGGGATGAGGAACGAAGCATTTTTGAGGTAATCTACACACATTTTCGTGGAAGGAGAGTGGAAAACCATTTAGGGAAAAAAACCACCCTCAGTAGACCCGACCGGGATTCAAACTCCGACCTTCTGGCCATCAGCAGGCCGGTCTAACACGAGAGTGACGCCTCGTAAAGATCGCTCACTGCTAACACAGAGCGTATAGCTCTAATGGGAATAACACCATCTGTCAACACCAACCATTCCTTTAAACGTAAATACTTCTCTTTTTTTTTTGTATGTAATTAGCTCTGTTAAACATACAGCGGGAATACCTCTCAAACTACTGTACCACGCTCGTATGTTACGTCACAACTCACGGACATGCATTGATCACACACTACCAGGCACGTAGTCAGTTGACGGATCAAAGGAGCTGCCCGCCTCCCCCCCTACAATTCACTAGCATCGGTGGATACGCGGGTTAAGACGTAAACCATCTCTGGTCTAGTTTTGCCGGTGATGGGGAGGTCGGGGTTTGGACGCCGGACCGGTGTAGTGACGGTGTTATTTCCATTCTCCCCATACGCGAATATATGTTTGTTTCTTCCACATTCTTCTACCTTCCTTATCCTTAACACAATAGTTTAAATAGGTGGATCGCCCGGACGGATAGAAAGACGTGGAGCTAAGGAGGGGATCGGGGGGAGTGGTGGTGGGGGACTTTACTTGACAAATATACATCTTCGAAAGAATTTATTTGATCCGTATTCGTGGGAATAGAACGATTTAAAATTTGAGAACTGAACGATTTATTTAGAATCTAGGCGGAGGATCTTTTTAAAATTATTTCAAAATACTAGATATTGAAGACTGTGTTGTCTCATCAGTTAGGTGCGAATAGATAAGTTTTATAAATTGATTTTTTACGTTCCTTTAAAAAAAAACCATTCGTATTTAGCACACTTATAGACCTTATTCGGTGGCCGTATGGCTTAAGGTGTTACCCAATTTACTAGATTGACGATGACAAGAGGGAGATCGGGGTTCTAATCCCGGTCGGGTGTACTGGGAGTGGTTTATCCAAAATGGTTTTCCACTCTTCCTTCACGAAAATACAGGTACACTTCCTTTAAATTCAACCTTCCTCATAACTAACTCATTAGTGCCATTAGTACATCTGCGCGCTACCTGAACAGGTAATAAGACGCGGCGCTAAAATAAATAAATTTAAAAAATGTCAGAATTATTACATAAAGCAAAGATGGGTGGTTGGGTGTTTTATGAAACAATAATTTAATTCGATGACACTTTTTATCAATATATTTTTAAAGTTTTTAAAATAACTAATGACTACCTGAAATATATTATTATTTAAATCACAGAGGGTTTTCATGTGCTCAGATTTAATTAAATAGAGTACTTTAATGTAACCTTGAGATGTTGCGCATTGGTTAAAAACAATAAGTTATAACAGAATTAAGTAATTTTATTTTTGCACTCCAATAGACATCAATTTTCAAGAATGTTTTGTATTAAATAATAATTTTCTTAACAATGAAACAAACAATTAACAACAACATGTAGATTTTAGTTTGATATGACCGTTTATGTTCAAAATATATAATTCGGCTAGTTCGAGTGTTGTTTAATGAAAGGGTATATGACATTTTTATATACTTGCGATGATTGTCAAGGCATTCTCCCGCCAAATAAAATAGTTCATGAATGTTATGACGTAATGTATTAATTGACACGAGTCGGTCACATCCAAGCTAATGACAGCTTTAACGTTTTTATAAATGTCACAAAAGTATCTATTTATTATCTAATCAAGTCAATTAATACTTATTATCTAGAAATCTATTGAGCATGTCTCCAAGTTAATTGTTCATTTAGATTATCTACACAATCAAGTGCAACAAAACTTTAGTAACAATTCTATTAATGATAGTTGGATTATTTCTTACCTACCAAGTTGATACATTCGGTGGATCGCTGAGTGAAAAAATTCGTTCAAGATTTGTTGACAATAATTCCCGCACGTCACTTCCCATGCCGTACAGTAACACTGCCTTTATCAAAGTACGAACATGCTTTGACTTGGAGCAGCTATCTGTTGCGCCTTACCGTCTAATGTACCGATGTGGTAGGAGCTGCCACCTAGGGAGACTAGTCGTAACTTTGAGCGTTTAACTCTGTCGGTGACGATGGTTCTGTCAGTGTAATTTCCTTTGTTAATTTTCGATAGTTTTACTACAATTGTTGCTTTAATTATTATGATTACTTTTTTAAATTGATTAGAATCTAAGGCAACTTGTTTTAAACCTGACATTATTTCAAAATTACCTAAATAATATTAAACTAGGCATTATTAGTAGAACATTAAGATAAATAAATGTGACTATTAATAAACTAAAATACCTTGTAGTATCATTACAATATAAGTAACCGTTTGTAAAATATCTATTAAATCTGGGGTGACCTGGTGGTCTAGGGGTAAGGTGTCAGACTTCTGTGCTGAGGGTCCGGGGTTCAATCCCCGGTCCCGGCACAGATTTATCTGATTGCCAAACCCTTCCTTCACCTCTGACAAGATGTGTATTAATCACAACTGGTGAATGTGAGGAATGCCAGGCCTCCACCGTGGTTCGGATTCCACGTTAAACTGTAGGTCCTCCATTTCATCTCACAATCACCCTACCATTACACATTAGCGTAAGTGCGTATAACCCGAACGGGTAGTAAGACGCGGTGCTAATAATAATAATAATAATAATAATAATAATAATAATAATAATAATAATAATAATAATAATAATAATAAATAATAATAATAATAAATAATAATAATAATAATAATAAATTATTATTATTAAATCTGACAACCACACATTACATGACTTTAATATATGAAAATTGTTTAAGTAACGTTTGTTAATGTCAAAAATTTGTTTTCTATATAAATCGAACTGTAACAAAGGATATACAATAAAGGTTAAATATAAAAGCTTTTATCATAAATATGAGTTACTCATAATTATTCTACATAACTTTTTTTTTGTCCATATCGTGATTAAACCCGTCGTCTCTTTTGGTGTTAAAAATCATACCTACTCATGCCGTTATTTGGTTCTGCATTGTGAAAGAAAGTTTCTCAGCTATAAGCAAATCTAAGTATATATATATTTTTTAAGGAGCTCTAAGCATGTTTTTATCTAGCACAACGTCTTACTGCCCTTTCGGGTTGTACGTACTTGAGCTAGTTACGCTAAGGTGCTAGGGATGAGGAAGGTTTGATTTAGATGAAGTGTATCAAAATTTTCGTGGAGGGAGAGTGGAAAACCTATTAGGAACGGCATTTGGTGAGTCTGAGCTACTGTCCAATTTTATTAAAAAGATGATTATTATTTTATAAGCATTAATACTCTCTATGAAAAGTAACAGCTTCAGCAGGGCTGTACGCAAGGGGGGGGATAGGAGTTATTGACCCCCAAACCCTTAAAAATTCTACGTACGACCCTGGCTTCAGTTAATACAAATTGCCGTAAGAATGCGTGAAAGTTGATATAGTAAATTTGCTATCATATTATTATGAAGATTGAACTCCATAGCATTTCTTAATCACGCAGCAAGAGGTCTATAATATATTAGAGCCGAGTATACTGGGAAACATTGACGCTACAAAGAAGTTATTTGATACTCCATGTAATGATAGATTCAATGGCTGCTTCACTGCTTATTCTTCCATTCTTTAGAAACTCGCCTCAGTGAAAGTTTTTATAAACCACAAGATGATAGTGTTGAATGCAACGGCCATTCTCAGAAGAGTACGGGCGGGGTGTCCTTCCTACCTGCTGAGATTTGTGGTGAAGTTCCTCAGCAAGAGAGGACCAGTTTTTAAAAGGTGTATGGAATAAAACGCGGTTTAAAGTCCGTATTTTTGGAGTTTTTATGTCAACAGCTTTTTTTAATACTATACTATACTATACTATACTATACTATACTATACTATACTATACTATACTATACTATACTATACTATACTATACTATACTATACTAAACTATACTATACTATACTATACTATACTTCTTCAACTGCCTATCAACATTTAGTTTAATTTTATACACATAGACCCTAGTAATCTCTACGTTTCTTGAATATATTGGTGATTATTTGAGCATGATGATAATAATGATGATAATAATAATAATAATAATAATAATAATAATAATAATAATAATAATAATAATAATAATAATATTTTAACAAAATATTTTTTTAAATGGAGAGAAAAGTCCTGTTTAAAATAAGCAATAATCATCCAGTGAAATGAAATGAAAGGTCATCTTTTTTTTAGTTTCATCACATACAATGTTCATTTTTATGAACCCCTTGTTGTGGAAATGTATATTTTATAGGTTTTTCTTATCATTTTGGAACCCCATATTTTTTTTAGTTTGCATCTTTTCTAATAATTTTAAGCATTTTTAAGGGATTTTTGAGTCATTTTTAGACATCGTTGAGTCATTATAAGGCATTCAGGGTGAATATTTTTTTAATAAAATTGGTATTTTATAAATGCAGAAATACTCCAACATATTTTTTTTAACATACAGTTGTCAGAATGAGAAAAAAATGTAAGCAATGAACTTCCTATCCTAATCATTGTTCAATTGCTTGTTTGGTTGTAAAATACACATTCCTGGTGAAACAATGCGACACGGCTGGGAGGGTTGCGTCGGAAGGGAGTAGTTATTACTTCTTAAGAGTAAATATTTGTAAATCAATGTTATGATCACATTATTGGAGTACAGATCAGGCCATAGTTCGGAAACAAAGTCAAATGGGACCCGTGTTTACTTTTTTCATGGTTTTTTTTGTTTCCTGTCCACCCCTGAAGTGTCTCTCACATGTTATCATATAATTAATAAAAAAACAAATTCCGTTTCATTTATTTGAAATATGTAAAGTGCACTTTCTAAACCGACTTATTATATCATAATACGGCTTATAAACTAACTTAAATATAGAATATACACAACATCCAGTCCCCGGTTGTTAATTATTCATCAGCACAGTGAAAGAGGAGACTTCAATTTTCATCGTCGATAAATTTTTAGGCCATACCAGGAATTGAACTCGGGACCCTTAGCTCAGTTGACAAATAAGCTACCGGCTTTGTTAAGGTGTCGGACTATTAATAATACTTTGTGGAAAATGTTAGGGTGAGGGGAAGTGTTGAACCCCCAAACTCCCCCCCCCCCCCCAAGTCTGATACGAACCTCTATTCGTAGACACAAGCTAACTGGAAAATGAACTTCTCCACGAGGAGAGGGCTATTTTGACGTGTGAAAGGGAAAGGGAGGGAGAGCTGTTGAAACGGTAACAACCCTCGAGCCTCTTATTCCCCCTCCCTTTCTCCCATTACAATAGAAAGCTTATATACAAAGGGTGGTTTGTGGCTCTGGTTCTATTCTGTGGTTTACAAAGCGTTTGTTAATACGGGTGTCAAGAGCACATTTTATTAGGAGGGTAAGTAAGTATGTATACTCTACACTCTGTTCTGAACAAAATGTCGGCACTACGAAACTCGCTTAGGAGGCCGAATGGTATAAAACTGTGGTTCCCAACCTTTTTTCAGCTGACGCCCCTGAGTAGATCATCAAATTATCCCACTCCTTCTTATTTTTTTGGGAAAGCTATAAAGAATTTTTTTTTTAATTTCCAAGTAACTTCTTTATTTTATACTGGCAGAAAATTTAATTTTAAAATACTGAAAATTATTGTGTTGGTTAGCACTGCTTTATTTTAAATCAGTTCTTGAATATTGAGTTTTTATATTTACAGAGCTCACCGCAAATATCTTTCTACTTCAAGTCGACAATATTGTTTAGTTTTTATGAGAGTCAGATATTAAAATTCGGTGGTGTTCCACGTGGCAGCAATGGTAGGCCGATATTAGGGGGGTAGAAAGGAAAAGGGGGACGAAACCGAAGCTTGCAGGCTTGAAAATAAACACGTGCTTGCGTACTGGTGTCTTACCTTTTGGTTGGCCACCCAATTTTTTACAGCTGATTTGCAGTGTTGCCAATACCGTAAGAATTTTTTTTCCATTGCTTTGTAAAAGTGATTGAAATAAAAAAAGGTATTAAATTCTTAAATGATTTTTATTTTTGAATTAGTCCCTTCCCCCCATAAGTGCTTCACGCCCCCCGGGTTGGGAACCACTGGTCAAAGGTGTCACTTTAGTGTTTGACTGGTCTGCTGAAGACGGGGAGATCGGGGTTTGAATCACGGTCGAGTCTACTGAGTGGTTTTTCCTAAATAGTTTCCCACTCAACTTCCAAGCAAAAGTTGGTAGATTATCTCTAAATTCTTTCTTCCTCAACCCTACCCCATTAGAGTAATTAAAATATATGCGTATGAACTGAACGTGGTGGTAAAAAAACCTGTTGACCACGAAGGTGTAAAACATTGAATAGTTTCAGCGTAAGTTGAAAGTGTCCACGCTGGAATATAACTTATGTTTGGGACGTTTATTAGACATTAACATTTCTATAGTATGAGCCCTCACTATAATTTATAAGTTTTTTCTTCATTAGCTGAAAACCTTTGAGTTTCTTTTCTTTCTTTTTTTAAGTATCCTGATTTTATTTTTCTCTCGCTGCGTCTTAGCACCCGTTCGGGTTGTATGAACACAATAACAACGCTAATAAAATAGAAATTAGGACTGTAGAATTTTAGAGGAAATGTACTTTCATTGGCGTGGAGGGACAGTATGAAACCACACCTTACCTTACTATTAAGGTAGGAGAGTAGGAAACTAGTTAAGAACAGTGTTTTAGCATTTTTATATCAAAACTTTTTTTGGCCAAAATAAATACATATATTTTTATCACTGAGTCTTACAACCTGTTCACGTTATACGCATATGTGATGATTAAGCTAGTTGGCTAGGGATGAGGAAGTTTGAATTCAGAGGATGTGCACCCCCATTCGCGTGATGGAATATAAAATTATACCTTTCTATTTTCTCCTTCTTAGTAAACTAGTTGAATGCAATGCGATGCACCTATACTATAGATAACATAATTGCCTATTTCGAAACCTAAGCATTTCAAAATTGACAATAGTTTAAGCACCTTCTAGGGAAAAATCGTGATCTATAACACCCTCAAAGTAAAACAAAACGACCCACTCAAAAATTCAAACAAATTACGTTCCAAGTTATAATAAAATATAATGTGATTAGATTCCTAATACGGAAGGACTCAATATGTGTACCATATAATATGGTTTAACAATTCACTATTTTTTGAATAATATTTCAATTGGCAGTTTTTAAAAACCATTTAAAAATAGTTTTTATTAGAATTGAATGGGAAAATGAAAAATAATCTATTACAGTTTCAATATAAACGAGTAAATTCTAATATCCCGTTTTGAATGATCTTTATAGATCTTTAAGTAAACCCTCTCTTCCATTTTTTTAGGTACATTTTGTTATTTATGGAAGAAGGTACAGGTAAGAAGGATAGGAATAGATACTAGGGAACGAATACAATATGAATTTTACAATGAAAAGAGGAATATAATTCACACCTTACATTGCGGCCACTGGATAAAGAGGGGATGTCTGCCTCCAAGCTAAAATCTATCTTTATCATTCTATTCCTCGACCTACATTTCACCTTACAGAAACTATTCAGGAAAGAATGGCAAACTCGCCACACAACTTCATAAAAAGATGAAACAAACAAAACCAGAACACGAAAGAAGGAAATTGTTAAAGAATAAATCGTTTAAATATTATATTTATGATATAAATGTTGGTAAGTCTCTTAAGCCTCAAGCATGTATCATACTTTCTAGACTAATCGGTACTCTGTACTGAAATAAAATTAATTAAAGGAATAAATAATAAAACCAATTAGTTAAAATGATTATGTACAGCCAAAACACTCTGGTTATACATATCCACTTGTTTATTAATATATTTTTCATTTGTTTTTAATTCAGACTCGTTTATTATATTATTAATAAATACACATATAAAATAACAATAAGTACAA
This sequence comes from Timema podura, assembly GCA_033556935.1. NCBI lineage: Eukaryota > Metazoa > Arthropoda > Insecta > Phasmatodea > Timematidae > Timema > Timema podura. The sequence goes on along the minus strand of JAVRXN010000009.1, from coordinate 67,449,493 downwards.
TTTTTTTTAAATATGAACAACCCAAATAGTCACAATATATTAATTAATAATGCCAACGTATTTTTAAAAATATAGCATACTCATGTAATTATTATAATAAACCACAAAGTAATCACATATATTTCTATGTATGGATGACGTAATCACGTTTATTGTATAGCCTCTTTATAAGTGAACACATTTCATTTGTAGACTGACATGGTAGTGGAAATGAATTTTAATGATCCCCATTCTTTTGATCAGGTCTACCAATCTGCCTCCAGACAAGTATCAAGGTTATAATGCCAACAACAGAAAAATCAAGGCTGAACAAGAGAGTTTCAATCGTGGTGGAATAGCGAGTAAATATTACGTTTGGATTCTATTACTATAAAAAATATAGTCAAAAATACATATTTAAAATAATATCAACCATATTTTATAATCCATACAATCAATATATATAATGGCAGTAGATAGTGAAATATCTTGTGAACAGTTGATTTTTATGAAAACTAAAATACAAACATTCTTCTCCCATTTTAAAATGGATATAGGTATTAGATATTTTCTTAATTAATCAAAGTCAATAAAGCAAAAAATAATAATTTTTAGTTTATAAAACTCAGAGAATAAATTTGAAAACTTATTCATTTATAGCATGTGCTGAAAATTAAAAAAGAACGCCATGTATGTTTTACATAAAATAATAAATAAGTACAAACACACACACACATATACGAAAAAAAATACTGGTCAAAATGAGGAGAGTTACAAATACAAAGTTATAAACACATTTTAAATCTATAAGCTCATCTATATCTGATACCACTTGTGCTTCGATATTTTCCATAGAGTTTTATTTAGTTTTCTAACCTAGTATAGGTCGTACACTTTGTTGCAATAAAATTGCTTGATTACTTATATCTAAAGTTTAACTGTAGCTCTCACACTTTCAATACATCATTAATGCACGGTGGGTGTGGCTGTACCCTGATATTGGTAGGAAGAAAAGTATCTGGTAGTTACTAAAGTTAGTAAAACTATTTTAATATATTAATACATTAAGTTATGTTATCTGCAGCTGTCACTTTTGATAGATATATTATTAATAACCTAAAAAAATAACACAATTCATATGGTCAAAGTTTATCAATGTTGGCCGCAAAGAAATATTATTCATTTTCTAAACTGTTCTTCCAACCAAAATTAGGATATACCAACCTTTTTAATCTAATGCCCAACTTTTTATTTGCTCCGAAGTCCCACGCCCCAATACCTTCTACCCCACTCTTCACGTTTTCATATATATAATAAAATTACTTAAAAATATTATATACAAATGAAAACACTATCCTAAAGTTTAATTTATATAATTTACAAACTAAATGTGAAATTTAGAGCTTTATATAGCCATATATATATAGTTATATAAAGTTTTAATATATAAATATATGTGTTTTTCCTACCTTACTATACATTTGGGCTGTTTTGTTCGTATATTTACAGTAACGAATTAGGGATGAGGGAGATATAATTAAGAGGAAATGTGTCCGAAATAGGGGGAAAGTAAAATGGGAAGCGATTTAGTAAAAAAAAACAAAATACTGACGATGCATCCCAATGGGATTCGAACACTGATCTCCCCGTCGTCGACAATTCACTCTAACGTGAGAGTGACGAAATAAACCATGTGGGTTAAAAAAACATTTGAAGAGTAAATTATTGGTAATCACTAATGAGTTTAGAAGGTCTTAAAACTAATGAAAATATTTTTTATAAACTGCCTCATACATTAGGACTGACTACATAATAGATTATACGATTTACCAAACTGATATTAAAATTTTGATGTTTTTAGCTGACTTTTCCAACAACTTCACACCTTCCCTGGATAAGTTATACGAACCTCGATTTTGGAAATCAATACCTTATATGGCAGAGGTGGGCAGCATATTTTTAATTTCAGCCACAGTTGTGGAGAACGAGAAGTGAAATTCGCCACACCATGTAAAATAATTGATAAATTAGGTTGCTCAAGCGAACATTTAAAACAACCCACACAGTTTGAACAAGATTATTCAAATCATGTACTGTAGTACACTTTGACTAGTCAGTTACAACTGCCTCCTCAGTCGCAAATGTTGAAAATGTAAGAGGATTTAATGAGAAATTTGACAATCATTTTTATGACAGGTTGCAGAAATATGGTCCGAAAATCTGAACTCATTACACATGTGAAATGCTTCCAATGATATGAAGGAAATATCAAGTTACGACAAGCAAGTGCCTTCAGGAAAAAGTTAATTTTACTGTGAGAGCTGTAAAACTCAAATTCACCACACTTTTACGGCTAATCCTAAGCTTGGTGGTCTTGAGACAAAGTTATCGCACTCAGGACCCAATGTTCGTGGGTTCAAACCTTGCTGGGGTCGACGGATTATTCTTGAGCGATAAAAATCCGTAGCACAACTTTCATTGGAGGGGAAGTAAATCCGTTGGTCCCATATCGATTGTGGCATGTGAAAGAACCCTGTAAGGTATCTGAAAATACCTCTCCCGGAAAAAATTAGTGGGCCCTTTCACTCCCGCTCATAGAAATTCTCGTGTGCTGATATAATCAGTAGGTTCAGAAAGTGCACGGTAAATACCTCAAATAAATTGTATGGCTAATTAACCACAAGTGGTGATTGGCGAGAAGGCTGTCCACCCCAGCTATGATTAGCATTCTCCTACACCTACTAATAGTGAGAAATCCTCGTTTATTCCTTACCCACGTCTATATACGGCATAAGTGTTATTACAACAGAGTGTACTTCAGATTAATTTTCCATTAAAAAGCCCCTTCCTGTAACACCGGAGGAACAAAAAAAATAAAAAAATCCAGATACCTTCACTGAAAGAAAAAGTATATACAATTGTATACATAACGTGAATATAAAAAACTTATGTTAAAAAATTAAATAAAAACAACCAAAATGTATTGAATTAAATATTTAAACATAAATATCAATTCTTTCACACTCAGTGATTACTAGAAACAAACACCTGGACTGGTGGACACGCTTATAAAGGCAGCAGTCTCGTTTTGTCCAATGATGAGGAGTTTGGGGTTTAGATCTCAGTGGGGTGAACTAAAAAAAGTAAGAAGGTTTTTTTTTTACCTTAAGAGTTTCAAACTCTCCCTCCACACAAATTCGGGTTACACTTTCTCCAAGCTTTATATTTCTCCTCACCTACCCCATTATTACTTTCCATTAAGCTTGGAAAGAGGATAAGAAAACCACCCACTAGTGCTCCCAACCGAGATTATAAACTTGACCTCTTCGTTGGAAATCCATTCTACTGCTATCTTGACACCTCAAACCGTGTGACCACCGGTAGATATACGGATAGTCTGGGTTGATATTAAGACGAGGTGAGTGGTTAAAAAAATCCCTAGAAACACAAAAGTACTATACCTTTTGTTTATTGGCAGTTTTAACACATTTTACATAGCAGTTTGTGTACAGTCTAATTTTCATAGGAAGTCCGTTATTTGAAACGTGGTTACTCAAGTTGCCACAGTGGAAATAAGAGTTTGTGTGTCTGTCATGAGCATTTCGCGATATATATCGTACACAGAGGTCTGAAATTTTAAATTTAATACCCCCTGTGCACAAACGTGTGCGCCTCCTTGGAGCCAAAATGTTAAAATTTGGATTTTTTTAAATTAATTAAAAAAATATGTAGGAAGAATTAAATTGAGGATACATTTTTTTTTCTGTCTGTTTGAAGCAAATAAAAGCGTTGCTCGTGGTAACCAGGCAATCCATTGCCGATGGATTGCGTGGTTACCCCGTGAGACGCTGGGCATCTCTGCTAATTAGTAATAATATAAATAGAAACTATACAGTAATGCGTAAGGTAGTATTATTTGAAGCTTTTTATAACTTTTAGATGAACTCTATAAGTAACAAATCAAATAAGACTTATTTCTAGATTGACAAATTTTAGTGACTCTCAGTCAAACAAAAGTGGGCTTCCTGTAAAAATCAGGGTTTATCAAATTAAACAAATACGTCAATTTTATCAAAACAAATGGATTAGATTTGAGAGCTTTCATTATTTATTCTAAAGGAACTTTACTTGCCTCGTAGATTGCTAATATTATTATGTTAAAGTATTATTTGTATAAAAGTCAGTGTCAAGTTTATAAAAAAAATAACATACCACTACGATTCAGTAATATTAATTGTGAAAGGTATTAACATATTCGAATTAAACTAATTATATAAAAATGTAAAATACATTAATGTGTATGCTAAAATAATCACATGTAATTAGGAAGTTAAAATACTTAATGACATAATCGGGTGGTGTCTGGTAATCGATAGCTGGACAGCTATTTTGAATGTCTGCTTGAAATCTTACGTGATATAGTTGTATGAGCACACGTGGTTTCAATGGTTACACATTCCCTTCTTGGTGTCTAGTCATTTTATTTGAATATTACATACTTTACCATGTATGGTAACACTGTAAATGTTGAGAGGTCACTAAAAGTGTCCCAGTTGACTTCACATGAACGTGTACTTCTTTGTCCACTCATTACACGAGTCACAGTTGATTTCACTCGTATGTGTACTTCTAAGTATCGCTACACGTGTCATGGCTGACTTCACTTGCACGTGTATTCCTCTGTCCGCTCGCTACACGTGTCACAACTGACTTCATTTGCACGTGTACTCCTCTGTCCTCTCGCTACACGTGTCGCAGTTGACTTCACTTGCACGGGTACTCCTTTGTCCACTCACTACACGTGTCATGGCTGACTTGACTTGCACGTGTACTCCTTTGTCCGCTCGCTACACGTGTCATGGCTGACTTGACTTGCACGTGCACTCCTCTGTCCACTCGCTACACGTGTCATGGCTGACTTGACTTGCACGTGTACTCCTCTGTCCGCTCGCTACACGTGTCATGGCTGACTTGACTTGCACGTGTACTCCTCTGTCCACTCGCTACACGTGTCATGGCTGACTTGACTTGCACGTGCACTCCTTTGTCCACTCGCTACACGTGTCAGGGCTGACTTGACTTGCACGTGTACTCCTTTGTCCACTCGCTACACGTGTCATGGCTGACTTGACTTGCACGTGTACTCCTCTGTCCACTCGCTACATGTGTCATGGCTGACTTGACTTGCACGTGCACTACTTTGTCCACTCGCTACACGTGTCATGGCTGACTTGACTTGCACGTGTACTCCTTTGTCCGCTCGCTACATGTGTCATGGCTGACTTGACTTGCACGTGTACTCCTTTGTCCGCTCGCTACACGTGTCATGGCTGACTTGACTTGCACGTGTACTCCTCTGTCCGCTCGCTACATGTGTCAGGGCTGACTTGACTTGCACGTGTACTCCTCTGTCCACTCGTTACACGTGTCATGGCTGACTTGACTTGCACGTGTACTCCTCTGTCCGCTTGCTACACGTGTCGCAGTTGACTTCCCTTGCACGTGTACTCCTCTGTCCACTCGCTACACGTGTAATGGCTGACTTGACTTGCACGTGTACTCCTTTGTCCGCTTGCTACACGTGTCGCAGTTGACTTCCCTTGCACGTGTACTCCTCTGTCCACTCGCTACACGTGTCATGGCTGACTTGACTTGCACGTGTACTCCTTTGTCCGCTCGCTACACGTGTCATGGCTGACTTGACTTGCACGTGTACTCCTCTGTCCTCTCGCTACACGTGTCGCAGTTGACTTCACTTGCACGGGTACTCCTTTGTCCACTCGCTACACGTGTCATGGCTGACTTGACTTGCACGTGTACTTCTTTGTCCGCTCGCTACACGTGTCATGGCTGACTTGACTTGCACGTGCACTCCTCTGTCCACTCGCTACACGTGTCATGGCTGACTTGACTTGCACGTGTACTCCTCTGTCCACTCGCTACACGTGTCATGGCTGACTTGACTTGCACGTGTACTCCTCTGTCCGCTCGCTACACGTGTCGCAGTTGACGTAACAACACCAGTGAAACTTGCAGTGACACTGCCACGTCTTGGTGTACTGGTGGGTGTTGTAGCCACGACCGCAGCACATCAGATCACATCCGTCTGTACCTGAGAAACAACAAGAGCACGGGGAACTTTAACTGAGATGTACATTTGGGTAGATTTACATAAACACTTTCTACCTGAAAATATAACACTTATTTTATATTTAATTCAAAATGTGTTGTACTTAAATTTAATATTTAGGTTATTATAGATGAATGGTAAAGGTAAAAGGGTGTAAGTCCAATTTTAACTCAAATTTAGCTAATGCTGCCATCTGTTAGACAATCATGAGACCTTTCTAATGCACTTTAGATTATGGTTAAAAGAGGTCTCTGTCTTATTTGGATTACTATTTAAGTAAAAAGTGTTTATTGAGATCCTTGATTTGATATATAAAATTTGTTGTCCTAGAAAAAGTGCATACTGTGACTTGAACTCTATTTTCCCCGTACCCTTCATTTATTAGTGGTTAGTTAAATACAATGCAAGAGGTATTGACTTAATGTAAGGGGTAAGTTTGAGGAGGAAAGCCTTTAGAAAATACACGAGTATTTTCGTAAAAGATGTGAAAACCAAAGTGGTGGTAAATTATGTTAAATATATATCCGGCAGGGATTCGAACGACAGTGACAATCAAATACACCGCAAGTCTAGGACCATATATATATATCACTGTGGATTCACACGTTCACTGAAAAACTAGTGCAGAACAGAAACGTAATCACGTGACGAGCTCTAAGCCAATCACAAGATTGCCGTTTAGCTAAAGTCCAACTCACATCTACTTCATCCGCTCCGGCACAGAAGAACCAATCAAATCTCAAAACCAACCATCTCAAATCAGTCTGCATGCGCATTTGACAGCGCGTGAGCTCTACAGCCAGAATAAATAAGAGAGCTTCGTTGGCCTTTGTGAGAAGATTTGAAATAACCGGTTAATGTAAAGCGTGTGCATCGATGTATTGGATTGTGCCACGACACAGCGTTATAATTTGAAAACATCCATTGGTAGAATGATCCAAAATATATGTTTATCCACTAGAAAATAAAGTATGTTGATAATCAGCTGTTTTAAGTTAGTGTTGCAATGCATCATGGGTCAACATAAAACATGTGAATTTCTGCGCCATAGAGGCAGATTCTGCTTTCAATTTTCGTCGAACGTGTGAATCAAGCTTTAGTCGAGATTCCGACGTTTACCGATCCCCTATTTGACCTGAGCTGCTTATTATTAGTATGCCGGTAGGTTTATTGGCTCCCGAAATTAGACTATAAATGCGGTCGTAAGACCCCCTCGGCCACAGTTGTGGCAAGGTTGAGCTTTAAATGGTAATTTAGAGGTGATTGTATAATTTTAATTAGGCTACCTATGTCTTGAGGTGTGATTGGTCTTGAAAATGTTAAACGATTCTATCAGGAAACCCGTGACCGTACACCTTGCAGTTGACTCTACCATTGTGCCACGTGCACACGCAATATGATGTATTCTTCTAGTTGGACTAAACCCTCCGGATGGTTAATGCTACCTGCACCATCTGGTAGAAATTCCAGGTAGGCCTGCTATGGGTGTTCAGGAAGTTTGGTGGTTTCCCGTTGCCTTCCACACTGAAATTTTATGAGCGAGCATGAAAGGGCCTAGCAATTTTGCCAGGAAAATGTTCCAGGGTTCTTTTAAATGCCAGAAGTGACATGAGACCGACGGCTTTGCTTCCACTCCGAAGGAATTTGTGCTACGGGTTATTATAGCTCAAGAAAAATCAGTTGATCTCGGCTGGGTTTGAACCCATGAATATCGGATCCTGAAGCGAGCACTTTACCCCAAAACCACCCAGGTTGACCAATAGTATATTGAGACATTTAAATTATTAGCTCATCAGTAGTCTGTTTCCTCAGTGAAACTAAATAGGAAAAGTATCCTAGGAGATATGGAAATGACTTGGACTGGATATAACCAGCTTAAGATTGGAATAGGTGGCGTAATTTCGTAAGTGCGACAGTGAACTTTACAGTTCCTAATGTCAAAGAGTAAGTAAGTAGTCAGTTTACTGTCAGGCTATTGAAATACCAAGAAATATGGTTCAGATCTTGTACTATCAGTAGTATTGTTATCCTAACGTGCTTGGCTTCATCTCTCAATAGCAGAATTCAGAGGGAGGTTCACATTTTCTCTTCGACAAAAGCGTTTTATGTGCATATAAATTTAACAACAAAAACTGGTAAATGTCCTTCAAATTCTTATGTATTATTCATGTTATCTTATATACAGTCAAATTTCCATATGAAAGGCCTTTTCTTATTGCTAGAAAATTTACTAAACCTACTTTCACGTATCCATACGTCAAGTAATGTAATCTTCAACAGTCACTTTTTAGAGATATTTCCAATTTTTATAAAATAACACTTATAGTAACATACTATAAATTTTGGCCGCAAAAAAGAGTTCATATTTTTTAAAGGCGATTTCTAAAAAAATTGTATTTTAGCTATAAGGTAAGTTCACACATTGGCTTATTGCATCATATTGGAAAATACTTCCAATTTGGGTGTTTTCCATCGCCCCCACTTTTTCACAAAATAATGTAAGTAGGAGAGTCACACAAAGATTTAAAATGTTGAGATTTTTAACGAGAATGCAGGTTAAATATAACAGATTTTTTTATGATCACGTCTTACCATTCGTTTGAGTTATACGCTTATGTACTAATTACGATAGTGGTTTTAGGATTGGGAAGGCTATATTTAAAGGGTCTGTATCCGAATTTGCACGGAGGGAGAGTAGTGATCAAATTTGGGGGGGGTGGGATCATTGGTAAACCCAACCGAGATTCGAACCTCAATCTACCTGTCATAAGCAGTCTAGTCTACTGCAAGAGTGACGCCTTAGACCACGCGGCCACCGAAGTGGGTGGTAGGTTAATTATTATATTATCTTTTAGAGTTTAGAACAAGCCACACTCTTTGAGAGATTGCCTCGCTACAGGTGAATATAATTGTCGTAACCGCTAAAATAGAATTTATAGGCTAACCTACCTTTTTTTTAAAACTTTAGTCAAAGCATTTTTGTTTAAAAAAAATTTAACAATTTAAATATTCGTGGGAATTTTGTTTTACCAACCATTCAATTTAATAATAAAAGCCTTATAATACTGTACATCCAGGAAACTTACTATAATTATCTATTTTACGTATTTACACGTAAATTCATGTTAACTGCAGATGTCCCTTTTGATAGATATCATCAATTCCTATAAAATGACAAAAATAACGTATTAAAATATTAGTAACTTTGACCTCAAAAATATATGTTTATATTTTCTAAATAATGTTCTTCCTGTGGAAACTGTACAATAGATTATTTTATATGAAAATGAGTAAAATTAGGCGGGGTAATCCAAATAAAGTAGTATTTTCAAAGCCGATGCTATAGGTCATAGTGTACGCTGACAGTAGTGCTCTCAAAATGAGTCAATAATCACATCTAAATATTTTACCCCTGGATGTCCTGTTGCAGAGCCGCCCTGAGGTGCCCAAGGAGCCTTTGGAAGGATCTTTCTCGCAGTAGTTGGGAGAATCCTGGAGGAACACAAGGTCTGAGCGGCGTGGAACCCTCAGCAGCGCCGGTACCGCTTTGAACCCTCTGGGAGGCGGCCTCTTCAACACAAGCTGCAAAACACACACACACACGATCACTCGTCTCCCTCCATTAACTCAAAACTGTAACCAGCCTCGTGGTTTAGTGAGCAATGCACCTGTCTACAAGCCTAGGAGTCTCTGGTTCGAGTCCCGGCTGGAACATTGGGTATTTTTTTTGCCGAAAGGGGAATTGCCCCAACGGTCACCAGGGTTTGGGTGATTAGGCTTAAGTTAGGTTAAGATCTTCATTAGGTTCACTAAGTAATATTCACTATCACCATCTTCTCATCTTATCGGGACATGGAAAGAGCCTCCACGGAAAGGATGTACGATTAGTACATTTGGGCGTCCCCTGAGCAACGGTACGTTAGTACTGGCTAATCTCTCTACGAGTGATGTAGCCAATATTAACTCATAACTGTGAAAAAAGAAAGCTCTGATATAATTAATAATATAGTTATCTATTGGTCTTGTCTGGGATTGAAACGTGGTCTCTTTAGCTCGTAAGGGGGATGTGATACCGACTGAACTAAAGTGTTGAACGTTCATGTCGTTTGAAGGTATATAGGGGGTGGGTACAGAGAGAGAAAAAGATGGAGATAGGAGGTTAGAAAAAAGAAGAATATCATTTATTATTATATTTCATTTGTGTTTCGTAACAATTGAACCTCAACGATTTTACCCGCACTGTTGGGCACGTGGTCTTAGCATGTCTGTTTTACCAGTGACGAGTAGGTAAGGGTTTGAGCCCCAGTCAGATGTCCTGATGTGGAATTCCTAAATTTCTTCCCTCACTCCCTCCAGAAATGTTCAGATAAAATTATTCTAAATTATACCCTTCTCATTCCAAAACCATAAGCGTGAATACGGGGATGGTTTCTAGCTTCTAATAAAGTGAATTCCGAAAAAAATCTTTTAGTGGTGCATTTTTGTTAGCATGTTTGTAAAAAATCACTTTTTCAAATCAATAAATCCAACTGTATTTGTTAAATTAAATTTAAAGCATGATTACGTGTATAGTTTGATAAAACAAAAACATGTTGTGGAGCAACTTAACTTGCTAAACAAGTGTAAATTTATATTATTTTAAATGAATACACAACCACGAGCTGCTATTTTAATAACAAGACATTTTAAAATCCATTTAAAACTATTTAACTTTTATTTACATTTACAGTCAATTATAATTTTTATTTAAATTTACAGTTATTTATAATTTTATTAAAATTTACAATCTAGTCAGTAGCTTTTCATCCACTTCGGTGGCTAAATGATCTAAGCCACTTTTCTCTCGATAGACTGGCTGCCGATGAAGGGGATATCTGGGTTCGATCCCGGTTGGATGCACTGAGGATGGTTTTCCCTAAATGTAAACGCAAATGCAGGTTCACTTCTTCTAAATTGAAACTTCCCTATCCCTAACACATTAGAGGAATTCATGCATACGCGTATAGCCCGAACGTGTAGTAAGACGCGGTGATAAAAAAAAGATTTTCAAATAAATCAACAAGTTTGTTTTTTATAAAATTTGACTGATATTATGTAAATACCAGTGAAGTTTGACTTTTAAAATTGCGCATTGTTAGTCTCATACTACCCTAACGAGCGAAATAGATGCTGGAAAAAATACAGCATTGCTTCTTTGTTTTTCACTGTCCAAACCTACACGTTCGCTATTTTAGTGGAAAATTTATGTATTAACAAATTGTCAAGTTGAAACTCAAAATTTGTTTTAATTTTTAAGTTTTTTAGGGTGTAGTTGGAGAACTTAAAAGTAAGTTAAGTGGTCAGCATCCCTGGCTTTGATCCTGGAGGTCAAGGCCTGACCCATGATAACAGTGACGTGTCGTGGAGTGTTGCCAGCTAGCAGAGCTTACCTATCACCACGTCTTACTAGCATTTCAAGCTATACGCATTATGATAACTACTCTAATAGCTTAAGGATGAGGAAGGAAGCATTTTAGAGGCTATCTACCAACATTTGCGTGGAAAAAAAGTGGCAAACAATTTAGGAAAAATCCCCCTCAGCAGACCCGACCGTGATTCGAGCCCCGATCTCCTCATCAGCAGCAGGCTAGTCTAACACGAGAATGACTACTTAAAACATTTGGCCACTGAAGTGGATAGTTGAATATTGGCTTAATTTACTGCATAAACATAATTTATACTATAATATAAGTTTGATAATTGACTCTCACCAGTTGCTTAAATTAAGCATAATAGGTAAATATATTGTTATACATATTTTATGTGATCAATATTAGTTTTTTCCCAAAATATATGTCTATTCGTATTTGAAATATTGTTAAGGCCATCTATTTATATACGAATCGCTGAATTGATCTTCCCAAGATAACCCGATTTTGGTTGGAAGAACAGTTTAGAAAATTCAAACATATTTCTTCGTGGCCAACGTGATAACATTTTTCTATATTATTTGTGTTATTTTACAGGTATTGATCATATCTATCAAAAGAATCAACTGTATTTAACATGACCTGATGTATGAATATATTAAAATTGTTTTAGTAACTTCAGTAACCAACATATACTGTTCTTCCTACCATAATCATACTATAGATTCAACACACTCATTTATTTGGCTTGAATCGATCTCTTGCTCTAGCTAGATTTAGATAATCGATTCACCCGCCTCGGTGGCGTAGTTGGCTAACGCGCCAGTCGTGTTGAGCTCTACCGCCGAGGACGGGGAGATCGAGGTTCGAATCTCGGTCGGGTGAACTGGGGGTGGTTTTTCCTAAATGGTTTTCCACTCTCCCTCCACGCAAATGCGGGTTCACTTCCTCTAAATTCAACCTTCCCAATTCCTTATCCATTAGCGTAATTAGTACTTAGGCGTATAACCCGAACGGGTAGTAAGACGCGGTGTTAAATAAAAAAAATTTAGATAATCGATTCAAGGCCTTCGAACCGTGCATCCCGACTGACCTGGAGCGGCCTGCGCCTGGAGAGCCGTGACCCACTCTGCACGGCCACCACGGCGCGTGCGCGGGAGTACTTCTTCATGAGGCTGTCCCCTATCTGCCGGAACGGCGGCAGCGTCTTCCAACAGGTCTTCATGGTGCAGCTTCCGGACACCCCGTGACACTTGCACTCGGTGTGAAGGTTCGCTTTCACAGCCTGGAACAGACAAAAACTACAGTTGATTCAGAGAGGAAGAACCTTTCTAGACGTTCACATGAGTTAACTAAACCATTTTCATATAATAATGATGAGTCTCCAATCCAAGGGTTGATCCTGATGTGCTTCCCAGCCATTCAGAGATGGGAATGCACTCAGCCCTTCAAATGGTTAACGCTGCCCACACTATCCGGGAGAATGTACATGTGGTAAGAAAGTCCTGTAAGTGCATTAGTTTTCCGTTGCTTTCCGTACTGGATTTCTACGAGTGAGCCACGAAAACCTACAAATCTTGCCAGAAAGGTATTATCAAATACCTTCCAGGGTTATTTTACATGCCACAATCGACATGGGACCGATGGCTTTACCTCCCCTCCGAAGGAAGTTGTGCTACGGATTGTCATCGCTCAGTAACAATCCGTCAATCCTGGCTGGATTTGAACCCAAGAATATTTGGTCTTAGGGCGAGCACTTTACCCCAAGACCTCCGAACCACATTTTTATAAAATACTACTCGTTTTTACACGGCGTCTTAGTAACCGTTCGGCTTGTACGTGTAGATTAATTACGCTAATGGAATAGAGATGAGGAAGGTAGAATTTGAGATATTTTTCGCTTGGGTGAAACTCGTAAGGATTTAAAGCCCATATTTTTTATTTATCCTCAAACAAGTCAATATTAAAGGCAACTATAAACATCTAAAGGTAGTTTATTTAAAAAACGCTCATTTTAATGTGATTGTACTAGATAGATGGCTGAATGGTTAATGATGAATGATTGTATGGCTTAGGATGAAAGGATGGATGGTTTAAAATGGTTGAATGGCTTGGGAGACATGACTGGATAGATGAGACATAAGATAAATTAATGGATGGATAGAGCGTTTAGGAAGGATTGATTGCTTAGAATGGATTGATGAGTTAGGATGGATGGTTTAGAATTGATATAATTATGTCTTGGGTTAGAATAGATGTGTGGATGAACACTTCAATCTGAGAAAAGGTCATTTAAGAATATTTCACATATTAGGTGGAAAACATTCATTCTTCTCTTTTTTCATTTGTTTTACTCGCTTCCCCCCTTTTGTTCCAAAAAAAATCACGTGATATTTTTATTTAAAGAAGTATTCTTACAGTCTTCTGTTTTCATCTATCTAAGGCACGATGGAATTTATTCACGGAGAACGTTCTCTATGTGTTGTGTCAATCTGTGACAGTTTGTGCCTCGGGCGATATCCAATAAATCCTTTTTTAATTGAGACGGAGATATTCGGTAAAAAAAAAAAAAAGCCAACTATAACGTAAAACTGCAATTAAGTAAGGTAGATGGACAGGTGAAATAATCTCAACCAATACAAAATGACCACAAGAGGTTTTCCCGTCAGTCCTTCGCGTGGCCTTGTCGAATCTCTGCTCGTGTTCAGCGTTGAGAAGTAAATGATCGAAGACAGCACGTGGTATATTGGATGAGTGAGAACACGCTAGACAAAGGAAAGAAATAAGCTCGCCAAAGAATAAAATGTCAGATAAATATAGACCATTTTTATATCAAGCTTTTGAATCAGCATGCGATCGGTTTAGTAAAGTTTTTTACTTTGATAAGATGAAAGCAATGTTTTGTCAGAGCATAATGAACACCTCTTTTTATTTTTTCGGAACCACGTGCTACTACAAGTCCAGTATGGACTCAATTAATAACATTAATTGATTAGGGATAATGAAAGTAAAATTTAGAGGTAATGTACCCACATTTTTTTGGGATAAATCATGGGAGACCATTTAGTAAAAAACACACCCTCAATACACCCAGCTGTGATTCAAACCCCGACCTCCTCGTGGCATGCCAACTAGACTAAATGGGTTTGAAACTTACTTAAGGATTTCCCTTTGTTTATCATTGCTACCTTTCAGAGTAAACGGAGTGTACATCACCGGGGGTTAATAACGTACTTATTAAGTCTTGTATTTGACAGCTGTAGAAATTTACAATACAATCCAATACCATAAAATACAAATTACAGATTATTACAATTTACATTTTAATTTAAAATTTAGAGATATTCATTATAATTACTATTCTAGAGGCATTACAGAAAATCTGGTTAATGCGCCTCTTGAGTTGTATATATAATGTAGAGCTGAAGGCGTAAAATTATAGATAAACAGGGTAAAAATATATAAATTACATAACTAATGATAGTCTGTTTCATAAAATAAACTGTTTGCTTACAATATAAATAAGGTGTTAAATCTGAGACAATGGGTATTTTTATTTGAAGATTGTTGTACCTAGACTAAAGTATACTTTTATAACTAGATGATAGTATCAAACAAATTGTTTAGTCAAGTAATACAAAATATCTTTAATTACAAAAAAAGGGGGGGGGGGAATTTAAATCCAAACTAGTGAAACAACAAAGTGCGTTGAAACGAAAATATTTGTAAATCCGTAGGCTCATTAGCAAACTTATTTCTCTGAAAAAGAACAAAAGTCCCGAATTAGTTGAAGAATCAAAATTCGAGGAAAACTAGGTACTGTTTTAACAAGTAATCAGTTGAATTTATTGCTTTGTAATAAACGCAAAGTTCATTGGACAAAAGGAAAAAATTGTAGTTGCCTCGACTATGTGATATTTAGGTAAAATAACGTATGTGTATTTACAAAAACAACAAAAGTTATTATCTACTACAAGGTTTGTCGTTTATTTAAAAAAATGGAACTCTACCCATGGTATCTGTCAAGAATTTCTAGAAGACGTGATGCGCATAATGAAGATAGCCGGGGAAAATAAAGAAACACATGAAAAAGTCGCAGTTCTTCAATATGACGAAATGAAGATAAAAGAAGGATCCAAGATTCGATCAAATTTTAGGTCCTTACAAACATATGCTATAATGGTGTGAAGACTGTTTTCTAACTGGAAGCCACATATATTTGTGGAATTTGACTTCAATATCACATCTGAAATATTGAATACTGCTATTATAAAACTTGTTCATTAATGAAAACACTAAAGTCCGAAATAGTATATAATAGTCAAGCCTGGATGTTATTAAGACGCTAGATTATAATTTCGTTTGAAATATATTATAATACCAATAATTGTTGTATCTAGTATGATTGATAACGTGAGTAGGAAAAATGGCTTAGAATAGTAGCAGAGCTACTCCGCTGTTAGCTTTCGGCGAGCAGAATTGAGTTATTATTATTATTATTATTATTATTATTATTATTATTATTATTATTATTATTATTATTATTATTATTATTATTATTAGCACCGCGTCTTACTACCCGTTCGGTTTATACGCACTTACGCTAATGTGCAATGGGAGGGTGATTGTGAGATGAAATGGAGGACCTACAGTTTAACGTGGAATCCGAACCACGGTGGAGGCCTGGCATTCCTCACATTCACAAGTAATTGAGTTATCGTACCGCTGACTTAATAATATTATTTCTGCAAAACCAACCGTCGTATGAATAAAAAGTTAAATAAAAGACTGACCTCAGACTATTATCTAAAACTTCCTCACTGATAAAAAAACTTCCTGGCTGAAAAATAAAAAATTTCCTCGCATAATACTTTTCTCAGGTCTTACAATTTCATTTATTGTTTTTTAATGTATAAATACAATTATTCCATTCTTAAAATAAAATGAAAAATGTACTGTTTTAATCGTCAAGTTGTGTTGAATAAGTAAATATAAAGAACACTATATTGAACGCGCTACACTAAGAAGTTTATACGGTCGTGCGCAGTGAAGTAGCTCTGGTCACGAAGCGACGTCATCATCTCCCGCTAAATGAACCATAAAACTGGCTGAAATGGCCAACCTTATAATAATAATATTTAGCACCGCGTCTTACTATCCGTTCGGGTTATACGCTTAAGTACTAATTACGTTAATGGATTAGGAATTGGGAGTGTTGAATTTAGAGGAAGTGAACCCGCATTTGCGTGGAGAGAGAGTGGAAAACCATTTAGGAAAAACCACCCCCAGTTCACCCGACCGAGATTCGAACCTCGATCTCCCCGTCCTCGGTGGTCGAGCTCAACACGACTAGCGCGTTAGCCAACTACGCCACCGAAGCGGGCCAACCTTATACTCTAGAAACCTTGCTATACAGGCCCATGGGTCGAATTTAATTAGGTTCTGTTGTCAAACTGAAGTGACTGAATAGTATATAGAGATGTGGAAGTAAGCAAACGCTTCTACAGTTCAATGTACAGTACATACAGTACATGAACAGGAAAGACCACAAGATGTAAAGGAAGAATACAAGCTATGGTTGAAGAATTACCCTAAGCACAGGACGAATCCTGGATAACTCGGTGGTAGAGCGTGGGTTTCTGGTTTGACTCCCATGTCAAGGTGTCTTTTGTGAAAGTTTGCGAATATGATACTGTACACGGCTTACAACCGTAACTATTCATCTTGTAAGTTTGCTGGACATTTACAGTACATTAAGTTGAACAAGCGTTCATTTACTTCCATGTTAATCGCCATTCCTTTTACAATGTCGCAGCTCATTGTTAGTGTACGATATCTACACGTGCTTTACAGACTCTGTCTTAAACTATGAGTGAAGAATGACCCTGAGCATGGGATGAACCGTGGACAGCTCAGTGGTAGAGAATTGGTGCTCTAAGCCACGGATTTGATTCTTGTGTCAACGTGTCATTTTTCAAAATTTGATATTTTATAGTATTGGTTGTACTTAATATTTGATTTATGTTAACTAATATATTTGCTCAGAACTATAAATATGCTTATTTCAAATATTCTTACAGAAGGATATCGTATGTTTTCCAGAACTTTAAAGTAAGAAAATAAACTTTTTTTTTCAGCGATTCTCTTATTAATTTTCCACAAAGAGCAATAATATTATTTAAATGTTTAAACTAATATGACCTATTTAATCTTTAATATAGAAAATGGGGTGATCTACTTGTTCATACTGGTCTAAAATATTATAAACATAACTTGAATGTTTTAACTAAAACAAGCTTTCAATGTTTCGTGTTTTTGAGTGAATATTCAATTTGAAGGTAGTTTGATTTCGTCTATTAATTTGATAGACTCCAAAAAAATTAATCATTTCTCCAATTTTAAAATTTGGATGCTACTTAGCTAGTATTTTTTATTTAAGAAAAAACCATTTAAACTTATATAGGCTATTTACATATTTTAAATATATATAACTTAGTGAATATTTTCATGAGAATTAGAAAGGTAAACTTAACATTTTAACTTAAATCGATATATTACACAAATCAGTAATTTTTTACTCACGCAATATCAGAATAATTTAGAAAATAGTTGATTTATTTAACCAAATGTATCATTTCTATTATAATTTAAAAATGGTTTGAGCATGTCCACAAAAATGCATATATTTATAGAAATTTAGGTATAGTTTTATTCAGAAATTTAATAAAATACTGACTTAACTTAAATCTAAACTAGAAAATATTGACTTTTGAAGATCGACCTAAAAAAATTATGTTTTTCATTTAATTTGACTTGTGAAATTATTTGAAAACATTTAGTTTCCGAAGCCATCCTTCAATGCGACTGCAGAGTTTTCCTGAACAGGAAGTAGTTTCTTCCTTGGAGACTTCTTCAGCAGAGGTGAAAGCACGGATCTCTCCAAACCACCACTGTAAGTAATCATCTTTGGAGATTAACTTCTCGTATCTTCGAATTTTGTGTTTTTCTTGATTATTTTCCTTCGATGGCTGGTAACATCTCCATGAGCTTGACTCCTTGTCCTCTCAAAAAGGTGTAGGTTCATTTAAAGACTTTATTGGTTTTGCTAAGACCAGTTTTCAAATAGTTTTCAAATATCGTGATAATCTAGATATTCTGTCAAATGAGATGTTTTTAATTTTGAAATTATGACTAATTTATTGACTTGAAACTAACTGGACAACTGATGGTGTTTGTGTGTGATGGATTGTTGCCAAGATGATCGTGGTCAACTCCTGCAGCGGAATGTCCGTCAACGCCATTTTCTGTCCTGTATCACACAACATATCTTAGAATTTATCTCGTTTTATATAGTAGTGACTCGTGAGGGTTGGTTTCAAATCCCTGTCCATGACACGATTTTCAAATGTATACATATTTTACTAGTTAAAATATTATCTCTATATTGTTACTTGTGTCATTTCTTTGATCATTCTCAGATTATCAAAATATGATTGGTTAGTACTAATAATGGCCAGTAGAATACACTGAAATCTAACATTATTCGTCTGCAACAATAATACTCTCTAAATATTAGTATTTATTAAAATAACAAGATTTTATTTAGACACTGGTGCTTCCAGGCAATTGCTGTTTTATTTAATCTTACAACTTCATTATAAATGATGCATAAAATAAATAGATACCCATGTGTGAGATTCCTATAGAAAATACTTGTTTTTATTAAATGAATACCTTGTTTAGAAGACAGGGTATCTCGGTTGATATTTTCTCGTAATACCGTGGGTATCCTTTTTCTCCGAGTATCGTGGGTCACCTTTTTCTCCGAGTATCTTTGGTGATGGTTTCTCGTAATAGCATAGATAATCTTATCTAAAATTTTCGCACGTAATATATTATTCTCTTGCAATTCTCGTAAATCTCAGCTCCGTTCAGCAAATCTCTATCGTCATCAACAATGAAGCAATCAATAATTGGTATTTGTTGCCACCAGATGACACAATATGTTTCATACATTGTAGTAATGGTTTCCTTGATAACCATTGTTGTTACAGGAATTGTATTTATTATTAATAATAATTTGAAGGTGGGAAGAGCTATATAACACTTAAATATACTGTAGTTTGAGTTTTCACACATACAAACATGTAATTTATATGAAACGTTAGTGTCACTAGCCGAATATTCTTCTGCTATAATCCATCACTAATTATTTAAAACATCATGTTCTGTGTCACGTAAAAGTTTGGTAGTAGACCAGGCTGCCAAACTTTAACAATACACGATCCCCTCATATGTGAAGGGTAAGCCTAAATAGGAAACGAAAAAAAGGGGGGAAAGTGACATCACACAGAGTTTCCAGGACACCAGCTTATATATTTCAAATTCCATTAAGAGTCCCAGCAAACACTTTTTTTATTAATTTTAATATGACAATGACCTCTTTCAACCATAATATAAAGTTCATTAGAAAGGTCTCGCTATTGTCTAACAGTTGGAAGCACTAACTTAATTTGAGTTAAAATGTGACTTCCAGCCCCCATTCCCCCATTACTTCCCCTGTTCCCTAAATGTGTTTTGGTCAACTAATAGACGTACCTTGCGTCCAGCCTTGTTGTTGTGGAGGTTCATGAGACTTCTCTCGTCCCCCTCAATCTCGCGGGCATCCAGGAAACGCCGGGCGAACTTCATCCCGTAGCCGACGTCAGCGCTGCACCCTCCCCACTTCCAACCTTGGGGGGCGGGTTCTTTGCGGCTCTTGTGGCCCGGGTCACAGCCGCACTCGGAGATGTTGCCCCGGCTGCACGCCGCCGTCACGGCGTACGCCACCCCCGCGCTAGAGATGGCGTACGTGAACGCCGCCTCACGACTCCCTGTGGACAGGACAAGATTTCATCGTCAAGGGTGTGGTCACATCGTCACATCGTCAAGGGTGTGGTATACAATTACATCACACAAAGCTCTATGTTGCTATAAATATACCCACATTTGCATGGAGGGAGAATGAAATCATTTAGGATTGTAATAATATTTCGTGTCTAGGCTACATCATTCGTAGCCCATTAGTAGAAAGATTAGCCAGTATTAATGTACCATTGCCCAGAGGACGCCCAAAAGTAATAATCGTACATATTTCCGTGGAGGCTCTTTCCATGTCCCAATGAGATGAGATGAGGATTATAATGAATATAAGGATGTGGAACCAGTGGAAACACTTAAATCTAACTTAAGCTTAACTAATCAAACCCTGGTGACCGTTGGGGTAATTCCCCTTTCAGGAAAAATACCCAAGATACCGGCCGGGAATGGAACCCAGGACCCTTAAGCTCGTAGCCAGGTGCATTGACCACTACACCACGGGGCTGGTTATTTAGGATAAATCCTACTCAATACACCCAACCGGGATTGGAACTTCGATCTCCCCATCACCGGTAACCCATTCTAACACGAGACTGACGAGTTTGTACCATGCGTCCACCAATGCAAGCGTGTGGTGGTATTTTAATTAATGGGGCTTATTTTCTGAAACTTTTATGTATTAATAATATGAGAACTATTGTTCTACTAAAATATGTTTCTAAATGTGTTTTAATGCAGGGTGATTCATTCGGGATTGAACAATTAAACTAAACTACTAAACAACTTAATAGCGTCAGATAAAGGTTGATGTACACCCATATAATTAACTTTATTAGGATCTTAGCGAATTTGAATATAATATAAAACTTTCCGTTCTAATAAAGTTAAAAAGCAACACCTACCAAAATACAAGTGTTCAGTCCCGAGTGAATCATCCTCTATTTCTAAACATTGGTCTCTACAGGTTCTTACCTTATCGTTAATGATTAGTTTAAAATAAATATTAATGACGTAACAAAATTATAAGGTTAGAAAAATAGTGCAGTATATCAATACATTATTGAACACATTTTAATTTCTTGCAATCCCTTGGAGAGAAAATTTATTTTGATAATTCAAAAAATTTAATTTTATATTTTTACATAATTCGACATTTCATAACCCCCTGAAAAAAAAAAGTTTTTTTCGCAATGTCGGTTGTCCGTTTATCTGTCTGTAATTAGGACTAGAGCCAGTACCATTTTACTAATCAGGTTAAAACTTGTTATCTAAGGTTTTTATAAGGTTTGCCAGAGGTATTGTTAGAATTATTTATCCAACCCTAGAGTAGCCTAACCCGCCTCGGTGGCCTAGTTATATTATGATTTTTGTAGGAAGAACAGTAGAAGTAAGTTACTGAAGTTACTAAAAAAAAAATTAATATATCCATACATTAAGTCATGTTATCTGCAACTCTCACTTTTGGTAGGTACTATCAATATATAAAATAACACAAATAATGTAAGCGAGTTTTCGCGAGTTACCGGGTTACGTCTTGGTATCGAGTGCTTTCGACCAAGTGGTTCTGACCCAGGTGGAGTGCGAGAACGATTTTGGCGGTTGGGGTGGAGTAAATCTAACAGCTGTTAGATGAATTGATGTAATCCTACTACATATACTGGAAATCGACGGAAAATGAGTTTTTTAATTGTATTCTTAGTTATATTTGTGCTTATTTTGTCTAGCCCTAATATTTACACAACATGTTAAGCTAAACATATCTTTCCAAAAATAACCTTAAGAAAACATGAGGTACGTATGTAATATTAATTAGGCCTAGATCAATATAGTACTCTCTTTTATCCATGACTAAACAGTTTTTAAGTACCTACTTACTGCCTTGTATTTCTGGCTAGTAATTGCTGTCCATTTTAATTTACAAATACTTAAAATCCATTGACTACGAAGTTATACTCGTTTAGATCTAGCATAAGAAGGTATGCTGTTTTGAAATTGGCGCACAATTTTTCGGCTCATTGGTCGTAACCATATTGCTTATTCTGGTCAAGGAAAGCGTTAACAAACCGAGCTCTGGTATCGTCTTGGTCATAAACATTTCGTTAACATACCAGATCAACCGTGAGGATTCGCCTATAGTAAAATGTTATCACTTTTGGGTACAAATAAATATTCTGAAAATTGAAAAATGACACCTGGACATGGGAATCGAACCCGGGATCTTTGACTTAGTAAAGCAATACTCTTACCACCGAGCTATCCAGGAATCGTCCAGGGTCTAGGGTCATTTCTTCAGTCATATTTTAAGGAGTACTAAGCCAAAGGTCCCGGGCTCGATTCCCGTGTCCAGGTGTCATTTTTCAATTTTCAGAATAGTATTTCTAGATGGAGTATTCCTCACTGAAAGCATATATAATTGCTTTGGCTATTTGATTCACAAATAAATATGTTTTAATTTTCTCTACTATTCATCCAACAAAAATCAAGGTATGGCTAACACGCTAGTTTCGTGTTGAGCTAAAGCTCAGTGTACGGGGAGATCGAGGTTTAAATCTCGCTCGGTTCAACTGGGGTGGGTTTTCCCAAATGGTTTTCCACTCTCTCTCCATGCAAATGTGGGTTCACTTCATCTATATTCAACCTACCGAATTCCTAACCCATTAGCGTAATTAGTAGACTACTAAAGCGTATAACCCGAACAGGTAGTAAGACGCGGTGCTAAGTATATTATTATTATATTAGAGTAGCCTACTTAAAGTTATAAAAAGATTTATATTTTTCTTAAAAATTGGTTTTCATGATTTTGATTAAAATTCGTATCTAGGTATTGTTTAACATTACACACAAAATGGCGCATCTCATTTTTCCATGAATATGACCTTGAAATTAACAGAATTTACTATTTTTATCATATATCTGCAACTCTTTGAAATATGAAAAAGTTTATCATTGCAAAGTTGTGGAACTCTTATAAATAAACAACTTTTATTTGGAATAATATTTTATAAAATCAATATTTTACGAGCTATTGGATAATACAGATTAATTTAAATAGAGCTTTGGGATATGGAGAGTTTAAAAGGCAGAGCAGATAATGTTTCTGTAACAGTGTATATTATTTATTTTGTGCTCTTTTGTGAAATTCAATGTTTATTTGTCCTATTATGTTTCTATAAAAATGCTTACCGTTTTATTTCAAATATCTTAAGAGATAGGCTCTTATCTATCTCTTTAATACGAAAATGAGCCTCTTCGATGGCCGCAAGGGTCTAACGCACTACTATCACACTCTACTAGACCGCCGATGATGGGGTGATTGGGTCCTCGAATCTCGGTCAGGTGTACTGAGGGTGCTTTCCCCTAAATGGATTTCCATTCTCTCTTTCCACGTAAAGGCGGATGCACTTCCTCTAAATATAACCTTCATAATCCATTAGCGTAGTTAGTATACAAGGATATAGCCTGAGAGTGTAGTGAGATGCGATGCTAAAAATAAATATTAAAGTGTATACTCCTGTTAGTTACAGTTTTGATAAAAGAACGAAAACGTCTGTGTGGTCAACCGTACCATTTATCTATTTGTATGTTCTTATAGAATGTACAATCACAACTTTAGATGTTTGTAGTAAAATCTCAATTTTATAGACTAAAGGGACACAATTTAAAACACGTGTTCCCAGTTTTATCTACTTGAATTATTTGTAAAGCAGTTCCTTGTTTGAGAAGCTATAGAAACTCAACTTGATATACATACGTTTCTAAATAGAAAAAAATATGTATGAAAACAAATTTTAAAAAAATTATGAAATAATATTTTCGAATGCTAATTTGTTGACTTTAAAAATCAAATAATCTTAGCGGGCCCGTTTCGGAGACCAACGTGTAATTTTCATTATTTCATTGAAATGTTTGTAGTAAAATAATTAAAGTTTACTACGCATACTTATTTGTAATAGTACAACCTATAAATAAATGGTATGTAAGATTCTTGTGAGCAGCCCTAAATAATTTTTATGTCTTAATTATAATAACTAAGGGAAAAACAAGTTTTCACTTTGTAAGTATAATTCATAATAACGTCTCATATTGAGTTTACTTAAGTAGAAACATTAGTCTATATTTAGATTGAAATATTGTTCAAATGAAAGTTTTGTTTACAATAAAATATAGATATATTTAAAAGCGATATAGTTGATTTTTAGCTTTTATATTAAAATATGAATACAACAGTCCACATATACTTAAGCCCAAAAATATATGTGTTTGGCATTCAACCCACCAATTATGCAATTTTAGAATTGAAACTTCAATCAAAACATTGTGAGCCATTGGTTTAAATATATAACAACATATGGAATACAGGCATATAATTAAATCCATTCACCATTATTAAATAATATAAATAATAAAAATAATAAATAGTCGGCCAAAAATCAGTTTTCAAAATGTGGCAAATAAAAGGTATATTAAATGCTTAACAGTTCCACCAGATATACGAAGGTCGGGCTATGTTTTATTGGAACATGTTATACTTGTGTAGTGACAACTAAATGCTACAAGAGTATATAATGAAGTTGCCCCCCCCCCTTCCCTCCACACCCCCTATCTCTTTCCCCACTCCCATTTCCCACACACACACCCGCCGCTGGCTTCTGGAATGTACGGACTTCTTTCTCTGTACGCATGCGCCTTACATGTCCGACTGATTTATTCAGTCATTACCGTGTCATAAATTTGACTAAAATAGGTGACCCACCTATTAAACACTAAGAGGGAGAAATGCGTGGGCTATCCTTTTACATGACTTTCAAAAATGTATTCTGTTTATTTAAGAATTTGTATTATTATTTAATTTTTTTTTACTGAGCTGACATGTGAAAGGGTAAACTATAAATCTGTACCACATAGGTAGGAGTACCAAATATATCGCCCGTCCCCGTCTCGGAATTACAAGGGAGACCTCAAACACAAATCTAGTAGTTCGTAAGTTCGACCTAGGGAGGTATTTTAAACAATTTATTATGTATCTGTGTTTTATGATCATTATTGGCAATATAGCTGAGTGAATTTCCATTATTTAATTTGTTATGTAAGTCTTATGCTAATTTTGTAGTGTGTTAATAAACTGGTTCCTTGTTTATCCTTTAAGATAGCAATCTTCCACTATGTTGTAGTTTATATGATAAGACCATAATGTAAAGTGTCCAGGAAACACTGCTACCTTTTAAGGTGGACCATGTAATAAAATTATTAGTAATAATAATAATAATAATAATAGCTGCAAAAAAAGTATTCGCACACAATCAATAAAAACACCTTTATGATTACGAGGCAAAATTGTAGAGTTTATTTCTCATGTATTAAATTGATTGTTTTTACGTCAACGACCCGAAGATTGGTTTGATGTGGTTTATATCCATCAGGAGCTGGGCATGCACTCAGCCCTTTGGCTGGTCATTGATGCCTGCACCATCTGGTGGAAATCTCATTTACTAGAGGAGTTTAGAAAGGGTGGTGGGTCCCTATTGCTCTCCGTACAGAATTTTTAAGAGCGAACGCGAAAGAGCCTACCAATTTTGACTGGAAGGTGTTTCCACATATCTTCCAGGGCTATTTTACATGCCACAATCGAAATGAGACTGACGACTTTATTTCCCCTCCGAAGGAAGTTGTACTATGGATTTCTATCGCTTAAGAGAAATCCATCAACCTCGGCTGGATTTGAACCCACGAGCATCGGCTCTTAAGGCGAACACTCTACCCCCAAGACCATCGAGGATGCCTTTAAATAGATACTTCAAAATAGCCCAGAAACTTTTTTATGCTATGCCTGGGCTGGATATGCAGCGCTAATGGGAGAATCTAGAACCGTGTTAAGGGTATTGACTGGTAAGCTCAATGAGAAGAGACCATTGGGAAAATTTAGACGTAGATGGGATGATAACATTAGAATGGACTTGAGAGAGATATGGTGTAATGAGGTGGACTGGATAGAATTAGCTCATGATAGGGATAGGGTGTAATGAGGTGGAGTTGATAGAACTAGCTCAAGATAGGGATAGGGTGTAATGAGGTGGAGTGTATAGAACTAGCTCAAGATAGGGATAGGGTGTAATGAGGTGGAGTGGATAGAACTAGCTCAAGATAGGGATAGGGTGTAATGAGGTGGAGTGGATAGAACTAGCTCAAGATAGGGATAGGGTGTAATGAGGTGGAGTGGATAGAACTAGCTCAAGATAGGGATAGGGTGTAATGAGGTGGAGTGGATAGAACTAGCTCAAGATAGGGATAGGGTGTAATGAGGTGGACTGGATAGAACTAGCTCAAGATAGAGATAGGTGGCGTACTTTTCTAGATGCTATAGTGAACTCTTGAGTTCCTACAGAGTGAAGGACCACGATTCACATCTGTAAAGAACAATTAGGTTCATGCTTTACTAAATTATATATATATATATATATATATATATATAATTATATATATATATATTCACAGCATAAATATAAATATTTTTCATATATGTAAATTTGTTGTTCTAGGAACCTCTTCATTCTATGTGAGCATCGTACCACATATTAAATAACACTATTGGGGAAGGTGCAGAGGGAAGAATTTTCAAGAAAATGTACCCACATTTAAGTGAAAAAAACATCGAGCAAAAATCACCCTCATTACACCCAACCAGGATTCAAGCTCTAACCTTTCGATCCCCGTGTAACCAGACTAGACAAGGCTGACCACCTTATTCCACATGCTCAACGATGCGCGTTTCAAGAACTATCGATAATTAAATCTGCATTGAAACATTATAATAATGTTATAGCCATTCCAAGTCTCCTTAGTATTTAGTGTATTCATAGTTCAAATAAACCAAATACAATGACTACTTTTAAAACAAAGTTCGCTTACGACTCAATCTAAGTGGTAAGGACTAGGACAGGTGTTAAGAGGAAGTGCACCCACATTCGCGTGGATATAGTATCGAGAAAACTAGTGATTAATTTAATGTTGGAAACAATATTGTAGGATTGTGAGTCAGGTGAAGGGATGTGGATCAAAGCGACAAGAGGGTTCGATTTCTTTCTTTTTTTAAAAAAATTTGGCTAGTTCTAGAAGCTAAAGTATGGTACAATAAGAAGGGGTTGGAAGTGCAATTTTCATCAAAATAAAATGAGTTTTGTAAGAGAAATAATATTTAGTATATTCACGTGACTAAAGTTGCATTAGAGTATAAATGTTTATTGTCCTGTATAATATGTTAATAAAACACACATACATCTTTTTACTCGTTGTAGTGTTATTCGAGTTAAAACCCAAAATGAAAAAACTAACCGATATATTACATAAAATTTACGGTTGTTTATTCCGTGGTTATATTTAAATCATCAGAAGAATAATGAGAAAAAATATTCACTTTGCCAAAGTTGTTACAAGCCTCAATAAATAGCTTTTTTTGTAATAGAAAATAACGATACTAGAGATGGGGAATACGGAAGTCAGATATAGCTGTAAATCTGTTTATAGTGCATCCACAAATTACAGCAAATGGAGGGGGGGGGTACTATTGAGAAACCAACCTATCGAGACGAGAACAAACACATTATAGCAGTGTGGTCCAATCTTCCTTAAATCGCGGGTCGATCTGCATAATTCAGTGAAATAAGTGGGCTGCAAGAAACGTAAAAAAAACTTTTAATCACTGTAGTAAACAAGTAAAACTTTTAATAAATAAAAAACAACGACGTAGAACAAGTATCTATAATAATAATAATTTCCTAATGTGTTTGTGTGTAAACTGTCCACACCCTCCAGAAGGCCATAGAATAAATCTGAAACGTTGCACACATTTAAACCACGAGACAGAACATAACGGAGACGGATTTTTGAATATTTATTTTTCAAATTTTTTTTTTGTTTTTTGAATTTTTTTTAAAGAATTTCATAAATTAAAAGAACGGTTTCACTGCAAAATTTGAATAAGGCTGACTACGAGATTCGCATTTTTAACAGCGATAGAAAAGATCAACTCAACAATATCTCTTCCCACCCCTTTCAAAAAAGATAGATTGATCTTTATTACTAAAGTTTAGTTCACCTGTTGCCGACAAGCTTAAATACTAGTAAAATACTAGTATAGTAGTTTTTTGTTTTGTTTTAGCATCGTGTCTCTCTATCCGGTTGGGTCATATGCATAGTACTAGTATCACTAAGGAACCTTCTTTAAATTACGTAAGTATTTTCTTAATGATTTTTGACACCCCCCTCTCCCCGACGTAAGGGATCGTAAGATTTATCGTCACCATTGTCCCCTACCCCCTTTATCTCCCTTTATTATGTATTTTTTTAACGATATGGTTAATTATATTATTTTAATCATTTTATTATTTTTAGACATAAGAATTGGTAATAAAACAAGTGATATGAAGTTTTAAATTATTTAGTTGCAGTAAAATTAGGATTAACACATCATAAGTAAATGAAATGTATGTGAAATTCTATAAACATTATATTTATTTTCTGGCCCTTTTATTTTTTAAAGATTTTGTCTCACTTTAAACACTGATAATAAAAACCTTACGTAAGATGTATTCTGACCCCCCTCTCCCCTCGTAAGAAATTTAAGAAGATACTAAACCACCCCCTCCACCACCAAAAAAACCTTTCGTAATATAAGGACGACCCCCAATGTGCTAGGGAGGAAAGGAAAGTCGAAGGTCGTGGGCTGCATTTGGCGTGCGGGCCTCTGGTTGTATTACACTGCATTGAGCTGTCATGTGTGTGGTGTCCCTTAGAATTTCAGCTGGAATAAATCAACAGGAAGATATGTCTTTCCCTTCGCTTAGCGACAGAAATAACAGTTTGGTACAAGAAGTAACAGATTGAATTGAAAGGCTCGGGGCAATAATGAGCTATGCCACAACAACTTAAAAAATATATAGTTTCTTACAATTTTTTTAGCACCACATCATACTACCCGTCCGTTTATATATACCCTGATTTTGGTAGGAAGAACAGTTTAGAAAATACATTAAAAATATTTGTATTAACATTGCTAACATCTTACTATATTAGTAATATCATTTGATAAATATTGATAATATCTATCAAACGTGACGTTTATATATCATATGACTTGAAGAAGGAATACATTAAAAAAATTAGTAACTTTTGTAAATGTTAGATAGTGTTCTTCCTACTAGACCTATAATCTACAAAACTATGCTAATGGGTTAAGGATGAGTGAGGTTGAATTTAGAAAAGTGTGCCCGCATTTTTGTAGAGGAAGATTTGAAAACCATTTTCGAAAAAGACCCTCAGTACACCCGACCAGGATTCGAAACCCATATCCCCTCCATCGGCATTCCAGTTTATTGTGAGATTGATGCTTTATACCAGGGATGGCAGAAATTATCCGACCCGTGTGCCATTTAAGGACTAGCTGAATTTTGAACTAGTCCAGTGTGTCACCTCTTAGTTAAGTGTTTTAATGAGTATTAAAAAATAAAAACTTGTTGACGATTATGAAATGTAATGCATTTTAAATCAAAATCAAATTATAAATATTTTACTAATTCCTAAATTTTAAAGAAAGAAAATTTATTATATTGACAAAGTAAGTGTCTTACACAATAATAATTGCAATAACTTAACATGAAAGGATTCAAAGTAGCAGCTTCAGTGAATTTTTACTTTCTCTCTATCTTACAGGTAGAGAAAGTATGGTGATCGTCAAAAAAATCGAACTCGAGATTTTGATGAATTTTGACGTTTCATGACTTCCTGAATCCGAAAAAGTGGTTTTTGAATTTCCGTTTGTCTGTCTGTCTGTACCTCCAACTAGAGCCTAAACTATTTTACCGATTGAGCTGAAACTTGATATCTAGGGTTTTCATAGGGTTGCCCCGAGGGATTTTTATAATTGGATATTTACCCCTAAAATTAAGGGTAGTTTACTGAAGGGAAAAAAGAGAAAAAGTCGATTCTCTCAAAATCGGCTCAAACGATTTTGATTAAATTTCATTTATGAACGTTAATAAATATTTAAAACAAAATGGCTACTCTCAATATTTCGGCAAAATGGCTTTAAGGGCTCCGGTCTGATGCGTAAATTAATTTTTTTTATAATAGCTCCGAAACTATTTGAGATATGAAATTACTTAGCATTACAAATATGTATATATATTTATAATATAAATATTTTATTCGAAACATATTTTTATAAAATCAATAATTTTCAATCTATACACAATTATATATATATTTTTAACTTTTTGGACATTAAAGCTTAAGTATTGCGATCGTAAAAAAAACTAACCTGAAATGTTGATGGATTTGGACGTCTCATGACCCCCCGAACCCTAAAAAATAGTCTTTGCAATGCCGTCTGTCTGTGTGTCTATTAAAACTTAAAATTAAGGGTAGTTTACTGAAGGGCAAAAAGAGAAAAAGTCGATTTTCTTAAAATGGGCTCTAACGATTTTGATTAAATTTCATTTATAAACATTAATAAATATTCCAAACAAAATGGCTACCCTCAATATTTTGGCAAAATGGCTTTAAGGGCTCCGGTCTGATGCGTAAATTAACATTTTTTATAATAGCTCCGAAACTATTTGAGATATGAAATTACTTAGCATTACAAATATATATATATATATATTTATAATACAAATATTTTATCCAAAACATATTTTTATAAAATCAATTCCTTTCAATCTATACGCAATTATATGAATTTTTTTAACTTTTTGGACATTAAAGTTTAAGTATTGCGACCGTAAAAAAAAAACTAACCTGAAATGTTGATGGATGTCGACGTCTCATGACCCCCCCGAACCCTAAAAAATAGTCTTTGCAATGCCGTCTGTCTGTATGTCTATAAAAACTTAAAATTAAGGGTAGTTTACTGAAGGGCGAAAAGAGAAAAATTTGGTTTTCTCAAAATCTGCTCAAACGATTTTGATTAAAATTCGTATCTATGCGTTGATTAAGATTATAAATAAACTGGCTATTTTCATTTTCCTATGAAAATGATTTTTAGGGTACTTTACAGAAGCGTTAATTTCCGTATCTCCCCAACTATTTGAGAAACTAAACAACTTTTCATTGCAAAATTGTAGGACTAATAGAAATAAAAAACTTTTATTTGACATATATTTTTATAAAAGCAACAGTTTCTGAGATATTTGCAAATATATTAATACAATTTTGTGAGCTTTAGTTGTAAACATATACTACTTAAGTCTTAACGCAATAATTCTCCAATGCCATAGAGTAATTAAATATAAGTAAGTATCTAAAAAAAGTATATTATTTTTCCTTAAAGCTCTTAGGAGAAATGTTTGCACAGCAATGATCTATCTCCATTTTAGACTCAATAGTCAATATTTACATTTTTTATTGGTCAAAATGTATAAATGAATAATTAAATATCAATGCGATGACTTGAAGATCTGCAACACCTTATAAAATGTTAAAATTTTAACCAGAAATCGAAATTTTAATACGAAGTGTTGACCCTTGTGGAAGACATTAAACTGTTTGAAATGCTCTTAGGTGGACAAAGATGCGCCTCTTTTATCATTGATTATATATCATTGTATATTATTTTATGCGTGTTCTTATGTGGAGTGGTGATGATACAATGTATATTATTCCGTTCAGAAATCTTACGAGTTTATAGAAAGAGAGAGAAAGTCTGTGCGGTGCGCCGTACCATTTATTTTATATTATACTAATATGTTCAATAAAAGGATTACCTAATCATTTCCTTAATAATTTGAAACATGTTGTTTTATTTTTCCAGACAAGATAATATTTTTATTTGTTAATTAACTTGTTGTCTTCAACAGGACATAAGATGCACCTAAGTTCAAGCCAAGATTATTTATAGCCGTTGACTTTATAAAGTTAATTTTGACATCGACAGTGAATGACATGGCTGTCGACTTCAAAAAGTTTTACGACTTTAGGAAAAGCTTTATATTTGTCATGTTTCTGTGCCATCCAAATCGTGTTCGCGTGCCACCGAATGCCATCCCTGCTTTAGAACATGCGGCCATCGAAGCAGGCGTTAAAATAATCTAGGTTTGTTTTTGTTGGTGTTGTGTTTATTCTAAAATTTAAAGTTAATTTGTAAGTTTTTTACTGATATAATCAGTGTGTTCATAAAATACACATCTTATACATCCTAAATTAAAGTAATAATGTCACTATTTGGTATTTGTAAAAGAATAGCCTAATATATAGTTCTAAATTTAATTCTTATTTCAAGTTTATTTCGAAGATTCATACATGCAATATGCAAATTTTATTCATATTCTTACATATTACTCAAAAATAATATTTAGAATTTTTTTAAGTATTACACAAAACAATTTTTTAGGTGGTAAAAAACGTAAAGATATTTCAAGGGAAGAAATCGGGTCGGCGCATGCGCAAAGAACAATAGGACAGCGATAACTTTCGTAGTGCAGCTCTCAAATAATGACATGGGTGGATACAAACCCACTTATTTTTGTGTGGTGGGGGTGAGGAGGGTTTACAGATGAAGGGGCGTGGCTTCATCATAAATTTTCGAGGGGTTATCGCTGCCCAAAACAATGGGGTGCAATGCCTTTCCAAAATACCCGTAGTATTTGACTTAGTGTAGAGGTTTTGTCTGATGATTCGTCTTAGCTAAAAATGTGTGTGGCTAGTAAATGTTATTTTTATTTGCAACATTATTTTTACTTGTTTATTTTTAGTACTCTCATGTATTTTTTTATCACCACGTCTTACTACCCGTTCAGGTTAAACGCATATATGATAAAATGCTCTAACGAGGTAAGGATGTGAAAAGAAGTATTTTAGAGATAACCTACCCACATTTGCGTGGAAGGAGAGTGGAAAACCGTTTAGGAAAATCAACCTCAGTAGACTTGACTGCGATTCGAACCCTGATTTCCCCGTCATCAGCGGGCCAGTTCAACACGAAAATGACGCCTCTAACCACCCGGCTGTATATAATAAATTGAAACATTTGATACGATTGTTGTTAAATTATCGGCAAAAACCGTTGTTGCATGGACTACTACCCATTGGAAATATTCAAATCCAATCAGGTGGTGGGAAGATGAAATTATAAATTTGGAGGAAATGTACCTGCATTTGGTTGGAATGAAAGTAGGAACCTATCTATGCAGGAGAAATTCAGTATTCCTTGCTGTGATTTTAATCTCATGCTCCCGCTTCCCGTAAAACCAGACTATATGAGGTTGACGTTTAGTCCTCGTGCCCACCGATGTAGAGAGTCGTCTCTGTTAAACAAATATGTTTATAAATAACTTTCTCAAATATCCACAAATTATATATCCCCGCTGGTGTTCGAACTTGGTTCACAAATGTTCAAATTAAAAGGTAAAGCTCGATTTGAATACTGCAGACTTATGACGCATACGAGTGTTTTCGCACTATTGCCACCACATGACAGGCTGAGCGCTTTTCCACATAGCAGTTACGCAAGAGGTATTGCCTAGCCAGACTGGGGGCAAGTTGAATATAATATATCTTCAATCATCATCATCAACAACTATTTACAGTCTGTGATCAATTTTGTAAAAATGCCTTCTTCATCTATCTTTGTTTCCATTCTTCTCCTCTCACTCGCACACTTGCTGTTATCTGCTCCTTTCATCTCTTTCTTGGTATTCCATGCGGTCTTTTCCCTACATACTTAATTTCCATTGTTCTTTATGGTATTATTTCTTTTTCCATCCTTATTCCATCTCAACCATGCCTCGTTTACTATCTAATAGTGTTAGTGGATAAACAATTTATTAATTTTGTGTTCAATAAAACGTTTACCAATGTGTTAAAATATTTTTTATTTAGTATAGTTATATTATTAAAATACTATATAATATTAAACATGTAAATTGAGATGATCTTGTGTGTGTGTGTGTGTGTGTGTGTGTGTGTGTGTGTGTGTGTGTGTGTGTGTGTGTGTGTGTGTGTGTGTGTGTGTCCAAACTTGATTGTTTTTGAACTAATCTTATGATTATCGACCTAACTTTTAACACAAATACAAATACGGATTTTGTTTTTGATTGGCCTGGCAACTATAAATTTAGGGCCACTTGCTATCAAAGTTAATGGACAATTTTGAAAATATTTTGTGCCATGAGCATAACATAAAGCATCTAAATACAATTATCTAAAGTAGCATACCTTTAATAAGGCTATGAAATAAATGGTACGGTGCACCACACAAACTTTATCTTTTATTTTAATGTAGGGACATTTACTAAAAACTCATAAGGTTTGTGAAAAGAAATAATAAACATGGTTCCACCAAAGAGCATCAAGTTTAAAATAATACAAATTGTTACAGAAACATTAAAAACATCTTTGTTCCCCAAAGAATTTAAAAAAATCAATTCCACATTTTCAAAATCTCCATAAAAATACAAATTGGCTTATAGCTCAGAAACTATTGATTCAATAAAGCGATATTTCAAATAAAGAATTTTATTTTTAATGTTACTACAACTTTAGAATAACAAGCTATTTCGTATCTCAAATAGTTGTGAAGATAGGATCAAAATTAGACATTTCTGCTTATGTATAATACACTTAAAGCCATTTAAATGGGTTAACTAGAACCTCAATTTTGTTTATAGTGTTAAATAGTGTCTAAATCCAAAATTTAATCAAAATCATTTGAGCGGGTTTTGGTAAAAATTCATTTTTTATCTTTTTCCCCTTCAGTAAACTACCTCTAATTTTAGGGTTGGATATATAACTCCAAAAATTCCTCGAGGGAGCTTTATAAATACCAGGTTTTAGGCCAATTGGTAAAAAGGTTTCAGCTTTAGTCAGAGGTATAGATAGATGGAATCTCAAAAACAACTTTTTTCGTTTCATGAGGTGAAGAAAGGTAATCATTTATCAAAATTTCTAGTTTTCTTTTTTTGATGATCACAATAATTATCTCTATGGGGGTCGAGAGAAAGTAAAAAATCTATAGAAACAGCTAATTTTTAGTCTTAAACATTTTAAAATGCAAAAATTGTACACACATTGAGTAAAAACTTCACTACAACCAACTTCAAACGATTTATTAATTTCAATCAACATTGATATAAACAAATTAGTACAAAACGAGTTTGATTTTGTTCCCCATTGTAACCAGGCCAATAGTGCCATAAATTTATAAAATAGAAATATATTATATTATTTAAAATATACTTTGAAGGATTATGTAAAATGTATAAACCTTGAAACATAATCCCTGTTCATGAAGGAACGTCTGAAAGGTTTATTTCCCTACCAAAATCTTACTATATTTTAGAGTTATGACAGGCGAAACAGCCTTTCAGACCAACCTTCCCCCCATGAATTTTTTTTATTTACTTAGCACCGCGTCTTACTACCCGTTTGGGTTATACGCTTAAGTACTAATTAAGCTAATGGGTTAGGAATTGGAAAGGTTGAAAATAGATTAAGTGCGCCCGCATTTGCATGGAGGCCCAGTGGAAAAACAACCCTCCCATGAACATGACATGAATTACTTAGATTATGATAGTTGTGTACCTACGATTTATAGGAATATATGGTCTAAGACTTACAATTTGAAAAGTTGTATAGCTTTTGAAAGAGGTATTACATATGTCGAAAAATCTTGAAATAAGAATATAAAATAATAAATATATAATGTGTCCAAAACTCTCCAAGAATTTTAAAATTAATGATTTCAAAGCCAATTTTTTTAACGCCATATTTTACTACCCAACCAGGCTATATGCATATATGTACTAATTACTCTGAGGTTTCAAGGATGAGTCAGGTTATATTTAGAGGAAGTTTCCCCACATTTGATTGTAGGATGAGTAAAAAAATCAGTTTGAAAAACCACCCTTAGTACACCCGACCGAGATTAGAAGTTGTCATTTGTTACTCTGCAATTTTAGCTGTATTTTAATTAGAGTAGTAATCGGTTTGTATGAATACATATATACATTAGGTAAATATAAGTTCAAATTAAATAAATATGTTTAACATTACCTGTAAAATTTTCGTTGAAAAAAACAATACATTTTTCTAACTAATATAAATTCAAATCAAACATACCATAAACACAGGTCACAGTACTATAATCTGCAATTTCTCTTTGGATTTGATATATGAATTTATATTCTAGTTTCTCCTTGCTTTTGAAATGCAAATAACATGTCAACAAATTAAATTGATTAAATAGATCAAGATTTTAGTTTTTATAATTTTTAATTTTGATTAGTTTTCAAGTTCGAAAAATTTGCACACCTATTGAGTGGTCTCTCTATAATTTCACCAAATTTCAGCTTTGTATTTCATTGAGAAGTACTAAAAATTCTCTGGACAGATATACTTACATAAATACAGACACCATTAGACATTTATTAATGGGAATATTTATTAGTGTTTTCAATATTTTTAAATATAAAAATATTACCATAGGCCCATTTTAAAAAAATTGAAAATAAAATTCTCTAGCTCACAAATTATTAGCAAAATATTTGTTTTGAGATTTGGAAAATTCTAGCCCTAAATTTGTAGCCCATAAGAAAACAAAAAATAAAATCCTTAGGTGTTCTGGTGATAAACTACATACCGTAGGTTTCAATTTTGGTTAATATCGGTTGATTGGTTTAAAAGTTACTAGCAGAAAAGTGGGGAACAGTCACAAATACATAAAGAAACCAAATCATTAAATTAATCCTTTTTATTTTATTAAATAGATAAAGACTAAAAAAACACTGTAAATTATGAAA
Organism: Timema podura; assembly: GCA_033556935.1. Taxonomy (NCBI): domain Eukaryota; kingdom Metazoa; phylum Arthropoda; class Insecta; order Phasmatodea; family Timematidae; genus Timema; species Timema podura. The sequence goes on along the minus strand of JAVRXN010000009.1, from coordinate 67,412,330 downwards.
TAATATATTTCGTGAGTAAAAAATAAAAATAGGGAAAATTTCTCTAAATTGATTGTTTGGGAGTTTCATAAGGATCTGTCGTCACTTAAACTAAAATACTCAAGCACGATGCAGTTATCATACGTAATTCCTGCATCACCAGGAGATAAAAGTCACGCATATTTCATAACCAACCATGTGGGAAGAGGATCTGCTCTTTTTTTTTATCTCTTACTCTTTTATGAAAAAAAAAATATTTATAATGAAGTTGATATCCCTCTTACTAAACAAAATACTAAATGCTTGTCTGAAAAAAAAAGAGGCGTAGGTATCAACAATTTAGCGCCACGTTTAGTTTGAGCGGGATCGCGCCTACACGCGAGTTGTAATATGTACGACAGTCATTACCCCTTGACTTTTATTTTATACCGTCCTTAACATAAACTATTTCATACTACATTGTCGGTGGCGAGCAGTGCCTCGATTATTAGGAGGAGAATTAATGTTGGTGCGATCTCAGGGTCGTACTGAGGGGAAAAGAGGAGAGTCCTCAATCTTTAGATTGCTTCAAGAGTGATTTATTAATGTTAAAATATATTCCGGTTGGAGGACTTAGCCACGAGTCATTGCAGGTAGTATAACACCCCCGGAGACTTTACCACGAACCACTCCAGGCAGCACCCCTTCACCCTCACTCCTCTCCGGGCGTCTAACATTAGTCATTGAAGGTACGGTCCAATTTTCATATAAATGACCTTATCTGACAGATAAAAAGTTACTATATCTACTTTTACAGTTTTATACGTCAATTCATGTGAACTACAGCTGTCACTTTTGATATATTATCAATACCTATAAACTAACACTAATAAAATAGTAACATATTATCAATGTCACCGTAAATCTAAGGGATTGAGGATCTGACGTCCAAAGACCGCGTGAACATCTGTGTGGATGTTAAGAACAGTTCAAAACAAGCCTTAGCTGTTGGAATAATCGTCAATGGGCTATTATTCTCAACTCGTTCTGAGAGACTTTGATTCAAATCCCGGTGGGGCTCTCACGTGATGAGAAAGCAGGCTAGGCACAAGTTGTTTAGAAGTGTAATACTAGTGAAGTCTCAGGTGCTGATAGCCTTTAGTAATAGTAATAGGAATAATAGTTGCTATCAAAACTATGTTATATTAATTCATGCTTCACTTACACTGAAAGCCAGTCTTACCTTGATTAATTACGTTATGACCCTATCTCATAAGCAACGCCATGGCAGAACCAAGGAAGGTAAGCTTTCCGGTTAAACTAAGTGTTCTTGGCAGCCTTTTTTTACTTTATGATACAGACATATTATAGAGAAATTATTGTGATAATGATTTATCTATAATTTTTTGGACCAAAATGAGCTTTTTAAATTGCCGCGATTTTTAAAATGGGGTTTTGGCATTCCATCAAATGGTCTTGTTTATATTTATATATATATTTAAATATTATCTACACCTTATCCTAGTCCGCACATAATATTAGTGCAGAAGCATAACGATTAGGGTACTTTGCTCTTTTTTTTTTAGCACCGCGTCTTACTACCCATTCGGGGCTATTCCTACGCTTTGGTAATAATTACGCCAATTGGTTAGGCATTAGGAAGGTTGAATATAGCCACATTTACGTGGAGAGAGAAAGAGAGAGAGTGGGAAATCATTAAAGGGAAACCACCTTAAGTACACATGACCGGGATCGAGCCACGATTTTCCCGTCATCAACAGTCTAGTCCAGGGGTTGTTCCGGCCCACCGACTCTTTTTGTACGGCCCGCAAGCTAAGAATTGATTTTACATTTCTCTTTAAAATTTCAAACTACGCGCTCTAACGGAACGGCCTACTGGTGAGTTGAGGAATTACTTCGCACTCGCACGCTGCTTGGTGGCCTTTGTTATGACCCCACGCAGTTATAGTTCGACAGCCTTTCCAGTGCCACGTGTATCCAAGCTAAATACCCTTGCTTTCCCTACCATACAGCAGTTCTATGGCTCAGCAATGGTAAGGTTTTAATGTGCTTTTTTTTTTTTAATTCGGAAGAGAACTTTAAATTTTTCTCTACGAGAAAAACCGGCCTCGGTCACTATTATCAAACACCAAATGTAAACTTTGGAGATTTTTTTTTCGCTGCAGATATCATAGGATTTCTTAATGGATTCAACTTAACTACAAGTCAAAACAGTGCTCATGTGTGAAAACTGTACTGCGGTAAAGTCATTTCGACGACAACTGGCATTTATTGAGTCACAAATCATATCAAGCTGCTTTGTACAGTCCCATGCTGTCAAACGTTTAAAAAAATAAGTGAGTTCTCCATTCCTACACAAATTTGCAACGGCTATATTTTGTTGGATCAAACTACATACAGTTCCAGCAGAGTTTTTCGGATCTTGACGCAAGTGCAAAAGTTATTTCCATATTTCAAAATCCATTTGATTGCACAACTGAGGAGGTTCTCCCTAACCTTCATTTGGAAATGATTCATCTGCAGTGTGATAGTACAAGGCAAATTTCAAGAGAAAAATATAACAGGATTCTATAAAATGTCTTCCGAGCTATGAATATGGTCATTTAAGATCATATGCTCGGGGGTTTTATATCTGTATTTGGCAGCACCTACCTGTGTGAAAATACATTTTCAAAGATAAATTAGGTAAAGTCTCAATACAGGTTAGCATTAACAAATGAATATTTGCAATCAATTTTGATGATAGGTAGTACACTAACTTTGAACCCCAATTTGGTGAAATATTATCTCAAAAAAACGTAATTCCACTCTTCTCATTGGTAGAGTTATATTTCAAATAATTTTAGTATTATTATTATTATTATTATAATATTATTATTATTATTATTATTATTATTATTATTATTACTATGCTAGCAAATTGTATTTGATAAATATGTCAGAAAACTGGGGGATGATATATGAATTTAACATACTCTCTTAATACTTGGGCTTACCATAGATGAACTATAAAAACAAATAAGCTAAACTTTTTTAACTTTTTTTTTGTAAACCATTTTGTTATCACTGGATCTATCATTGTTGAGGTCATTATACAATATTTTAAACATTATACAATATTTTAATTGCAACTTTAGAAAGTAATTTATTTTTTTCAAAAATTTGGTGAGTTATTATTAAAACCTTAGTCCATTTTGATAGATGTGCTATAAGCTGTTTTTAGATTAATACAAAAACTAAGGGCACAAGGAAAAGTGAGGAAAATCACAATAAACACTTTCAACCTCAAACCCCGTAAAGTCCCCAGCAAGTACTTAAAAAAATATATGACAGAGACCTCTTCTAACCATAATATAAAGTGAAGCAGTAGCTCAATTTGTGTTAAAATTTTAATTTTACCTCTGTATACCCTGTACTCTTCCAATGTTAAGGGAGGTCACTAACAATTTTTATTATTTTGTTAATAGTTAATCTAGATAGCACAAACGATTTACAACAGTTTTTCTTATTTAAAACGTGTCGTGACCACCCCTAATAGCTAGTTAAACTATCCACATTACCTGTTTTTCAGCACACAAAAAATAATCCACTGGAACAATAATATAGCTCGCAAGGGAAGAACGAATCAATTTTGTGTTTTGCTTGGGTGGTCACGTTTATGCCCTTGTTTTATTTACGACCTTCACTCGAAAGATTCCAGTTTTTATTATTATTACTACTATTCGTGCCGACATACCTAAACCTACCCTGACTTTTTTTTTTAATTAATGGCAATTCTTTTCTTCTTGTCATATCTTCATCCTGTTACTCGTTTCTGTAAATAAGTCGATTTAATGGAACCACATTATCAGAAGAAGATCAAATAAATTATTATTTTGTTTTTATTTCACTTTAAACATCTGAGGCAACATTAAAATGGCAAACATTTTGAAAATTTATAGACATAATAAAAAAACACCAAAGTATCTGTTTGATTTCATATGATTGGATATTTATTAATTTTTATTTTAGGATATTTTATCACGCGTGTTGGTGGCAACATAGTCTAAATGTTATTCTAGAGATATATTAGTGATGGCGGTGACTGTGAGGTTAAGGTTCGAACCCCGACAAATGATATAGGGTTTATGTTCCACGTGTGATTTATCAGTAGGTCTATAGTTTTCCAATCCACTTTGCCCGATAGTGCGTCTGAGTTTCTGAAATAATCTTTTAAACCTTACACTTTAGATTAATTCAGTGTTTTAAAATTTGGTGTTAAGCGTAAAATTTTATTTTATTTTACACGAAGAATTTCAAGTTTTGATTACTTATTTCCGGGTCAGTAAGGTGCTATAAAGTTAAATATTAAGTTTACTATTTACTTTGAATAAATTAATGCTAAGGGATTCATATAGAATACAACTTTGTTTAAAAGCTATTAGTCCTATTTTATTTGATATAGCTTCTTCTTCAGTCAACAACCCATAGGTTGGTTTTATGTTATTTATATCCATCCGGAGTTAGGCATGCACCCAATCCCTTCTGCTGGTTAGTGCCACCTGCACCATCTGGTAGATATCCAAGATACTAAGGGAGTTCGGGAAGTGTGGTGGCTCCCTGTTGCCTTCTACACTTAATTTCTACGAGCGAGGGAGAAAGGCCCTACCAATTTTATCGGGAAAGGTATTTTCACATACTTTCCAAGGTTATCTTACCCACCCCAATCGACATAGGACCGATGTCTTTACTTCCCCTCCGAAGGAAATTGTGCTATGGATTTTTATCGCACAGTAAGAATTCCGTTGACCTCGGCTGGATTTGAGCCTCCAAACATTGGGTCCTGAGACGAGCACTTTAACCCACGACCACTGATGTCAACACACACATATACATATAATATTATATAAATATAACAGTTACAAACACGTTGGGTACATCCCAAACCTAATACTTATTGTGTAACATCATCACATATGACTAAAATTATACATATTAAAAGCATGATTAATTAATTTGATTAAAGCTAGCCAATTGAAACTACTTCCCTTTAAATTTACTCATAATTATGTTATTCGTTGACAAAAAATCTAAAGTAAACATAACAAATAGACATAGTAATAATAATAATAATAATAATAATAATAATAATAATAATAATAATAAAGAATAATAAATCTAAAATAATAATAATAATAATATATTCACAAGTATCTGATTCTTCACCCCATACCCCTTTGTAAAAACTTTCGAGTAGCTTGAACTTTTCTAAAGTAACTGTTTAGCTATATGAGAGTAAAATTATGATTCTTTCTTTAAAAAAAATAATTTGACTTAAGTAACATAAAACATGAAATATATTGCAAATTATGTTTTAAAATACTACGTAGTTTTTATAGGTAACATAACCACTAAATAATGTTCATGGTCTAGAGTAAAAAACAAAAGTTTAGTGGATATTATCTAAAAAATAACACTTAGTATGGATCTGTATTAGCTTAAATGATATTTCAAAATAATAGGGGCTCATGCATTATTTTGAGATGAAATATTTATCTTACCCATATGCTTCATTATTCATACATTAATTTTAAACGCTATGGAAGGCATAAAAAGCGATGAGAGATAATTGAAAATAACTCCTTAGTAATATAATAAAATATACCAACTGTACACGCCGACATTTTCAATTTTACAGTTCGTTTTATTCCACAAGCGTGAATAATTTAACTTCAGAGATGAGAAAAGTTTTAACAATGACTACTCACACATTACGAGCACCAATGCTAGAATGGGTTTCCTTAAGGAGTAAACATGTTATTTGGTAGTTTTAAAAAAAAAACAGTCTTCGCGTCAATTAAGGTAACTGATCATTACAAACTCAATAGATTGCGTAATAAACTGGATTTCTCATCACTGAAATTTACATAGAGAGGGTAAGTTAATCAATTCAAAAGTTTTATTTAAAGCTCATTTTACAGTCAGAGGTTTGAAAAGATTTTATGTACCAAGGGCGGATTATAAATTACCTCAATGAAACCTTATTTTGAAAATGAGATGCCATTATTTAAAAAAAATATTGTAATTATCTCAAACGTTCGTCGGAAAAATCTAGCATTTTTTTAAATTTAAGTTATTTATAATTTAAATTACTGTATCTCTCCCAAAACATCATTTATAAAACGTAAATTGTAGAATATGTATTCTATAAGAGTTATTACTTAACTATAAACGTATTCAAAAATTAAAAATATAGTAATATATACGTTTTCATCACATACAGCAATAATATATTATTCCAAATGCTTTAAGAAACATTTTGTATGGATTAGATTCAGATGTTTGTTTTGTTGTTTTAATTTGCATGGGTAAGTGTTTTTTACCTTAGTAAGTTATAGAAACTAAAAAAAAACCTCCATGGCTTTAGCACTCAATAGAGCCATACCAACTGAGTGGCAACCGTCTGTTAGTGAAGATAGTGCCAACTTCTGCTGATAGAGGGTGTCATATGCTCAGCACAATGAACTCTTCGGACGATAATATCAGTTTTCTAGACCGGAGCTGCTGCTACTTTTCATTCAAGTTGCTCCTCATTTGTCCTCACGAGGCTGAGTTGACCCCGTTCCAGACCCACTGCTTCACAAAAAAATCCGAAAGAGCCGGGGATTGAACCCGGGACCTATGGATCTATAGCCAGGGACTCATTCAGAGGTAGGAGAGTATTTAAGTTTTTCGTAAGTGTTGAAACATAGAACGTCAGGTGAACAACCACATCTAAAATACTCTAGTTCGAATCATACCTGGGATGGTTTAGTCATTTTGATGTGGTGTCGAATCAAACGGTATACTAATGGACCAAAACTCATTATAATGGAGGGCCCAATCACTAGCAACCCCGTTCAAATTAAAACAATAATCACTTGTTAGTGTTGATAATGGAGAAGATCCGCAAAGAAATGTTGATAATTTATACATTGACTTTATTACGAATGGACATTTAAAGTATCTTTATAAAAACTTTTTTTGTGTGTTAGACATTTATAACATTTTAAGATATGATTAGTATTATTGTATAGGTACTTTCCTCTAAATTCATCCCTAACACATCAGCGTAATTAGTACATTATGGGTATAACACGAACGGGTGGTAAGATACGATGCGATAAAATAAAAATATATATGAAACTTGTCTTTCCCGTTTTTGATTATTCAACCCCCTGCCCACTCCTTCCTCTTACCCCCCCTAGAAAAAATATCAAGGGATAGATGGGTGGTAAACCAACCAGTTTATAAAATACTCACTTTTATTTTCTTATGGTTTGACGTTTAGTAGAATTTTATTTGGCATTACTTAAAAAATACATAAAAACACAGAGACGAATGTAATAAAATACGAATGAAACTAATATAAAAACCAGTGAATGGGCTGTTCAAGATATATGGAGTTAATGTAGAGTATGGTTACTTCCCGTGTTCAGCATGAGGGTTGTTTGCAGTTTCCTCAACATGACGCTATATTTTCTTAGAATCACGTCTTACCAAACGTTCGGGCTATACTTTTTTGTACTAATTACTCAAATGTGTGTTAGGGATTATGAAGGTTGAATTCAGAGGAAGTGTACTCACATATGTGTGAAGGAAGGGGGTGGAAACAGTTTAGGAAAAACCACAACTAGTACACCCAACCGGGATCGAATACCAATCTCCCCTTCATCAGCAGTTCAGCCTATTGCGAGAGTGACGCCTTAGACCATGTTATCACTGAAGCTGGTATGACGTTATCAAAGTCCTATTTCTTTTTGTAAGAGCCTTATCTAGCAGCGAGAAAAGTTACTAGATCTACTTTCACGTGTTAGTACGCCAAATCGTGTTAACTGAAATGATCACTTTTGATAGTTTACTATCAATACCTATTAAATCACATCAATGAAATTGTTTTTGTAGCACTGCGCCTTACTACCTGTTCAGGTTATATGCAAATATAAGATAGTAAAATGATATCAATGTTGGCAGCATAAAAAAAATATTTGTATTTTTTAAAGTCTTTTTATAAGAATTGATCTGTACATACTCTTAACCTCACTACATCTAAAGATTTAAATGTTCCACTATTAAATGTACATAAAGCCCTCAAACAATGTGTGTGTGTGAGAGTAATGCGGAAGGGGGACAAAATTTATAATTAAATACTAAATTCACACTAATAATATATCTCGGTAACATTTTAATACGATTGAACCCCAATGGAGGTGGACGTATTAGTAAATGTTTTGTTTATATTATTGACGTATTAACAAATCTGATCCACAGAAGGGCAGAAAAACGTCAACTTTAGTGACACAGCCACTAAGTGCTGTAGTAGATACGTGAGTGTGAAAAGAGAACTAGAGGTGCAATATGGTTTACTATAAAGGCCGATACACACAGATTGCTAAGCTAAGCTAAGATTGGCTCTGCTAAAGGCCGATACACACAGAATGCTAAGCTAAGCTAAGATCGGCTCTGCTAAAGGCCGATACACACAGAATGCTAAGCTAAGCTAAGATTGGCTCTGCTAAAGGCCGATATACACAGAATGCTAAGCTAAGCTAAGATTGGCTCTGCTAAAGGCCGATACACACAGAATGCTAAGCTAAGATAAGATTGGCTCTGCTAAAGGCCGATACACACAGAATGCTAAGATAAGCTAAGATTGGCTCTGCTAAAGGCCGATATACACAGAATGCTAAGCTAAGCTAAGATTGGCTCTGCTAAAGGCCGATACACACAGAATGCTAAGCTAAGCTAAGATTGGCTCTGCTAAAGGCCGATATACACAGAATGCTAAGCTAAGCTAAGATTGGCTCTGCTAAAGGCCGATACACACAGAATGCTAAGCTAAGCTAAGATTGGCTCTGCTAAAGGCCTATACACACATAATGCTAAGCTAAGCTAAGATTGGCTCTGCTAAAGGCCGATATACACAGAATGCTAAGCAAAGCTAAGATTGGCTCTGCTAAAGGCCGATACACACAGAATGCTAAGCTAAGCTAAGATTGGCTCTGCTAAAGGCCGATACACACAGAATGCTAAGCTAAGCTAAGATTGGCTCTGCTAAAGGCCGATATACACAGAATGCTAAGCTAAGCTAAGATTGGCTCTGCTAAAGGCCGATACACACAGAATGCTAAGCTAAGCTAAGATTGGCTCTGCTAAAGGCCGATACAGACAGAATGCTAAGCTAAGCTAAGATTGGCTCTGCTAAAGGCCGATCTACACAGAATGCTAAGCTAAACTAAGATTGGCTCTGCTAAAGGCCGATACACACAGAATGCTAAGCTAAGCTAAGATTGGCTCTGCTAAAGGCCGATACACACAGAATGCTAAGCTAAGCTAAGATTGGCTCTGCTAAAGGCCGATACACACAGAATGCTAAGCTAAGCTAAGATTGGCTCTGCTAAAGGCCGATATACACAGAATGCTAAGCTAAACTAAGATTGGCTCTGCTAAAGGCCGATACACACAGAATGCTAAGCTAAGCTAAGCTAAGATTGGCTCTGCTAAAGGCCGATACACACAGAATGCTAAGCTAAGCTAAGCAATGGTCCCTTTCTCCCCTCCTGAATTCAGTGTTGTTTCTTTTGGTCTGCTCCAGTGAAGTTTAGTTATGGCGCTCTCCAAAAGTCTTGTTTGAGCTCAGATGATAGTACTGAGGGAGAGAAGATGCTGCTGTTAGCAGCTGTTTTGGAAGATGAAGAAAATTTAGGAAGGGGAGGTTTGACTTGTTCAATTAACGCTTCCGTTTTAATATAAAAACATTCACTACATATAAAACCTAAATAGAATATTACTTAAATACACGTGAAACAAACTGAAAACAAAATTTCAGCACTTCTTTAGTTATTTTCGCCAAACCAGCACTGCGTCTGTTCAACACGGATCCCAAGCTGCGCTATACGCATGCGCAACGTAAGATGACTCAAGATGGGAGATGTAAGAATTGCCCGGCCAGCAATCGGAAAAAACATAGCGCAGCGTAGCAAGGTATAGCATAGCTTAGCTTAGCTTAGCTTTCTGTGTGAACCAACACATTTAAATACATGATCCGCTATTTTTCTAAAGAGTTAGCATAGCAAATCTTAGCTCGGCTTAGCTTAGCTTAGCATTCTGTGTGTATCGTCCTTACTTATTTTATAATGTTACGAGTGCTGACGTCATTAGGAAAAATTAAACTGGAGATATCTCGTTTGCATTCGTCCCATTTAAATAGCTAAATATAATTTCAGAGATAAAAAATTGAAAATTTTAATAAACGAAAAGTTGATAGTTACACAAAATAATAAAATTATTTTTCATGTATTCATACATTAAGTCTTCTGAAATGCAGCTATCACTTTTGATGGATAGCAACCCACATCGATGGGCACGCAGACTAAATGTCAGGATTGCTTAGTCTGACTTGAGGTCAGGGTTTCAAATCTTAGCTGGGTGAATTTAGGATGGTTCCTTCCTTAATGGTTCCACCCTCCCTCTAGGCTAGTCCGAGTATATTTCTTCTAAATGTCTACCTTTCCCAACCGTGCCCCAACAGTATAATTAGTTGCGTATAGCCGAGATGGGAGACGACACGTAGAGCAAAAAAATAATACCGATAAAATCATACTAATGATATAGTAATACCCACTTCGGTGGTCACATGGTCTAAGACGCTACTCTTGAAATCTACTAGACGGTCGGGTGTACTGAGGGTGCTTTTTCCGCTTTGTCTCTACGCAAATGCGGGTACACTTCCTCTAAATTCAACCTTCCTAATCCCTAACATATTAGTGTAGTTAGTACATAGGCATATAACCCGAATAGGTAGTAAGACGCGGTGTTAAAAATATATTAAAATACTATCTATGTTGACTACAAAAAAATTATGCATTTATATTTTCTAAAATTTCCTTTCTTCTATATTATTATTGCAAATTCCTTACTAGAATGTGTTCTGGCACATGTGGTCAATTTGGACATCTAATAACTGACTACACTGATTTGTTGTCAATTTTTGCAATTCTACAGTAGTTTTTTTTAATGCTCTCTAAAAGGTTCTTCGAAGTCAGGATGAGGTATACTTAGCTATTCAAATGAACGGCGAAAACATCGTTCAGAAATTTACGAGTAATAAAAGTGTATCATTAGTTTACCGGGAATATATATGGTTACTTGCTTCTTCAGTATCGTTAACGATCATGACTTTCAGGTAAGTAACTGGAAATAAAACGATAATAGGGGGCCTACCATTTTATTACAGTGTGTTAAGGTAGTTTAAGAATATGCAGGTTTTGAATTAGCTGGGTAGGTGGGAGCAAAATTGATTTTTACTGCAGCTTGAAAACATGCCTTTAGATACTTATTGAAAACATATATGATCTCACACCACGCAATAAGGTCAGTCAATGTGTTATTACCCGCCTCGGTGGCGTAGTTGGCTAACGCGCTAGTCGTGTTGAGCTCGACTGCCGAGGACGGGGAGATCGAGGTTCGAATCTCGGTCGGGTGAACTGGGGGTGGTTTTTCCTAAATGGTTTTCCACTCTCCCTCAACGCAAATGCGGGTTCCCTTCCTCTAAATTAAACCTTATCCATTCCTAATCCATTAGCGTAACTAGTACTTAAGCGTATAACCCGAACGGGTAGTAAGACGCAGTGCTAAATAATAATAAATAATAATAATGTGTTATTCCTATCCTTCTTCCTTCAATGCAGAGTGTTGACAAAATAAGATTAGTATCTAATAATCAGGACCCAGATTTTGATGAACCTAAAATTTCTAAAAAAAAAACGGGTTTTGGCTTTTGGGCTTCAATTATGTAGCTTGGATCACGTATTAATAATTTTCGAGCATGTCGAAAATCGACAATTTCTGGAAGCAAACAGCTGAAAAAATACCTTTTCACTTTAGGCAACATTTTATTATTCCAAAACATGCCATATCTCTTGATGGTGTCCCATATAATTCCTTTAGATGTCCAAACAACATAATGACAGGACTCTCGTTTATTTATATGTACTAGTCCTTGAACTTGGTATATATACACATTATCACTTTTTAATTTTGGTTTTCCATATCTAACGTCCACATCTTTTATTTTATTGTTTGGAATAGCTTCCTTTGGGGATAATGTTTTCAATGAAGCTAGACATTTGACTTCAACTACTTCATCGGAGTCTATAATACCATCTGGCGATGCTGCTATAAATGGGAGTTCTACGTCCACAACTAATCCACTAGCTTCAACTGTCACGTTAATTTCAGAAGAAAACTGTGATATAACGATGGCTTCTTTTTCCATTCACCATGAAGTATTTGAATTTAGTATTTTCTCGGAATACTCACGGCCAGGAACTGATGCTTAAAGAGGATGGTTTATTTCAGGCCCTAGACTTATTGTAATTTCACTGGTCATTGACAGTTTCATCAATTTCCTGTTTGACATGAAATTTTAAATTGTATCATAGAAGTCAAAATGGAAGATAAAAAGTGGACCAGGAAGACCACGAATTCAACTGATTGATGACCTCAAACAAGGAAAGAAGGAAGATGAGGTTACAGGATCTAAAGAAGGACGCTTCCAATATGAAATTTGTAGGACTCAATTTGAACAAGGCAATGCACCTATCGTAAGACAGAACCCCTGATTAAAAATCCTTATATTATTTTGAATTCCATAAAATATGTACTGAAATATTTGAATTTTAGCTAAAATAATAATATACATCATAGCACAAACTATTTTCAAAATTTATTTTTATTAGCGAAGAATGGTGATTACTTCAAACGGCTTAGGCAATTTTATTGTTTCTTTTATTTATCTATTTTAACCTTTACACCTTTCATTAGTTAATGAGTGAAGGGTTAATGAGGATATCCTACCTTGATGTATTATAGGCAATGAGACCTGTGGCTCTCGTTTTTCTTAGTCTTTTACTCAGAAACATACTTTTTTTGCAATATTTTACATACATTCAGGCCCAGATTAAGGCATGTGCCAAGTGTGCCACGCACAGTGGCCCCCGAGGTTAGGGGCCCCCCCGCCCGCCTGACGAATAAATCCCTTTGACTTGTCATATTTATTTTGTGCTAATATTATATTTCAATATTTTTATATCTTTTCGTAAATTGTATCCCAAACTAATACAGAAATTCTATGATTGAAGGGCGCTGGTAGCCAGGTATTACGTAGAGTCCGAAAATCCATGCTTGAAAATTAACGCAACATTTTCTTTTGGCAAACTGAAAATACTACATAACTGCAGACGATACCGTTGATTTTTGACAGTAAAATAAACATTGATTTTCTCTCGACAATAATTTCTGAGGTAAAATAGTAAAATTATTAATATTGAAGAGTTAACTAAATACGATGTGAGAAAAAAGAAAAAAAAAGCTTTTAATAATAAAATTATGTTTACTATACTAATACTATTTTATCTGCCGATGGTGGATTACATAAAATGCAATTACACTGAAATAGTCTATATAATATCCAGTATTATTATATTATTACCTATTAATTTACAGTATTATAACCCACTCAGTATATAATAGACTGTATAGTTTAATAGTTACTATAGTATTAATAATTAATATGATAGTAACAAAACTCACGGCATTCACGTTGCAAAAAAGTTTGTCTCTAAATAAAATTATCCATGGATGTTATGTATGATTCATAATCATTCATTGGGGAACTAACTACTAAGGGCCCCAAGTTCTATTTGGCACAGGGCCCCCAAAAGTGTTGATC
>JAVRXN010000009.1:66768601-66793601 GCA_033556935.1 Timema podura | reverse complement strand
GCTCTATTTCAGGTAAATAAAATAATAATCGTAATTATTAATCAAAACTAAAGTAGCGTAATAATAAATAGTAAAAGTATTTTAATATAAAATTGATCATAAGAAGGTTCAGTACAGTACAATACAATAAATATAATTGAGATAAATATCACCAATGCCATTAATCCATTCAGTTTACTAGGAATCGATCGTAAAATAGCATATGCAAATATCAAGTATGAATAGGAGTTAATGATTTGTTGGTGTAAAACCGTGATGCTCTTATAGGATATATTGTAATCGTGAAAATGTTCGACCTCTTTATTACGATGAATTTTAGGATTTGATATGGTCCTTAACTCATTGGGTCTTACCATTATGTATGTCACCATATCCGTCTGTAACTAGAGCTACAGCCAAAACGGTTTTTGGATTTCGTTTAAACTTTATATTAATGTTCTATAGGGTCATACCTTAAGAAAAATAGGGATTTTGATGCTAGCTATAAAATTAAGGGTAGTTTACGAATGAATAATTTTTGAGAATACAAAATTTTTCAAGAATGACTACTGATGTGGTTCAAATTGGAAATTTGGAAATTTTTATAGGATAAATAGTACTATATATTTATTCATTTAGAAAAAAAAGGAAATTTGATCTAAGAGTAGTTTTATTATTACTAGCTTAAAATTTGAAATATTTTCAAAAATAGCTCTGATAATTTGGTTTAGAATGGGTAGTGTTTATTACTTGGCTGGCAGGGTTTGTGGCCCCAAATTTAGCACCAAAGATATCAAGAATGGCTTATTGATCACTATCAGATTGGGAGGGGGGGGGGGGGGGGTGAGGGGTTTGCATGTGGAGTTGGTTCTTAGTTGTATGACAAAAACAATTTCGAGAAAACATATGATTCTTCAAAGATATTGAAATGTGGCATATGCATATACTTTATATTTATATATATTAAAGTATTGACTTCCAATGACTTTAAATAACACTAAGAAATTCTGAATAGTGCTACTCCAAAATTGAGCTGGGTAATACTTTTTATCACTTTCACTGGCCGAAATATGATAAAAATATATAATTTGTTTTGTCATAGAATGTGATATAAAATATAGAAAAATTACTAGCTATTTAAAAATTACTGATTTATTGATTAATACTATTTCGTATAACCCCACTATCTAATCATTTCAATCTTTCCTGGTTTTTAGTTAACATTTTATTGGAGTCTTGTAATCAGGATAAAATAAAAAATGAGTAGGGCCTATAACATATTCAGCGCCTTAGAAACATAATATAATCGTGTTTTAATTAAGTTGATCTGTACACCCTCTATTAATAATTAGAAAAATACATTATTTTTCAAAAGAATTATGTGAAATAATTTGAGATTTTTTTTTTGTTTCGTTCTAATATATCTCGTCTTCCATTCAGTGGTTCACTTAATAAAACAAATTACAAAATTAGTCATGTGTCATAAAATCTGAAATTACTGTGTAAGGTGTTTTACCGCAGAAATATATTTCCCTTTGAAAAGAATCTGTAAAGATATACAGGTAAAATTTTCCACGGTCAGATCTAAGAATTTACGAGTTAAGGTAAGCGTTAGTTTTATCTATTCCCCCCCCCCATTTTTTCAACTACATTCGGGCAAACATAGACAAGTTAATAATATGTAGGTCATAAACGACGGAACTGAGGTACCGGTAGGCAATTAGTACCTACACCAGTAATTTGATACGAATAAAAACCTCAGGAAGAAGAAGAAAGGCTAATTCTACCAGAACATAAGACGTTCGTTTGTATAATCTACTAACTTCATATAATTTAATATTATATTCAGGAGATAAGGTTAGTTTTTCTTGCACCTCTAACACAAGAACGGAAACGCAGGGAGTGATTTAATGGGTTGACCAAATATAACAGACATGTTACAGACAAAAAAGCATAAAATTAATCAAATAATTGTTTTTTGTGCCACCGGATTTACGCGCTTAATTCAGTTTTATTCGTTGTTTAATAGGGGACTAGATCTTTTATTTATTTTCTTCAGGGTGGTTTTGCAATAGGTTTAAGAGCTTTTTGCTTTGTACCATAAATGACGCAACTAAATAAAAATAACTATAGAATTAAATATAACTCTTATTTAAATATAGTAGAGTACCGACAGTCCGAATCCAGACCTATCCGAATTGCCAATCAATCGAATTCCCTGATCAAAACCTTCTTCACTTTCTGAGTCAGCTTACGCGGTCAGCATGCTTGTCCATTGCTATCCAATTTGTAATCATTATTAATAATGTTTTATTTGTTTTAATTTTTTATTTTTAGTATCATGGTTAAGTATACATACATTTTTTTAGTAAACCTACAGGTCTACATAAATTGTAAAATAAATTAAAATAATTATAATTAAAAAATAATAAAGTGTTTTTTATTTAACTATTGAATACATCTAAAATTCAAATTCAAATGTAGAAAAATGATAAATTAATTATAGCACCGAATAAATAAAGTTGTATGAATAAAGTAGCGGTAAATTTAATTTAAAGAGTACAGAGGGAATTAGGGGGAAGTCACACTAAACACCTTTTCCAGGACAACTTTTATATCTCAAACCACATAAAGACCCCCAGTAAATACTTTCTTTATAAATTAATTTAAATATGACAGAGACCTCTTTTAACCATAATCTAAAGAGCATTAGAAAGGTATCATAGTTGTATAACAGATGGCAGCACTAACTGAATTTTAGTTAAAATTAGACCTTCCTCCTTTTCCCCCTGTACCTTTTAACGTTACATATTCTGCTTGAGAGTATCATAGAACATGCAAATGTACCAGTACACGTGTGGGGTACGACTCCCTCAATTCCAGCTCAAACAAATGATAGCTCCAGTCTTTGTATTGATTTATTCTGTTTTTTGAGAACTTCCCGCCTAAATATCTGTATTGTGTTTGTTGGCGACGAGATCCATACACTTGTAACAGCTCGTGTAGTATCCTCTCCTGAGGGATTCCTTGAGGAAATCTCTCACATGAGGAGTAAGGGCTGGGCAGGGGGTCGGGGGCGGGGGGTTGTTACTCCCAAGTGTCGTTGTGGAGATCTATTTAAAGTAGACTTGGGACAAACGATTCCAATAATGGAATTTGAGTTTTTACGTTGGAATGATAAAATACATTATAATACATACTAAAAAGTGATTCGACCAGCATAATAAATATTTTGAATAAGTGTCAGGCCATGAAATTATTTGATTTTTTTTATTGACAGTAACATTACGTTTGGTTAAAATTGGAATGCACCTTTTCAATGTGTTAGTCAAAATATAGATTAGTCCTTAATTATATCAAACATCTCTTCACGAGACATACAGCGTAAGCGTCTTAGTCTTAAGTCATACAATCGTCCAAGCTGGTATGTCTCAGATACGATCGGCTATTTTGGTGGTTTGTGACGCCATAAACGTGTTTATTTAAGAACCACAAAAAAGAGTTTACACACCAACTTTTTAAGGTTATGATGAAGCAGTGTTCTTCAACTCAACTCACAAAATTAAATTCTAATTTACAACTTTAAGAGATGCTTTCGAATAAAATAAGCCTAAATTGATTCCAAGCGGTAGCGGAAAGAGTTTGCTCTTTATTTATAGTTTTCTTGATTTTATTCTGTCGATTTCAAAGTTCACTTCACACACGAATTATGTCATCAATACTCATGTTGGTGACAAAACTCGAGAAGCGTGTCAAATTCCGGTTAGTTGGGGGCTGTTTACTGTAAAATAAATAATTGTATTTATTTATATACATAATTTTATGTTACCCCCACCTATGGCACGCAAACAAAGGTGTCATTTTGGTCTTTTATGGTTTTCTGATGATAATGGCAAGGGCCAAAGTCTTAATTCCGGTTGGGCGTTCTGAGATGTCAATACATTTTATTGATCTTGAAAAAAGTATTTTTAGTTTTGCTATTAAAGACATAATAATTATCATATTAAATGAATAAAATTATATCAAGGCTCGTAACTTGTTATCATGGTTCTTGTTCCGTTCATTAAAAAAAAAGGAGTACATGGGAAACATATTTTTAAACGTTGATAAAATCGACTAATTTGCAAGACACCGATAGATCCAAAAATAAAGCGAGTTTTCGATGTAGTGTGAGAAAAACCCTTTAGTAAAAATAACCATAAAATCGCTCGGATCATATTGTTTCTGTCGACATCGCATTAACAACAACTTTTTTTTTTAATCCCTAAGCCTGGCCGACATAAACTGACCACGAACATGCAACAAAAACGTTCGAGTACGCATTTCATTTACATGAATTTCAATACAATTATGTAAATGGTGGTAGTATTTTTAACACGGTTACGCATGGAATCATAGTTTGGTGTGAGAGAAGTTTAATAACAGACTAACTTTTACACATTGGGCTGACAACATGCAATGTTCTTTTCCTTTTTTTATGATTCATGTTCATACAACGTTTCTTTAAAATAATCCTACTGTATTAGGAATGTCTTAATATTCAGTTTTAGTTGTCATTTCCGAGGTGGGTTGAGTAAGCTAACAGAATTTATGAATGAGGATTTAATATGAAGGGAAATATAATTTATGAGGTAGCTTTTTTTTTTCCCCACTGGCCGAGAACTGAAATACAAGCTCATTTTTATTCAGAAATTTAAATTTAATGTTAGGCTATATACAGAGTGATGTTTAACATTTAACAGCCTAAATATGTCCTGTGTAATGTTCGCAACTAATTATAAAACACGCTTTCCGTAACTTTGAACGTAAATCAGATAGCTATCTTTGAGAAAATGTAGTTTTGTTTTAATGGTAGCTTTTGGTTCTATATTGTTTGCCAGTAAAATATAGATAGCACTGTACGTGGGAAATCTGTTCTGAATTTTGATTAAATCTGGTAGGATATTATAAATGTTGGCTACCAAATCACTTATAATTTTATTACATTTCATATTTAAAATATAATTTAATCATTATTTAACTAACTTTGATTGTATTGTTTTAAGACTATTTCAATCGACTTGTTTGTGGAATTTGGCCTCTTAGAAAATAAAATATTTTAAACCGTTGTAGCCCTAGCTCAGTTTTTATAATTTTTTATTTTAGTTCACCACGTCTTATCAGCCACTTATATACACAAATAGAGTAGTCATGCGAAAGTTATAATTTGTAAGAAATTTACCCACATTTTCATGTAGTAAAAGTAGGAAATAATTTATAAAATTCCACCTCAGGACTCCCAACTGTAATTTGGACACCAACATTTTCTTAACTGTAAAACCCGATGAAATGAGACGGACACCTTTATCTTCGTGACCACTAGCACGGGCTACGAAGTATATGTTATTTAAAAATATCAGATGATATGTCTATATTTTCCTTGAGAGTTTTAGAAAACATCCCACAGGGAGAAAAATTCAATTAATCTGAAAATTGTCATCTGGATACAGGAATTGAACTAGGAACCTTTGTCTTAGTACACCAATGCTCTAAACACTGAGCTATCCAGGAATTGTTCTGTTCCCATGGTCATTCTTCACTCATATTTTAAGGCAGAGTCTATGATGGACCTGCGGAAATCGTCGGCTACAAATGTGTGATTTATTAAGATCACGAACTATCAGATAACGCAGCCACCTTCGACTTGGTAGCTGGCTTATTGCTGCCACTTCTACTATTATCATCATTGTAATGGATCGTATATTTAAGAATCAAATAGCCAAAGCTATTATATTTGTTTTAATGATGATTTACTCGCATCTAGTATTAATATTCTGAAAATTTAAAAGTGACACCTGGACACGGGAATCGAACCCGGGACCTTTAGTTTAGTACACCAATGCCCACTTCTATCATAAACGGTGCCTTAAAATATGAGTGAAGAATGACCCAGCGTATGGGGCGATTCCTTGATAGATCAGTGGTTAAAACATTGGCGTACTAAATCAAAGTTTACCAGGATAAATTCCCATGTTCAGGTGTCATTTTTCAATTTTCAGAATATGATATCTAGATGACGAGTAAATCCTCACTAAAAAAATATAATAGCTTTGGCTATTTGTTTTAAATACAATTAATTATATTAATTAATAAATTATTTGTGTTGTGGTACCCGTAAGTACAATAATTTGCAACCTCTATGTCGATATTAAGTAAAATATATATTTAAACTCGTTTTTAGAGTTTTAATCACTGAACAAAAAGTTTGGTTTACAAAGCTTACTTTCCGAATGCCTTGTTATAACTCAATCTAAAAAATACAAGAAATAAGTTTAGTTGTCTTTTTTGAAATGGTTTACTTTTTCTAGAATCAGATTATATCAGCAGATCACTTATAAACTCAACCTACATATAACACACCCAACACTAACGATTAGATATCTAAATATAACTTAAGGATGGTTTTAAAAAACAATTACTATCCATCTGAACCCGCTGTACGATCTTAAGGCGTCACCCTCACAATAGACTGGATGGCCGATGATGGGGAGGATTGAGGTTCAAGCCCCAGTCTGGTGTAATGAGAGGAAATTTTTCCTATAGGGCATCCCACTCTCCATCCACGCGGTTACCTTCTTCATCCTTACCCTGATAGAGTGGATAAGCGTAGAACCGGATCTGACAGTACAACGGGCGCACTCGAATTGCAGAATAAAGTATACCTGTCAGCCGGTCCACATGAATTGCGAACAACCTTTAATCCCATTCAATTCCTAACCAATAACCTAACCTAGCCTAGCCTAACCTAACCTAACCTAATTAATCTAACCTAGCCTAACCTAACCTAACCTCCATGTTCCATTTTGAACAAAGTCATTATGAATTTAATTTTTACTCCACAGTTCGTGTGAGGGTATTACCGACTCGGATGAGTTTTTTCCACAATTCGTGTGAACCGAGTACGACATGGTACATATAAAAATTGTTTTTAAAAATAGATCGAAAAGGCGCTGAAAATCCAAACTAGGGAGGAGGGGGTAGGGAGGAACCTGTCGGGGATTTAACTTAGTCCTCTCTGATCAGATTACTCTATATTAAGCGCATATAACCCTGAGGGAAGATTATAAAACACTAAACCAAACCACAACAGGCTGGAATCAATCCCCTGAATTCTGGAAGATTCCGTCGATTAGCCATTCTCGCCAGTGTAATGGAATGTTTAGTCAATCCTCAAACAACCTCAATAGGTGGCTGAGGACAAACCTGTTATTCTACACCAAAAAAATATATTTTTCACTAACCCAAAATTAATAACACTTGAAGTGTCCTGATTATAGTGAGCGCTGGGTCATTAAACGATCAGAAAACATTATAATTAAAGAATCCTCCAACTAGGGTTCGATCACGAAACTCAAGGGGACTATTTAAGGTAGTAATAATATTAATGGCGTCTCTGGGATACATCAATCTGTAGCTCAGTTTTGCAGAAAGATTAGCCAGTACTAATCTACCGTTGCCCAGGGGAGCCAGGATGTACTAATAGTACATTCTTCCTGTGGAGGCTCCTTCCAAGTCCCGTTGAGATGAGGGGATGAAGTTAGTGAATAAGACGAGGGGAAGCCAATAAAGATCTAAAAAAACTTATGCCTAATTAATTAACCAAACCCTGGTGGTCATGGGTTGGAGAAAAAATCCACCAGTATCATCCGTGAATGGAACCCGGGACTTTAGGTCAGCATCCAGGAGCTCTGACCATTATACCACGAGGCCGCTTTCTCTGAGGTCGTAACTTAAAACTTAAACTTAAAACATATGTCATAGTGCCCTCAGAGCCAGTAGAACAAATTAAACTCAGTCGTGCTTCAGATCCTGTTGAAAGTGAAAATGAAATAATTTGTGGTCAGTTAAAGAGAGGTTCGTTTCAAACATTAGAATCCTTTAGTTCTATAAAGTACGCGCTACAAATAATACTTTTAGGACTGGTGGGATGCTGCGGCGGCCTCTCTTTAAAACCGGTTTTTAACCGTACCACACGCGTTAATTATACTAAACTCGAGAAAACGTCATGTGCGTTAACTCGTTCTAGCTGTCTGTGCCTTTAGTTTCATATTACTTTGAAACTAATCGGCGGAGTTTGCACACACTTACGGGCTCCCTGCTATAATTCGAGTCCTCTCCCGTTACTCTTTTTTTAGCCCCAAATAAGTTAGCTAAACTTTTCAAAATAGGCAAAACTTTTGTAGAAGTATCACGTAATTTAAATATTTAAATTCTGCATTTAAAGTGGATTTAAATGTTTTATAATATGTTATAATTGTGTCAAAATATTAAAAAATATATGATATTTTGGTTTAACTTGCTATACATGTAGACCTTCATTAAGAACTAATTTGTAGCATAACTTTCGTTCCTGCGGTTAATATTACTTGCTATTCTAAGGTTGCCAATTTTTTTAAAGTTCAAACTATATTTAAAGTAAAATATAAATGGTAGTCTATGCGTCTAACCAAGTTATCAGAATAAAACAATAAAAGGTGTATTATAATAGTGTATATGTACGGTACAAATCAAAAGTAAAATTGCCCATTATTTTCATGAAGTGGGCAAATTTATGCTCTTTCCATGAACTGGATTCTTCACTTGTTTATTTCACGGATTTGGCAAAAACTCGTCCTAGTTCATAAAATGGGTAGCGTTTCTGCTGCCCAGTTCATTGAATGGCTATTTTATTTACAGGACAACATCAATCGTTACCAAATTATTCATGAACTAGACGAGTTTTAGCCCAGTTCGTGAAATGGATAAGCGAGGAACAGATTTGGCCTTTAAGTTAATTTAAATTATAGTCGTTTTATAATGGAAGGTCATGCCAAGCTTGGTTGGGTTTAGTTTAATATAATTTATTAAAACGAATTTCAGCTAAACTTGTAGGAGATAGTGAAGTCCAGTTCATTAAATTGGTAAGAGCTAATGTTTTGTTTTTTTCCAATTCTTGAAATGGTCAATAGAAGAGGCCAGTTCACCAAAATGGACAGAAATCTGCTCAATTCATGAAATGGATGGTTTCATTATTGAGGTATAACATATACATAATAATTGTATTTGAGCCGAGTCTAACATTTGTTAAAAATATTTGCTGTGTGAAATTAATTAATTTAAACTGCCGTTAATTTATGTTATCCTTATTATTATGACTATTCATATAAACGCTTGACTTACACCTGACCTAGACATAACCTTATTTCACAGCACATGAAGACTCAATTTTGACACCGTCAGAATTCAAACCCGATTCTTTCATAGGTGGATCATTTGAATGCTCTCGGATAGGGCCATAAACCATAAATACATTTGTATGTATATTTGTGTGAGAGAAAGAGAGATAAAGCTTATTTTACTGTGAGGCATGAAGAATATATATAGATTTTTTAAAGAATTTATCACTCTTATTTAGAGTCTTCTATTAAGAAGCTAATAGAAACCTCTCTCTCTCTCAAGGTCAGATCTTTTGGTCTCAATCAGAATGATTGAATGCTTGTATTTTTTATTTTTCTGTTGCTGGATTAGAAAACTCATTCAGAAAAAAGATATAAAAAAGGCACTGATCGGTGAGGTGGCAACGTTTTAAAAAGTCGGTTGTTAGAGGCCCCTGGAATAATCCCACCCACTTTTTTTTTAAAAGGGTTAATTTACTGATCCCCGGCTACCTCCGTGTATCATTGATACAGTTGTAATGGTCTGGCCAATAAAGAGTTATCTCCAGCCGGACTAGAATAACTTCCAGGCGTTCGAGTGGTGATGATAATAATTAGTAATGGGCTCACCTCGTTAATTCGCGGGGCCCCGTATTCAAGTGACCAGACTGTGTTTTGCAAGGCAGGCAGAATCAGGCGAGTGTTGGGGATTTGAATGCGCGGGTCGAAACCAAGGTTTGTGTAGTTTCCGTTTTTTACAACCGCAAAATATGGAGGCACAAGAAATTTATTCTAGAATACTTATAAGGTATCGGAGAGATAAAATGCGATGTAGATGTTTATAAATATAACGTTATTTAATAATAGATTTTGTATTTAAAAAAATTGTTAACGCTAAGCTGGGGTTGAAAGTTATCAACATGTCCCACAAAACTGAGGTGTGGGCTCCCATGGGGGAAAAAGAATGGGTGCCAAGAGCCCTCAATACCCCTACAATTTATTTTTAGTTTGGTTCTTGAAAAAAATAGTTCAATACAAACAAATAAAAAAACTGTGTGATGAATTGGCAGTTTTTGAATGATCAGTTCGGTAGTGATTCTGATGAATGTAAAGCAGCTAGCGTGTCCACCCTCGTGATTTAGGGGTTAAGTTTCTGGTTTCAAATTAATACACCTTATCAAATTTAGTAGACTATAGACATATCTTTACGGTGATTATAAATGTCTTGGCATTTAGCTATGTTAGAAATGAAACAAATCTTCAGCATTTGAGTGACACGCGCTGAGAGCGATATCCATGAAAATTAAAAAGGATAGTGTATGGTTTTAAAGTTTGTATATCTCTCCTATAGCATTTGAAACTTCATTTTTAGTTTTAGTTCGCTGGTGATGGGGAGGTTTGGGGTTCTAATCCAAGTCGACTGTACTGAAAGGGGGTTTTCATCAATGGTTTTCAACTTTCTCTCCACGAAAATGCAGACACATTATATTTCCTTTAATTTATTAACTCCCTAGTCCTTATTTCATTAGCTTAATTAAAATGAGCATTAAATTGAAAAATCAAAATACGATGGTTAGTAAAATAATAAACAACAACTACTCTACTCGCTTCGGTGGCCGAGTGGTCTAACGCGCTACTCTTCCAGTAGACTCGAACGGCTGATGATGGCGAGATCAAGGTTCAAATCTTGGTTGAGTATACTGAGGGTAGTTTTCCAAAATAGTTTTACACTCTCCCTCCACGCGAATGCGGGTACACCACTTCATCTAAATATAACCTCCCTAATCTATAAAACCATTGGCGTAATTAGCACGCAAGCCCAAACAGGTAGTAACAAAACGCGTTGCTAAAAAACACAACCACCAACTATGTTTTAGGTGAAATACATCAGTTCTGAGAGTAAGGTATAGTGAAAATAATGTAACTACAAAAAATTACAAAATAATTGAGGATTTTTTAAATAGTTTTGAAGCCTCATAGCGGTCATTTTCATAAG
Source organism: Timema podura (assembly GCA_033556935.1). Classification (NCBI taxonomy): domain Eukaryota; kingdom Metazoa; phylum Arthropoda; class Insecta; order Phasmatodea; family Timematidae; genus Timema; species Timema podura. Next base: position 66,782,453 of record JAVRXN010000009.1, on the reverse strand, counting down.
GAATATCGCAGTGGGAAGATAAATCCCTTCAATTATGGCGACCCTCTTAATGTAAATTTCACGACCGATTGGTCTAGGGAGGACTACTGCAGGCCTGGGCCTCCTTGGTTTGTTTAACAATGATAAGCACATTATTTAGATTTTTAACAATCATTTTTCTAATGCTAGAGCCAGTGTTGGGATGTTTTTGTGTTTTCTTTCTGATTTAGATATTTAACTTTCACATTATAATTACTAATATTGTCAGTACAGATTTAATCTTGAATAGTATATCTAGTACCACAAACCCAGTCTTGGATCTTTGATATTAATATCCTAATTAGATATCAGAACGAACCCGTCCACAATTATTAAATTTATATCATCGTCAGCACCAGGGGCCTTGTCAAGGTCACCTAGATTTGTGGATGGCTACTCTAACCACTTAGCCACGAGATACAATATTTTAGTGTTAAGTGACGTTACCCTGTGCTAGGTATATTTTTAAATCATGTGTGTAGAAACTACATTAAATATCAATCCTGAAATAGTAGTTTTACGTTAAAACAATAATTAATACAGATATTTCACAGTTAAGCAGCAAAAGATTAAAATCCACGATCAAGGCATTTAAGATTATATAACTTTCGAGTTATTGAATATGTTTAAGTCTATACTTCGCAACACACATAATCTATTTTCAACACCAATTGGATTTATTCGCAAGGCTTAACTATGTTAAAATTAAAACTATTTTCTTAATATACCAATAAATAGTTTAATATTGTTTATATCAATCACGGATCGTAAAGCTACATTAGTACTAAGTCGCTGACTCAACATTGTTTCTACTAGTTTTCTTATTTCAAAAAATACTAATATTTGTTTAATGATTTAGATTTGTACTTTATTGTCCAGAGGGAAGTTATTGTATAACAAAATTGTTTAAAGGACTTGACGAACTAAACTAAACAATATATTAATAATATTTAATTTATAATGTTATCTTAATTAATCTAAAAAAGTGATATAAATTATGCCTTTGGTATTTTTTCGAGTATTGTTTATAATTTTACATTGTAAATTAAAAATACGAAAGGGACGCATTATTATACTTTGTTTTACTTTCAAGCAATAAAAATATAACTACTAATTAGATGTGATTATATAATGTTGAATAGATCGTGGTTACTCAAACATACAATATTAATGCTACTTATAGAACCATTTAGAAAATTTCAAAAACATAAAAGTGAGTACTATACAAATATTAAAGCTTATCTATAAACTTTTTATTACTTATATAAATTGATGTAAACCTCGTTTTATAAAATATGTTCAAAAGTAAGGTATGTTCAATTTTACTCTCCTAAATTTTTAAATATAGCTAGATTAAAAAAAAATAATTTTCGAAATTTTTCTAGATTATTATAGACTTAATTAAAGACAAATTTTAAACGATAGTAACTTAAGGTTTTATATATTTTTTATTAGAGGAAACATTAATAAATCACACAAGTGATTACTAATCACAGCATGTATGAACACATAAGTTTTTCCCCAATGTTGTTAAACGTTTTAATAACTTAGTATCATATTATATTATCACGAAGTCTTACGGAATGGTCATATAACATGTTTATATTTTTAAGGGTATTCTAGTTCTCTTAAAGTTACATTTTGTGTAAACTAATTTTTATATCAGAAATTAAAATTATTTAAAAATTTAACAAACAAGTAAAGATAGTAGGCCCACATCTACCAATCGTCTACGATGTTAAAAACAATTATTCAACCAAATTCAATATCTAAAATGAGTCATTTCAATTTATAATACGTTCTTTCTAAATTCAAATTTAACTTATAAAGACCACTGTGTGTATTTTTGTACGATAAATTCAATAAATCATTTTTCTATTGCTACGAATTACAGAAAAATGACTTTGTTTTAGGAAATCAAAGAAAGTGCAAATATGTATATAAACAATATTATCTTTACTTTGAAGCTATTACCCTCTTTTTTTTAAGTTAAACGTGTCTGCGATATTTAGTACTGATGTTATTTGTTATTTTTTTAAATTTATTTTTAAATTTAACAGGATAACAGAACTTCGTAGGTATGTGCTTTTATTTTAGTTGCCACAATATTAAAAACATTATGAAACCATATAGATATACTATATTTTATAAACTAATGTGAAAGAAATAGGCTAGATCCGATATTGTTGGTTAGAGTCATTTTAAATGTGACGAAAATAACCTCTTAAAATTAAACAAACTACTAAATTCCGTATAAATGTGCTATTAAACTAGAGTATTCAATATAACCAGGTCGCGTTGGTCCAGCGCACATCGCAAGCACCTGAGTAAGAGGATAGTAAATACCTGAGTCCTTGACGTGAAGCCCGTCTTGGGATGATCGAGGCGCGGCTCTGGAGGATGCGGTCGCGTGCCGAGTGACGTCCTGTGTCCGTCACGGTAACGTCTGCTTGACCACTGCGCTCTCTAGTTCGTTGGCTCACTCGGTCACAGTCGGGAGGGGGAGGGAAAGAAAAAAATAATAATAAAGGGATGAGAGGGAGAAGCTTAAAAAAAAAAATTATTACGACGACGATTCAACTTTGACGTTTACGTCACACCCAGCGCGGCAGGTTTGGTAAGCTTTCGAATAAAGGGAAGAGTCGCGCGCGTGCCACTCGTCTATTGTGTTGTCTTTCTCTTAGAAGCCGCCACCGCCGCCACCGCCGCCACCACCGCTAGCCGCGGGAACGGCCCAAGCCCGTTTGGCGGACCAATGACAGGTGGTCGTGGAACGTCTTCAATAGGGACCCCTCCACCAATGGGATGTCCTCGTGGGCGTGACTGCCGTTGTATTTTAACCCAATGGAGAGTCTCCATGGTGATGATCGATCTAGTCATATTTTTGTCGTCACGTCGCGGCTACGCACGGCGAGGGTCCCCCACACGCCTCGAGGAATACAGGCACGCGCCGACTCGCCTTCCCCCACCTTCTTATACCCTCCCTCCGGACCGTTGCCTCATCCCGCTACCATCCCTTCACCCCCCTTTTATCCTGTCCCGTAGCCGGCGCAACTCGCGAGCACACAGACACTTGATCACCCACTGACAGGTTTTGAGCACTTGGGGCGCATTTTTCTTATAACCTGAAGAATAAACACGAGAGGCTCTTTTGAAACTTTTGTTGGAATATAAATGGCCTTTTCCGATCAGGTCTATCATTTTACTTCTAAGTTTAAAATAGTAGGCTTGTATTTCACGGCAATTTATTTTTACAACAGTATACTTAAGGTGGGATGGAAAGGGATGCTAGAAAAGGCCAGTGTTTTTGCAGTTTTTACAGAAATACTTTTTTTCGACTAAAATAAATAAAATATTGCTTCAGTACAAACATTGATTTTAATTTTCTTCACATGTTGATATCAACAGTTCCTGAATATCTGTCACGAGCATAACAGCATTATAGGATAAACCTTTTTAAACGAAGAGAAAAAGTTGTCATTAAATTCCAGGACAACCTTAACAGATATTCAAGAAATTTTGAGGTCACCATGTGAAGAAAATTAAATTCTATGTTTGTACTGGAGCAATTTTTTTTATTTTTTTTGGCCAAATAAATGTTTTGACATAAACACTGCAAAAACACTAGCTTTTCCACGCATCCCCTTCCATCCCACCTTAAGCAACCTATTTAACTTAAACGTTACGAAACCAGACTTATATCAATACACGACTTACAGACTAAGACAGCACATCCTATACTGAAAATCCACCCCCTGTTAACAGAATGTTCAGTATCCGGATAGCAGTACTAATTAACATTAATATATAGTAGTAATTTGAATGCAGCAAAGGATTGAACCACATCACTCTATACTTGCAGCCAAACTATTGAACTACCCGGTCACAGAAATGGGCCCATAGAAATTGTTTATATTTTTCCTATTGAATGTTATAGCAAAAATAATTTAAGATGCTTTTTATTTCATAGTAAAATATTACATTGTCATCGACTAATTTCTTAACTAATATTCAACTCCGATCAATTCGTCCATTCACCAATTTAAATTTTATTTATTTATTTGTACCACGTATTACTACCCGTTCGGGTATAAACTTATGTACTAATTACGCTAGTGGCTTTAGGAATTAGGAAGGTTATATTTAGAGGAAGTGTATCCACATTTGCATGAAGGGAGAGTAGAAAAACTACCCTCAGTACATCCTTCCAAAATTCGAACCACAATCTTCCCGTTATTGGCAGTCCATTCTACTGCGATAGTAGCGCCTTAGACCATGCGGCCACTGAAGCGCGTCCCATTTTAAGTATATAATAAATGTATGTGTTTTATAGATTTAAATATTTTGGCCATATTATTTTTATTATTATTATTATTGTTAGTTTTATTATTATTATTATTATTATTATTATTATTATTATTATTATTATTATTATTATTATTATTATGTCATGTTCTTGTGAATGAAAGCTGGAATAGTGTAACTGAGCCCGGTGTGTTTGACTTACTTTGCCAATGTTCTTACCATTGAGCTATACAGGAGTGGTCCCGTGCCCAGGGTAATTCTTTACTCATATTTAAGGCAGAGTCTGTGAAGGACGTGTGAAAATCGTCAGCTACATATAATCCTTCAATTAAGAACGTAAACTATCAAATAACGTAGCCACCTTCGACTGGAGAGGGCTTGTGCGTTCTTTGAATCGTGGTCTATTAACGTTAGGTGAAAGCAGAAACTATTACAGAATGAACCACCACATACAACCCAACTTTATTTTAATTCATTTTTTGAAATCGTTCAAAGTGCTCGAAATTATTTACTATTCAAAGGAAAAAAATGTTAAATGTATGCAGCCGCCATGAGGAAGGATTGAAACCCAATATGTGAAAAAAAAAATACATTAAGGTATTTTATCGAAAATGAACTCTGCACCTATAGCTCATCAGATTTAGGTTTTGTGTAAGACGTTCCACTCGTCAACCAAGTATTTTCTCACTAAATCCATGGAGCCTAATAAATTAAACACAAAATTGATTGGCAATTTGAAAAAAAAAACTAATTGAAGATTAATAAAGTTGAATTTGTAGTTGTATGTTTTTATTTAAAAAAATATTTACACAATCATTTTAATTTCGGTTGAATAAAGATAATATCAAGCTTCCGGATTGTATTCATTAAAACCATACATCACGTCTTATTAGCTATATAGTTACATGTGACAGGTACAGTACAGATGACGGTAGCATTTGAAGAAAATGTACCCGTATTTGCGTGGAGAAGAGTTAAAATTAATATATGATTTGACGCCTTTAGTAAACCTGGAGGGGATTCGAAACCCAACCTCTCTATCTCTGGAAACACAGACCAGGATAGATGTATGCTTCACCCTACGTGCCCATCGAAACTGGTGAAAAGTTTTATTAATTAGGTATTAGTTGTATCTAGAAATACTAATTTAAATCCAAACCGCAATATTGAAAACGTTTAATTTGTTACACTCAGTAAGAAATTTGTTACAGATTGAGAGTAGCCCTTTAACCTATGAGAATAAATATTTTCCTACAGCTGTTCTTAGTATTTTATTAATAATAATTCATATTAAAATTAGTCTGAAAATACGAATGTTAATATTATGACTCGATACTTCCAACAGAATGTGTAATGTTTTGGGAAAAAAATCCCCTCTACAATTTAGTTACCTTATTTAAAATGGAGCATTATGGATACTACTATCCGCTTCAATGGCCGCATGGTCTAGGGCGTCACTTTCATATTAGACTAGACTTCCAATGACGGGGAGATCAGAGTTCGAATCCTGGTTGCACGTACTGAGGGTTGTTTTCTAAAATAGTTTTCCACTCTACCTCCACACAAATTTGGGTGCACCTCCTCTAAATACGATCTCTCTAATCCCTAGCTCATTGGCGTAATTAGTACATATCCGTATAACCTGATCAGTTAGAATGACACCGTAATAGTAAAATAACATTATTGATACATTTTTTAAGTGCTGCTAAACTTTCTTTGGTATATGATCTTTGTTTACTGTGAAAGGTAGCAAGCTTAACTTACATTTCTTGGTTATACTATGGACGGGTGGGTGACCTGGTAGTCTAGGGGTAAGGTGTCAGACTTCTGTGCTGAGGGTCCGGGGTTCAATATTCGGTCCCGGCTCAGATTTATCTGATTGCCAAACCCTTCCTTCACCTCTGACAAGACGTGTACTAATCACAACTTATGAATGTGAGGAATGCCAGGCCTCCACCGTGGTTCGGATTCCACGTTAAACAGTAAGTCCTCCATTTCATCTCACAATCACCATACCATTACACATTAGCGTAAGTGCGTATAACCGAATGGGTAGTAAGACGCGGTGCTATTATTATTAATATTAATAATAATAATAGTATGGACGATGAAACTTATCGGCTCACTGGTGAATCCTCTCAGTTATGGCTGCTGATCATCAGGCTAAAATGTATTCAAAATTGTTTGTTGGGAAAGTTCCATAGAAAGGGGCCTCACTCGATTTTTTAGCTAAACGTTTACTCATTAAAAGACAGGGGTGCCCTTAGGGGTACGGTGTGACCACACAGGGCTCCGCGATTTGGGGGTGGGGGTGGGGTCACTTGCTTGGATGACAGAGAGAAAAAACAGTTTGGTGTGGGAAATTTTTGCTTGCTTGCTCATGTAGTTAGGCTCCTTTTATAGGCGATCTATCAAATATTTTCAAGTGTGAAAACAAATAAAAATATAATCATGTGGTTTGATTTATTGATTGAGTTAAGTGAGTTATCCGTTTTAACTCCAACGATTTGCATTTGACTGTCTATGGTGGATATGTCTCACGATAACTTTTTGAATGCATTAACAGATTTAATTCTAACTTGGCACAGTTTTTCATTGTATCTTTTTACAGATTGATATCAATGGGGAAGAAAATCAAACTAGGGGTTAGGGAGAAATGAACAATTATATGTTTAAAAAAACACGGTTTCTAGCATTAGTTATTACATTTATTTACCTTTTAGAGCGCTTCCTGAAACATATCTGGCTGAAAATTTGTAAATAAGTGCAAACTACTGTAATAACATTAAACAAAATTGAAGTTTAATTTTTTTTATAGGGGGAAGAGTGTTGAGTATGTGAGGCAGATAATTGGGGGCCCGCAAATAAAGTTTAACCAGGGCACCCCATCTGCTAAGGGCAGCCTTGTTAAAGGCTATCAAATTTCAATAGATTTTGATCTTTAGGTGTAAAATTTTAAGAAAAATTATATTTTTTCCCTTCACACTAAAATGATAACTTTAAAACAACCCCTCTAACAGTTCTATATGTTTATCTCAACTATTTAACAGTTTCGTGGGGGTAGAAAAGTATACTAATTAATTTCTTAGCAAATTATATAAATTTAGTACATAATTCCGGTAGGAAGAAAAATTTAGAAAATATAAACATTCACGTTTAAGGCTTTGGGTCCAAGTCCAGGCATACCTAATATGGCCTAGCGTCATATTTTCAACAGGGGCGAATATAGAGGATATTTTTAGGAAATTATGTGCAAAGTCAGAGTAAAACTTTTATTTTACTCCAACCTTTGTGCACTAATCTATGTAAAATGATACACTTCTCACGATTCTACGACTTCCCCAAATCCTACAATTTCCAACTGAATATAAAAACGCTTACGGAATTATAAGAATTATATATGTTAACGGAAATGTGTGTAAGCCTGGCATTCTATAAAATGCCTAGACTTTCTATAAAGTTGCTTAGTGGTTTTAGCAAAGTATGAAATAAATTAGTTTTGTTGTTGTAGTTCATACTTTTCCTAGGAAATTGATAGAATAACCAGTCATTATATACTACCGAGAACAATAGCTAGCCTAACCTAACCTTACCTAACCACCCTATTCTAAAATAACCTAACCTAACCAAATTAAATCCTAGGAATTAGGTGAACCTGCAAGAAAACGGTGCAAGACTTATATAGAACTGGATAAAATAATTGATAACATAATCTGGGACTTCAAAAAGACAAAGAACTTGAAAATAAGTATATTAAATACGACAGCAAAACTCGTTTATTTCATTCTTTGCCAAAACCACTCTGGCATTATATAAAAAAGCCAAGGCATTGTATAGAACGCCTGGATTTTACACATTGCTGGTGATATATAATATATAATATAGGTCTATACATAAAGTGTAATCGGTCAAGGTAAGACTGCTATCTTTCAGAATAAACATTTCTCTACAATCAACACTATTTCCAGCCTATGGCCTGGGTCAGTTGTTTTATTCAAGTCATATATTTTCCACTACCAGCATGCTAGGCCTGTCGCAGCTTCATGTGTCTTATAATTTAACTTAAGACTAGGACAGACACAACGTCTATTCCCCGGCCATTAATTCATTACTGAGAAAGGGGTAAACCCACATTTACCTAATGATAAATTTTGTGGACATGCTGGTAATCGAACCCGGAACCCTTAGCTGAGTAGAGAGACACGCTACCGACATAGTTAAGGTGTCGGATCATCTTTCAGGGTAAACATAGGGTTAAAAAAATAAAGTGAATATTCAAATGTGAAGTAATGCTCTCAATAGAATATATCTAATGAGAAGACAAGACTTCTTTACCCAACCCCTCCCCCTCCTCTCCCAAACCCCACCCCCTCACCCCTACAAAAATAAAACTGTAGACATGTATCACGAAATACATATTTTCTTGATGAAAAAAAAAAAGTAAGAGTTAGAGATCAAAAACTCCACTATGAAGTGCACCTGCAAAAGTTTTAGTCCATAAAAAAACTTGAGTGAAATATTTATCTCAAAATTCTTGCTACATGTTAAGTTTAAGTACACTTTTAATTATCTAATGATTGTATTAACTTGGGCCTCACATCGTTAAGATTTATCGGAAGTATTCAAAGAAGATTAAAATGATCCATCAAACTAAATTTACTTGTTGAATTATTACATGCCTTATATTTGCTCATGTTGAAAAATATAACAATAGACGATAAAAAAAAAGGCCGGTTTAAGTGCAATCGACGCAGACACAACTAATTAGGGCGCTTTTACTAAACGTCGTCTCAAATACAAAGAGTTTTGGTTTCAAAAGACATTCCTCATCGACTTAAAGTGGATGGTAACATATAATGGGCAGGTGCGGCATCATTTTAAAATCTATTTATTTTCCAAAACTCAAATGAAAAAAAACCTGGGGGAATTAATTGAAAATGGTCCTCTAGGGAAATTTATAGGGTTTATATTTTTTATTCGTCAGGCTCAACTTGAATATAGTGTGAAATATCTTGCTTCGCTCAAGGTTCGGGTTTAAGTGATTGTATTACTGAAGATTGCTCTCGTTTACATAATATCATTATTTAATTTGAATTCAAGACTATATTTTAGAATATTATCTCACCTAATTGAGTAGAATAGCTTTGAATATTATATTATTTCTATTAATAATAATATTATTATTATTACTACTACTGTACGGGTGACCTGGTGGTCTAGAGGTAAGGTGTCAGACTTCTGTGCTGAGGGTCCGGGGTTTAATCCTCGGTCCCGGCACAGATTTATCTGATTACCAAACCCTTCCTTCACCTCTGACAAGATGTGTATTAATCACAACTTGTGAATGTGAGGAATGCCAGGTCTCCACCGTGGCTCGGATTCCACGTTAAACTGTAGGTCCTCCATTTCATCTCACAATCACCCTACCATTACACATTAGCGTAAGTGCGTATAACCCGGACGGGTAGTAAGACGCGGTGCTAATAATAATATTAATACTACTACTGTACGGTGTGTTGTACTCCCCGTTAAGGCTATACCCACATGCGCTAATTACGCTAATGTGTCAGGGATGAAGTAAGTTGAACTTAGAGGAAATGGATCCTCATTTGCGTGGAAGGAGAGTGTAAAACCCTTTAGGAAAACTATCACCAGTACACCTGACTAGGATTCGAACCTCAATTTCCTCGTCATCGGCAGTCCAATCTATTGCAAGAGTGACGCCATAAAGTTTAGACCCTGTGGTCACAGGATATGTTTTAGTTCAAACTTTTTAACACAATTCTCATTTAGCGGCTCAATAGCTTCTGTTGTCGTTTGATCTATGATGTCACTTCGGAAAGAGATTGTTCTCTTTTGTTAACGGGGAGGTAGAGATTTGAATTTCGGTAGAGTGTGTCAAGGGTGGGTTTTACTCTTCCTCAACACAAATTCAGGGATATTTCCTCTAAATTATACTTTCGTCATTACAATCACACTAGCCTAATTAACATATATGCGTGTATGAGAAACTGACATGTGGTAAGCCACCCCCTCCTCCTCCTCCCAAGTACACCTCGCTGAGATTCTAAACTTCAATCTCCCCATCACAGTCAAGCCAGTTTAGGATGAGCCTGATGCTTTAGACTGCGTTACCATGAGTATGGGCTTCCTTGAATGGAAAAATATTCAATAATTAAGGATAAGATAAATAAGAATTATCAAATTAACTTTGAAGTAAAGAAAAAAGAGGGTGACATAATTATCTCAAAAGTCAAATGTTACTCTCTAGCTTATATTATCTAGCTTTTCTGGCGTATATTATTTTAGATGAAAATTATTATTATTATTATTATTATTATTATTATTATTATTATTATTATTATTATTATTATTATTATTATTATTATTACTATTAGCATCGCGTCTTACCACCTGTTCGGGTTATACGCATAGATGAAAATAAATAAATTTACATATTGTTAACATTTTATAATTCAAATAAGAAACAAGGCACCCGTATCGGTTGCCACTAGGACTAAACGTAAAGCTCGTATAAAAAGTTATGGGGAGATCTATGTTCGAATCCAGTCAGGTTTACTGAAGTTGTGTTTTTCTTAATAGTTTTCCACTCTCCCGCGGGAAAAATTTGAATTTTTTTTTCTAAGTTTTACCTTAATTGCCCTTACCTTATTATTTTAATTAAATGCGGGTATGCCGGACGTGGAGCAAATAAAAAAAAGACTGCGGCATGGTGGCCAAACAGTTCAGTTGCTAGTTCAACGGCATGCACTTGTTTGTGTTTTAATTGAGTTTCTTTTAACGTGTGATTTGTGAACAAATTGATATCAGAATACGACTTACAAACTAATTTAATTTTAGAGTATATGCAACACACAGTAATGCACGACTTGGCGTATGAATACGTTAAAGTAGATCCAGTAGCTTTCCTATCTATCAGCCAAGGCTCTTTCTATGAAAATTAAACTGTAGTTAAAATAGCTGAGAGTTAGTATAAACACTACATCATAAAAAAAAAAGAACTACGCTATCACTTGTAATGTTAAACACGTTAACTCATGCAGTTTTGAATCTTCTCATCCACATAATGATCCTTGGTTTGAATACCAAAAGGATTTAAAATGTATGATCGTGAAATTTGGGTTCATTCTATTTCACTTAATGTTAGGTTTATGGTGTGGTGACTTGTTTCATAAGTATATTATAAATCTTAACTATTTCTTTGTAATTTTAAGGTTAAACACAACTTAGTAAATAGCAACCCTATTAATAAACTGTATTTAAATCTAGATTATTAAGTATTACAAAATATTTATGTACTGTACAGTACATTCACATAATAGTAAAACTACGTAACAAAGTTTCTTTACAAAAACTGTTTGTTTTACGTGAAAAAAGAATAAAACCTTTATTGGCGAGATTAAAGCGATTTTTAATATTTTTTAAAGATCACATTTTACTGTGGGACCTATCGCAATGAGATATTCTTAAAATCTTAAAATAAAAGGTTTATCGCCGCTATTTTTCCAACATGGCAGTGCGAGCTCAACTCGGAGGAGATAGGAAATTAATATGTAACTTAGGGCAACTATATGTATGAACCACCCAAGTTCCAAAACTGTTTGGATTATTGTTGTCAAACCACATTTTTAACTACCCGTTTGACTAAAATGTCCACTGTGTCACGGTGTGCCACCAACCCTCTGAAGGGCATTGACATCCTCCCCTGGGAGGGCTTGCACCAGCTAAACACCTGCTGCGTGTCTCCCCCCTGGAATGTCGGCAGGCCGCGTCACTCACGCACAAATCATCCCGGAGCGTGTCGTATCATGCGTAACACAAGAGGCTATTGACTCTTTCTTTACCCCCACCCCACCTCCACCAATAGACCACCGCAGGGCAGGCTGACTTGTCTTCGGGCGGGTTCAACCTTCGAGACTGAGGCGTGTGGAAAGGAAAACTTTCCAGGCGTCATAGCGACTGCGATATCGTTTTATTAAATTATTTAACCAGTGGCGTGATGTGGAATGTTGTCAGGGTAGGGGAAGCTGGCTAAGGGAGCTGCTTAAGTAGAGATAGGTGCCAATAGCTCAAATATTGATAAACAATTGTATTAGTTTAATGTTTTCATGATTGAATACAAATCTATTGTCTATGACCCTATACGTATATAGATTTGAATATTTTCCACTCTGAAAAGTCCAAAACTCCACATATTTTGGCTTGACATTAAGACCTAATTGCGCGGGAAACGAAAGGTGACCGGTATTGGAGAGTATAATGATATTTGTGAATCGAGTGATGTGATTTATTAGGGTAGTCCGCCTCTGTGGCATATTTAGCTAAAGCGCTGGTTTCGTGTTGAGCTAGACTGCCAGGACGGGGAGCTCTAGGATCGAATTTCGTTCATGTGAACTGGGGGGGAGGGAGGGTTCCCTAAATGGTATTCCACTCTCCCTCAAGCAAATTCTGGTTCACTTCCTCGATATTCAACCTTCCCAAGTTAAGTTGAGAGTTAGGGCCAGTTTCATAGTCTAACTTAGCATGCCTAAAGTGCGAGTCGATACTAAATACAGGACGACACCTACCTAGACCAAAATGGAATGGGCCAGTTTCGCGTATGAAACTGGCCCATTCCATTCAATTTCAGGTAGGTCACGTCTTGTATTTAGTATAGCACCGCACTTGAGGCGTAGTAAATCTGACTATGAAACTGGGCCTTAATGTCTGATACTAAACACGCAGCTCTAGATCTTAGTTACTAACTTCTTTTGTTTTTCACCACGTCTCACTACCCCTTTATATTATACATAATTTAATACGCTAATGTTATAGCGAGGAGGAAGGTATAATTTAGAGTAGATGTACTCATATTTACCTGGAGGTAGAGTGTAAAATGATTTAAAAAAAACACTCTCAGTATACCTAGCTGGGACTCAATCCCAGACCTGCCCATCACTATCAAACCAGATTGAATCCATTTTACATTTATATCGCCTGTGCACTGGTGCGGATATTTTCTAAATGGATACAAAATTGTGCCTGTATTCAGATAGTAGGTAATATATTCGTCAACACCATCCATAATCGAGATTACTCCTCATGGACTTGTAATTTACCTTTTTAACCACTTAAACCAACATCGGCGGGCCCGTGAAATAAATACTAGGCCCATATAGTCTCTTTATCCATTGATTTGGAGGTCTGGGTTCACATCCTGGATGAGTTTATTGAAGTTGTTTTTAATAAATTTTATTACACTTTCTCCACGTAAATGCTGTTGTAATTCCTTTAAATTCGACCTTATCCATCCCTAGTCCATTAGTGTAGTTAAATGCTCATAATAGAGACGGACAAAGAGGATTGTATCAACAACAAAAAAAGATCTTGTCTTAAGTTAAGTTGGGAGTGTAGGAGATATGAGAAAAGGTCAGTATTTTTTCAATTTCTACATAAAAACTTTTTTTTTTGCCAAAGAAATCATATGAATCATATATTGCTCAAGTAGAAACAGAGAAAGTAATTTTAT
>JAVRXN010000009.1:66628601-66763601 GCA_033556935.1 Timema podura | reverse complement strand
CTTATATAAAAACCTGAATAACAGTAAATATGAACAATACCATCAATCAAATAATTATTAAACCTGCCAATAATGATTTTGCTCACTGGCACTGAGTTGCAAAATAACAACATAGACTCTAAGTCCAATAAATAAATATTTCACAAGATACTCAAGTTAAATTAACAGGTCGCAAATTAACCCCAAGAAATCTAAGTAAAGATACTAAACTGCATACCGATAAGATCATCTAATATCAACATAACAGTTAAAGTTAACTGTCCCACTAACATCACAATTTGTACAATTCATAAATCATGACTTCGCTCAATCAGCACTGGCGTGTTGTAAAATGACAACATAGACTCTAAGTCCAATAATACAATATTCCTCTATACGAAACATTAATAAATTTTAGAGTTCTACCGTTATCAATACAATCAAATTATTATATCTCAATCGGCAACTAGACGCCATTACTAAGTTAAACAGCCAGACTCATACTTAAATTTTAAGTTTTAGTTTAACAAAAAAATTGAAGAAGCCGAAATGGAATTTTGAAATATATAAATAAATATAAAAAAAGGTTAAATTTGCCGAGACAGAATTTTAGTTCTTACATTTTAGTCGTAGGAAGCCGAAGCTTATCCTAGCCCTGTTCCAGCTCTGTCTCAATTGTGAGGTTCATTGGGTCAGACACAAATATATATACAGCTAAAACACAGGAGAGAGGAATGACGGGTAATCAAGGGGGAAACCTTCTGGAATACCGAAAGAACAATGGTTAGCGCATTTCTACAAGCCTCGGGAAGGTTCGTTGCTTTTCGGGAATCTTCTAAAGGAGAATATCTTCACTGCGCAAGTCCAGCCCACACGTGGCTCTCGCTACACAGTCGTTCAGCCCACTAGGTTAGTGTCTTTTTCTTTTGGGTCAGAGAAGGTGTGTCTAGCTGAACTTACGTCGTTCTTCCACGCTGCCTTCGATCACAGAAAAATGGGGTAAGATCCATCCTTTGACATTGGTGTTATGTGTTTAGTGAACCATCCGATGCTACAAGGACTATGTGGTCCTTACATTGTTTTGTAGGTTGTAAACTGATATAGTCCTTCTTTGTGACCTTGTCTGTGCCTTGGGTTCAGAAAGTGTACGCTAAATCTCTAATTATTACCATAATTATTGAGGTGGGGTAGAAGGGGACGCGAGAAAAGTCCAGTGTTTATGTAGTTCTTATAGCGAAACAAAATTAATAAAATTTCACTCCGTTAGGAATATAGAATTTAATTTTCTACTCAACAGTTATTTAATTGTCTGTCATGAGCATAGCGGCATTAGATGACAAACTTTTTAAATAAAGATAAAAAAAAGGTGGTGTTTAAATTCAAGGACAACCTTGACAGATATCCAAGAGCTGTTGCATTCACCATGGAGGAAAAAAAATGTAACTATGTTTCTACTGGAGAAATATTTTATTTATTTTGGCTAAAAAAATTCCTCAACGGTAAGGTTGGCGTTGTAGTTGCCTCAGAGTTGGTAAGTCAGCGTTAAACGCGGTCAGGTAGTCCGTCATAGTATGTTTTTATTTATAATATAGTCTAACATAATTTATTCAGGTAAATGATTGGGAACTTTCCTCAAACTTAACTTCTGTTTACTAGATTATGAAAGTAGTATGAGTCGATAATATACGAACAACAAAATCTAATAAAATATTATATTTTCTCAATACAATTAAGGCATATTCATAGTAATATAAACCGTTTTCGGGGTCGCACGGTCTAAGGCACTACTCTTAAATTAGACTTGATTCCCAATGAGGGGAAGGTACAGATTCGAATTCTGGTCAAATATACTGAGAGCTTTTTTTCTCCAAAAATGATTTATATTTCTCCTTAGACGCAAATCAAGTTACATTTCCTAATAATTTTATCTTCCTCGTCCATGCTTACCAGCGAAAATATGTTGCTAGCACAATTAAAAAATGTTATTATAACATGTTTATTGTTTATTAATTTTAACGAGCACGCGCAAGCCTACACTTGGTGGTAGGACACAGTGTGTATGGTTTTCTAATGTTATTTAACACTATTGTTTTCCTATACCTTCCCCACACTAATGTTGATGCCCTTAATTTAAACAAATCCCTGTCATCCTTAACCCTCATGATAATCTATTTACAACCCTTGTATTGAATGAAATAATAATACATATTGGTAATAATTAGAGCCTGGATTTGTGTGCAAAATGCATGTATTTTTATATATCTAAGGGTATGAAGAAACGATATACTTTGTAAGTCACAGCTTAATAGATCATTTGGCTAGTGTTTGATAGTGCATATGTTATGGGTAATGTTTGAAATATGGCTAGTGTCAAGATTAGCCGCGAGATGGCGACGTTATCCATATATATATATATATATATATATATATATATATATATATATATATATATATATATATATATATAAAGTATATAAAGTCAGAAATAAAAGTAATTTATCTCATTTTCAACCTTATCTGGAATATCTCGACATTAGCTAGCAAGGCTTGGATAACGTTTAATACTATTTGTAAAACTAAGCACGTGTGAATAAGGATTATATTTTGGAACGTTATTTTGATCTCTGAAATTGAATCATAGCAATGCACTAACATTCGAAATGCCTCATTTTGATTATTTCTTTTCCACTAATCTAAACTAAACAAACAAGGCCTTAAATCACATAATATAACCTAGCCTAGCCTAACCTAGCTAACCTAACCTCAACCCTAACTTTTGACACTATTCAAGTGCGGGTGGATAATGTCAATATTAACAGGATAAACCCCGAAAAACATTATTTAATCGCCTCGCATTTAACATTGTCCACGTATTTTGGATAATTTCAACATTATCTGGATAGTATCGACTTTATCTAAGTTTGAACTTTACCAGTAGCAGATATAAATGCATAGTGATTTTGCATGCATATTTTAAATTTTTAAGGCAAAAATCCATATTTTACTCGTATCTGTCAAATTAAATTATTACTTGTCCCTTTACTGTCATCGGCTGGTTACTAATTAATTAATAACATATCTGCAGTTAATTGGGTATAAAATAAAACAAAACTAACGTGCGTGCATGTAAGTGTGAGGCTTCTGAAGATGGAATCGAGAACATATCCAGTAGTTCCATACCGCTTCTCTAAATTACCTGAAATTATAACACAGTTGGAGGCTTGAAGTAATTCCTTGCAATTCTCACCTTCTCTGATTGATCAAATGTCAGTACCATTGTCTTCAGAAATTTAAGGTGTAGCTAAATTAGCATTCGATAAGCTTGGTCAGGTATTAAATAAAAATCATGGTTACAAAACAATCTTTCAAATTAGCAAAAAGTTGTCTGGTGAAAAAACTTAAATACAAGAGGAATTCACCGAAAAAAGATTGTGGTTTTTTTCATATACACCTGTGACATCATGCGATGTCGAAAGGACATTTTCATTGAATAAAACATCGTTCAGTGGCAAACAAAGGAGCTTCACAGATTAAGTTATCCGGGAAAGAGTAGGAGTACAGGAGTACATGAGATAGTAGATGAAGCAAGACTGAGATGGTATGGGTATGCAATGAGGAGGGAAAAGGAGAGGATACCAAAGAAAATTTTGAAAATGAAGTATGTAAGAAAAGGACTACAAGGAAGGCCAAGAAAGAGGTGGGAGAAGCAGATAACAGAAAGTGTTCAAGTGAGAGGAGTAGAAGGGAAGAAATTAAAGAAGGAAGGATAGGGGAAGGATAGAGGAAGATGGAGGCATTTTACAAAAATCTACCAGCCACAGGCTGGAAACAGTTGGTGTGAGTGATGATGATGGTAGTAAAAGGGTTTGAATACCTCCAACCTTCCTCGATCAGGGTCTCACCGCCTGATCTACTACGTTTGTCCTGACAACGTGACAGGTTGCATATATTACGGGGTTCAAAGACTTAATTCTCTCATCTGGTTCCTGTAATTTGGCAAAATTCCTAACTTGTTAGGATTGAACATTTGCATTTTGAATTTTAAGGTTCCGATTGATATAATAATCATAGTTCTCTTCACACGAAGTAGATTTAAAACCATCAATGACTTTGACTACACAAAAGTTTAAAATTAATATAGATTTCATTTTATGTCTGGATAGAACGTTATTAGATTTATTTTACATCATTTTATGGCCAGATATAATGCTATTAGATTTATTTTATATCATTTTATGGCCAGATAGGCTGTTATTAATGTTATTTTATATCATTTAACGACCGGATGGAATGTTATTAGAGTTATTTTATATCATTTTATGGCCGGATTGAATGTTATCAAATTTATTTTATATTATTTTATGGCCAGATAGAATGTTATTAGATTTATTTTATATCTTTTATGGCTTATATAATGTTATTAGAGTTATTTTATATTATTTTATGGTTGGATAGAATAATATTAATGTTATTTTATTTCATTTTATTATATTTTTACTTTCGCGATATCTTACAGGTAGAGAAAGTATTGTGATCGTCAAAAAAATCGAACTCGAGATTTTGATGAATCTCGGCGTTTCATGACCCCCAGAGTCCGAAAAAGTGGGTTTTGAATTTCCGTCTGTCTCTCTCTGTCTGTACCTCCAACTAGTGCCTAAATTATTTTACCGATTGGGCTAAAATTTGGTATCTAGGTTTTTCATAGGGTTGCCCCGAGGGGTTTTTGGAATTGGATATCTAACCATAAAACGAAGATTAGTTTACTGAAGGACAAAAAGAGAAAAAGTAGATTTTATCAAAATCTCCTCTAACGATTTTGATTAAATTTCATTTATAAACATTTATAAATATCCCAAACAAAATAGCTACTCTCAATATCTCGGCAAAATGTCTTTAAGGGATCTGGTTTGATGCGTAAATTATTATTTTTTATTATGTCTTCGAAACTATTTGAGATATGAAATTACTTATCATTACAAATATGTATATCTATTTATAATACAAATATTTTATTTGAGGCATATTTTTATAAAACCAATAACTTTCAAGCTATATGCAAATATTTATATTTTTTAACTTTTTGAAAACTAAAGGTAAAGTATTGCGACCGTAAAAAAAAATCTAACCTGAAATGTTGATGGATGTCAACGTCTCATGATCCCCCGAGCCCTGAAAAGTGGTCTTTGTAATGCCATCTGTCTGTGTGTCTGTTTAAACTTAAAATTAAAAGTCGTTTATTAAAGGGTGAAAAGAGAAAAAAATCGATTTTCTCAATATCGGCTCCAACGATTTTGATTAAAATTCGATTCTAGGCGTTGATTAGGATTATAAATAAACTGGCTATTTTAATTTTCTCATGAAAATTAATTTTAGGATATTTTAGAGAAGCGGAAATTTCGGTATCCCCGCAACTATTTGAGATACTAAATAACTTACCATTGCAAAATTGTATTACCATTAAAAATAAAAAACTTTTATATTAAATATATTTTTATAAAACCAACAGTTTCTGAGATATTGGCAAATATATTAATACAATTTTGTAAGCTTTAGTTGTAGAGATACTACCTAAGTTTTAACGCAATAATTCTCTAATGCCATAGAGTTATTAAATATAAGTAAGTATCTCAAAAAGTTTATGTTATTTTTCCTTAAACCTCTTGGGAAAAATGTTTCTACAACAATGATCTATCTCCATTTTAGACTCAATAGTCAATATTAACATTTTTTATTTTAAAAAATTAATAAATGAAGAATTTAATAGCAATGCGATGACATGAAGATGTGCAACACCTAATAAAATGACAAAAAATTTAAGCGGAAGTCGAAATTTTAATACGAAGAGTTGACCCAATATTGATTATTTTTTATCGGTCCAAACATACAAATGAGGACATTCATTCTTTAAAAATAAAATTATAAAATCTAAAACCGGGACTCAAAAAATGTTTTACACAAGTGTAGTACAATTTATGCTTGGGTTTGCTAGTGTATATTATTTCGTTTCACATGTATTACGAGTTTTGAGTAAATATCTCCATTTCTAAACAATAGAGCGAGAAAGTCCGTGCGGAGTTGCGTACCATTTATTGTTATTAATAATGTACACTTCCTTTACCCTCAAAGAACGATGTCTCAGCCTCACGGCGCTTTCATATAAGCTTATGTTTTTATTTTTGTTTAAGGTTTTAACGTGTACTTTACAAACTGACCGATTATATCAGCACATGACATGTAACCAAACTTAAATCTAGAACAGACAAAACATCCAACCCCCAGCCGTTAATTCATCACTTTGAAAGGGTAAACCCAAATTTCACCTATGATACACTTTCTTTAATGCCAGGAATTGAGCCTGGTACCCTTAACTTATTAGTCAGACACACTACCAACCCATCTGAGGTGTATGACTATATAAGGTACACCTTAGTGTAATCTGTCAAAGTAATACTGATATTTTACGGTGTAAATTGAGTGTAGTCGACCTTGGTGGTCTTGAGGTAATGTTCTCGCCTCAGGACCCGATCTTTGTGGGTTCAAACCCAGCCAAGGTTGACGAATTTTTATTGCTCAATAAAAATCCGTTGCGCAACTTCCTTCGGAGGGGAAGTGAATCAGTTGGTCCATTATCGATTGTGTCATGTAAAATAACCCTGGAAGGTATGTGAAAATATCTTTCTAGGTAAAATTGGTAGTCTATTTCACACTGCTCATAGAAATTAAGTGTGGCAGGCAACGGGGCGCCTCCACACTTCCCGAACTCAATTAGTTAATGAGATCCATACCAGATTGTACAGGCAGCACTAACCAGCTGAAGGAATTAGCGCCTGCCCATTATTTGATGGATAGATATCACATCAAATCAACATTCGGGTGTGGACTTGAGTAGAAGAAGAAACGGAGTGTACTTAAACATATTTTTACTGAACAATAAGATCTTATTCGATTACATATTGGTAGATCCTAGTTGTCATAGTTCAATCATTGCATAAGTTCTTGATCATTATAAAATGGAATGTAATAAAATTTAATGTCAACATTTCTCTGGCAACATAGCATGGGCATTTACGTCGAAACACTTTCCCAATTACGGATACGGGCATTGCTAAAGACTCGTATTTGTGTATGAAAATCCCTAAATATCGGACCAAAATTACAAACACCTGTTCATATATTTTACAGTAAAGATATTAGAAATGCCATTGTCTTGTGTGCAGTGCGAGTAGTAAAACTTTCCCTCTACTAGCATAACAGTTTCATTGCTATGGCCACCGATACTGCCAGGGTCTGATGTAGAAGGACTTAAATTACCAATCAAATAGTGTTGAAATTTTAAGTTCATTGACAACACATTTTTGGTTTATTTTTAGGTTAATATATCAAATGTTCTGATTGTTTTTGAAATTCCTGTAAGTTTAGTGTTAATTTAATACAGTTCTGTATTAATCTATTTTAAATTTTCTTGGAGAATTTATTAAATATGCATTACTGATGTCTCTTGTACACATTTTATTTTGTTTGGGTATTCTTTTGAGCACCACGCAAACTGCACAGTGGTCTGCGTACAGTATGTATTCATTAATTAGTCATGATTATACTATGTATAATAATGTGCAGTGCAGTAAATAGATTTTTATAATAGGTAGGCCTTTACGCAACACTATAGGTTTTTTGTTAAGAATTAACTATACGCAAACATAATTATTTTTTTAATCCGAATAACAGACGATTTTGTTGATCACAGAAGGTGTTTGTTTTAAGAAAGCTCACTGAGATGTACATAATTTATATACGTGTTCCAAATATTTGTTCACGTGTCTATAAGTAGACTTGTGCATCCGTTTCCCTACTTTATACGCCCCAGTAGCCCTTCTGTAACATTTAATCGGTTTGTTTGCATTTTATGAGTGGTTCAATTCCCGCTTATGGCTTCTGACGAGCGTACACCCT
Organism: Timema podura; assembly: GCA_033556935.1. NCBI lineage: Eukaryota > Metazoa > Arthropoda > Insecta > Phasmatodea > Timematidae > Timema > Timema podura. The sequence continues at coordinate 66,755,672 of JAVRXN010000009.1, read as the reverse complement.
AAATGTTGTCGGACAATAAAAATGTTACAAAGGTTTTCTTCAATGCCCAAAGCGTGGACAAAATATTGATGACTCTATGTCGACACGTGATAAATTCAAATTTAGTTTGGATCAACATTCTTGTTTGACTGTTTTCACTCAACGTGAGTGTGATTAAATAAAATAATTTTTTTAACTGAAGTTTCCTCAAGCACTATTATTAGCATAAATGTATATCTTTTTAAAATATTTCTAGCCAATTTCAGGGTGTTTGCTCTTAATAAAGTGACCTAAAACCAACAAACAAAATATTTTTTTTTCTAACGGGCTAAAAAGAAATCTAAATTATCTTTATATTGTTTTTCAGGAATAATTAATTAAGTAACTAACTCAAAATTACTAAAATCACAAACCAACAGAAATCATTTATTTTCTCTCTCGTAAGTGAATTGAAGATTAAAAAAAAATTATGTGTAAGATTTCCACCCCTCCTCTTCAAATAATAAAGTCAGAACACAAATAACTTTTTTTAAATAATTTAAATTCCCTACTGAATCTTACAATTTAAATAAAAATTTACTGTGTAACTAAAAAAAACTTGTATTTTGAAATAATATTTGAACTTATCATTAATGCTTCTATTAAATATTAAATTACATAAACTATATATATATATATATATATATATATATATATATATATATATATTATATATATATATATATATATATATATATATATATATATATATATAGTGCCAGTGTGACGTAGAAAGTGTTGACACATTTTGAAACTACCTGTGTATCACATAGCGTGACGCATGCGCCCACCAAGGACACCAGTTTGTAGCCAATTTTTTTTATGTTTAAGTTGATATTAATGGATTGGTGGACCGACGTCAATTATTACAATTACGTAACTCCTTTACGGAGTGCGATATTGTAATGGGTGACAAAGTGGAGTGTCACTGTTTCTGTTTAGGACCCTTATCGTGTTAGCCATACCTCTACTGTGACAACACCATAAAATCGTGAGCGAGTGATTGCTGCGTGAATCTAACGAGACAGATGAGACGTCAATCCGCAGCACTTAACGTCTCTCGCCGTAGTGTGGGGGAGATTGTTGCAGGACGTAAACCTCCGCAAGGTTTGTGTTGTTCAGAAACGTGACAAAGTTAACTGACTGGAGTCTTGTAGGCAGTTTATGAGGTTAAAGGAAGACAATCTAAACTTTTGGGCCAGTTGATTATGTCAGACAAAGCTCATTTTCAATTGTGAATAGTCATAACAGTCCCAGGGGGGTGCAACCAACTCCTCTTTACTAAGAAAAAGATTCATTGTGGTGTACTGTTGCGGCTTTCAGTGTTTTGGGGCCGTGCTTTTTTTTTAATGAGCAGTACGGGGCAATAATCATAACAGCAGATATCGCTTTTCTGGACAAATGGACTAATTTACATGGAGACTAACAACCTATAATTCCAGAAAAATGGGACAGCAGCACACACACCCCAAATATCCATGGAGTTGATTTGTAACATGTCTCCTGGATATCTCGTTTCACGGTTTGGGGACATCGCCTGGCCACCACGTTCACCAGACTTAATAGCTTCGGACTTTATTTCTTGTGAGGTAGGTTGAAGAGCCGTGTTTACGTGACACGTCCAAGAACAGCGCAGCGTTGAAAGAACGAAATTAGATGTAAGCTTCTGCAATCTGACAAAGGACATTGCGCAAAATTATGTCCGAGTTTCAAAAAGTGCTTACAACTATGTATAAAATATAATAGTGGCCATTTCAAGAACACTGTTTTTAATAATTAGCTTCGCATTAAGTCCTCCCACTTTTGTTATCAATATGAGCTTATTTTGTAACATATAAATGTGTCAGTACCTTCTGTACCACCTTGTACATGCTATATTACCATGGTTCATCTAACAGTGACTTTACTATAGTCCATCGCATTCGTTATCCTTAAATTAATTTATCCGTAATCCCTGTCGGAATTTGTTCGTGTGCTTACAACAATTGGTCGACGGTTCAAAATTGTTTTAGCGAAAGGAAATTAAGTTGTGTGACATCTTGTCGTACTGACGTATTAATACAAATAAATTTACTATAAAAGCATTCTTTTTAGTGCCAATTTTTTTTAAGGATCAACGGCCTTCAGACAAATTATTTGATATTGCATGAGGTTCTTCAAGGAAAACACGGTCTAAATTATGTTAACCTCTTAAAACAATACACTTTTGATTTGGGTAGCTGTATGGTGGCTAAAATTGACGAAAGTTTAACAGAGTCATCAAAATTAAAACTATCTTTCGAACGTGGCCGATGAATTAATGGCACATTACTTATCATTATAAATACATGAAAGGTGATGATTTAAATAAATAGTAAGGTGCACCACAAATACTTTTCTTTCTTTAGTGTTAAAATAAAGACATTTACTAAAATCTCCTAAATTTTGTAAAACTAAATCATATACACTGTTGCAGAAACATTGAGAAAATAGGAGAATTTCTATCCACCAAAGAGCATAAGAATCAATTTGTTATTTCTAAGTACTTTGTAAGAAAATATATATGGTTGCTTATAGCTCAGAATCCATTGGCTTTATAAAAATATATTTGAAACAAAAGAGTTTAATATTTAATAGTACCACATCTTTACAATGATAAATTATTTTGTAGCTCAAATAGTTAACGAGATATGATCAAATTGACAATTGTAGATTTCTGCCTATGTAAATTACCCTCAAAGTAATTTTTATGGAAAAATTATAGTTGCCATTTTGTTTGTAATTTTAAAAAGTGTCTAGATACAAAATTTGATCAAAATCGTTATAGCGAATTTTGAGACAATCAATTTTTTTCTCTTTTTGCCCTTCAGTAAACTACCCTTAATTTTAGGGTTGGATATATAATTCCATAAAACCCTCGGAGAGATCCTAGATACCAAGTCTTAGGGCCAGTTTCATAGTCAGATTTAGTAGGCCTCAAGTGCGACTCTATACTAAATACAAGACGTCACCTACCTGAAATTGAATGGAATGGGCCAGTTTCATATGCGAAACTGGCCCATTCCATTCAATTTCAGGTAGGTGACGTCTTGTATTTAGTATAGAGTCGCACTTGAGGCCTACTAAATCTGACTATGAAACTGGCCCTAAGTCTTGTTTTGGTTCTAATCCTAGATCAGACAGACGGACAGGCAAATAGATGGCATTGCAAAACCAACATTTTCGCTTTCAGGGTGTCATGAAGTATCGACATTTACCACAATATCGAATTCAATTTTTTTTCACGATTCCAATACTTCTCTTTTTGAGGGGTCGAGAGAAAATAAAAATGATAGTAATTGTTAGATAAGGAAGGATACTACTACCACCACAGTTGGAATATAATTACTATTCCTCTAAAATATTTTCACGAAACTTTATGCACCGAATATGATTGATGACAAAAGTTTAAAAACTTGTATTGTTGCGATCGAATTATTCGTCGAATGTTTGAATGTCAGTCTGAATGAAATAAGAAATCATTTGGAATTATATAAATTTGGTTACATTGTTAATTTACTAATAAATAGTTTGAATTCTCATCTCTCCTTTTTACAACCCAAAATTTGTTTACCGATAGCCAGCCCTCCTTAGAGCTTAATTGGTTAGGTTATTCCGAATAAACTGTTGCCAAACTGGATTCCTCTTTGCATTTTAAACCAGAAGATATTGTTTTCACAGATACATTCATGTCGTAAATATGTCTGCACCTTTAAAAATAAATGCCATCGTTCGTACTTGTTAACATATCGTTCATTATTTTGAAACAAGATCACCATTAGAGTAAAAAAAACTCAAAAATCTTTCACTTAATTAGTTTGTAGTCTCCAACCTCATTTTTCTTTTCTTTTTTTTTTATTTACCAAAGATAGAAGTTACTAAAACATTTAAAATTTATGTTGACGCAAACTGTTCATTTAAAAAAAACTTTAATTTGTTATAGTTAATGGATGTGTAAAGATATCTACATTTGGTTTATTGTAATTATAAACTAGATCATTCCTCAGACATGTTTTATCTACAATCAGGGGCCACTTTGTGATCTATGTTGTATATATAACATATATGTATATAGTAAATAATACATATTAGGTATATAATAAATATAATATCTTTATACAGTGTACAGTAAATAATATATATGATTTTAAATGTATTATAATAATATTAATATATAATTATATAAAATAAAATAAGGTGCATTTACTGAATGATTATGACAGTTGGGCACTTCAAATAGAAAATATTGATACATTATTCATTAACAAATAAACTTACCTTAGTTTTTTTTAAACATGCAATTATATTATATAAAATAAATGTAGTAATATTAGGCCTACATCCTGCCATAACCTAAAATATATATTAATTTTGCAAAGTGCACTTAGATAATTATTGGAATTAGTTTACAACACACTTGTGTGTGTGTGTGTGTGTGTGTGTGTGTGTATGTGAATATACATCTATAGATAGATAGATAGAGAGAGAGAGATAGATATATAGAGAGATAAGTCTAGTACAATTACAACCTGTCTTGATAGATTTTAAATGTTCAATTCAAGCCTTCACTTTCCAGTTCAAACGGTAGAGTTTGTGATGGACGTGTGTAAATCATCGGCTAACAATGAACTACCATTAAGGTGGGATTGAAGGGGACGCGAAAAAAGGCCGATGTTTTTGCAGTTTTTATGGCAAAACATTTTTTGGCCAAAATAAATAAAATATTGCTCCAGCACAAACTTATAATTTAATACCCGCCTCGGTGGCGTAGTTGGCTAACGCGCTAGTCGTGTTGAGCTCGACCTCCGAGGACGGGGAGATCGAGGTTCGAATCTCGGTCGGGCGAACTGGGGGTGGTTTTTCCTAAATGGTTTTCCACTCTTCCTCCACGCAAATGGGGGTTCACTTCCTCTAAATTCAACCTTCCCAATTCCTAATCCCTTAGCGTAATTAGTACGAACGCTTACCTAATGGTTTAACATCATTGTTACTGAGAAGTAAACAGGAGGGATATTTAATAGCCCATTTATTTAAATATATTTTCAATGTACAGAGCCCAACAGAGAATGTTACCGGAAGGGAAAGTAAAATGGTTTATTCTTGTGGAGTCCTATGTTATTGCCAACCGAATGCACAGAAGATGCTGATTCTGCCTTTTGTGGAAAATAACGAATCAAAATAACTAAGTCACATATTTTATTTCGAAGAAAATTTAATATAAGCTTAATGTTTGAATTTTAACCAATGTCTTCCAAGATAAAACCTTGGCACTAGTGTAGCTTGGCAAGAATGTTTTTTCAAAATGTATTTGCAATTCTAATTAGTCCTCGATTGTTTGACGGGTTGCTAAATGGGAATCACATGTCCTGCAGTATAGAGCTGTGCCTTGAGGGGGACTCCATGCCTCCCATGACCATTAAGGTGATGTTCAACTATTAAGGTACTAAGAGTACTTAATAATAATAAACATTGTGACGGTGACCTGGTGGTCTAGGGGTAAGGTGTCAGACTTCTGTGTTGAGAGTCTAGGGTTCAATCCTCAGTCTCAGCACAGATTTATCTGATTGCCAAACCCTTCCTTAACCTCTGACAAAACGTGTATTAATCACAACTTGTGAATGTGAGGAATGCCAGGCCTCCACCGTGGTTCGGATCCCACGTTAAACTGTAGGTCCTCCATTTCATCTCACAATCACCCTACCATTGCACATTAGCGTAAGTGCGTATAACCCGAACGGGTAGTAAGACGCGGTGCTAATAATAATAATAATAATAATAATAATAATAATAATAATAATAATAATAATAATAATAATAATAATAATAATAAGTTAGTCTAGTCGCCAGGCCCCGTCATTTTCACCTCCGAAAACCTCTATAAGGGAGAGTCGTTTTTCATGCCCGGACCTCTATAAGCGAGTGTGTCTCCCAGGAAATGCAACGTAATTGTGCGTGTTTTGACAGGTCATACAAACACACGCATGGTTTTTTGTTTATCTGCAAGGGTTCAGGTCTGCATTAGTAATCAAAGACGAATTAGTTGATAAGTGTCGATTGCTGAGAGAGGGCATTCTTCATCCTGTTTCCTTTGTTTTCTTATACCTCCGTGAGAGAAGTAGGTGCTAGACCTGGATTAGTGAAAACCTCTATAATTTTGAGAAGCCACTCCTGAACCTCTATAAGTGAGAAACCTCTATAAGCGAAATAAAAATTCCCGGTCCCTTGAACTCTCGCTTATCCAGGTACGACTGTAGCAAACCTAATATAATACATGTTTTTATTCAAACAAATTGTATTTATATTAATGTTCATCCGTTCATGGTCATAAGTAACGTTTCCCTTATTAAAAACTAATTTTGTCATGGTAAAAGTAATGATCACTTCTCAGCCAAAATATCTAATTTTGATAATTTTCTAATATTTACATTGAATTTCAGATAAACATATTCAAAAAAGTTTATAACAGTGTGTACAGAACCAATTCACTAGTACCTCCAAGTTCTCGTCAAATGCCTCGCCATTTTGAGCTTTATCTTTTAATACATCCACTGAAGAGTGAATAATGGCGGTAAAACACGTGCACTAAAATGTAAGTCCAATAGCAAATTTCTAATAATTACATTGTCATTCAGGAAAATAACAATCTCACAAAGTAATAACAATTCATAGAGCATACTTGCAAACCGTAATGGGTGTCTTAATCAAATATTAAACATTTCACTGGCATCACTAAATAAAATCATTGTCACATTAAAGGTCCATTTACACTATATGTTGTAAAACAATATTTTTTGTAACTGGTTTTATTTGAGTGTTGTATAACATTAGTTATGAAACATTGACTAAAACTCAAAGTTTCTAACAAACTATAACATGTTTTATCTATCATGGCATCTGAGGAGGATGTTCTTCTTACGGCCGCGGTTTGTGAAGTTTAGTGGGGGAAAAAAAAGGGCTAAAAGACGGTTTTGGGTTCGACAACCTCTACTCACGAGAGCTAAATATTGTGCGAGTGACCTTTTGACTGATCTTCAACGTGATGACCCTGAACTCTTGGCTGAGGAACTCAGAACTGATGGCAGTTTTAGGAACTTTGTTCTGATGACAAGTCAAGACATTGAGCATCTAATTCGTATGATTAGTAATCAAATAGAAAGAAAAAATAGCCCTTTTAAAGATGCTATTCCAGTGATAGAACAGCTTATCCAACTTGTTACATAATGTAAACAGTCCTGTAACATATTACAAAACAAAAGCTACAAGCTATACGTTTCCCGGCAATGTTTTATACCATTTTTCATTTGATTTTCTAACAAGCATTAAGGAGTAAAACATTGTTATGAAACACAAAGCCTTAAAACTTGTTACATAGTGTAAACGGACCTTCAGATACTCTGAGGTAGCAGCTTGTAGCAAATAGATAAGACAATGTGAGGAGAACAATATTTTCTTGTCAAAGGTTGATCACTACACCTACCCCACAACCTGACCATACATCTAATGGATCAATTATAACTGATAATTATATGTGCAGAGCCTTTGTTGAATATGTTTTACGGCTATCTGTTTTAATTATTACCTACATAGATGTTGCCTTCCACCACTTCACTTTGAGTTCATGATTGATGATTTTACAGCACCAAGCGCTTGTCAAATGCATCTACCTGTGGTTACTGATACTGTTTAACACGGTCGCCATTTATTGTGTACCCTTTTCCTCAATCTAAAATTCTATTCGATACCAATTAAGTCGTTGGAACTGTCAACTGACCTAATTCTTGTTGTGATTCAGACGCTTGGAACTATTACGGTGCTCGATAACTTTGAATCTTCTGACTGATAAACAATGAGGTTAATGTTCCATTCCAGATGATTTCCTTAAATACGCTTCCTTATTATTTTTGATTATTTTTAAGCACCGTCTTACTACCAATTTGAATTATACGCCTATGCATTAATTACTCTAATGTGTTTCGAATGAGGTAGGTTGAATTTAAAGGAAGCGTACCCACATTTGCGTGGAGGGATAGTGGAAAACAATTTAGGAAAAATACCTCTGTAAGCCCGACCGGGATACAGCCCAAATTTCCCCATCATTGGCAGTCCAGTCTATTGCGATCGTGACGCCTTAGACCATGCATCCACAGAAGCGAGTGTGTTTACTTACTACCTTACCTCACCCTACCCTGTGGTCAAGCAATCTTAGGCATTAGTCTCAAATTGCGATCACAGCCTGAAACACTTAATGCGATCTTACATACGTGATTTTCCCATTCCCACCTCACGCTAATATGGATCTGCTTCCAATAAGCGACGCTTTCCATTTCCACCCCCTCGAGGAAAATACACCATAAATATACCTGACCAGGATTCTAACCCCAATCTTTCCATTAGACCATTCGATCATGAAAGTGGGCTATAATATAGTAATATTCTATCAATATTGACCTTATAACAATATAATTATGTGTATTTTATAAACCGTTCTTCCAACTACCCACTTCGGTGGCCGCGTGGTCTAACTCGCCACTTTCGTGTTGGACTAGACTGCCGAATACGGGGCGATAGGGGTTTGATCCTGATCGGGTGAACTTGGGGTGGTATTCCTAAACGGTTTTCCACTATCCTTATATTCAAATTCGGGTGCATTACCTCCAAATTAAACCTTACTAATCCCTAACCCATTAGCATAATAAGTACATAAGCGTACAACTCGAACGTTTACTAAGACACGTTGCTCAAAAAAAAGTTATTTCCAATTGCGTTCTCATTGTAGTTGTACAGGGTGGGATGGAAACAATTATACGATCTATGCTGAGGTTTGCTTGACGTCCAGTGGAACTCAGCTGGGTGACATTATCTTCAAAAAGTGAAAAATTATAGTATGTAGTTTGCTTGTGTTTAGCTCGTGGATATTTACTTTTCAATTAAAGTGTTAATTTTCAAGCTACTAACTAGCTAATTACTTTGGTCCCGCCTGTACTTAGTTGTTTGAAATCTAGCATGAACTGATATGTGTTAGTTATCTATAAGAACAGGTCCTCAGTTAAATTCCTGTGTCCATGTTGTATTTTTTTTTTATTTCATTTAGATATTTATTAATGTAATATGTACTATAGTATATTAAAATTATGCTTTAGTTATAATATATAGTTTATTAAATACTATCGCCATGATATATACTTGTTTGAAATGTAATAAGTTACAAGATATTATTTCTGTATTCATACGCTAATCCATGCGATCTTCAGATGTCCCTTTTGGCAGAAGGTATCAATTTTGACGGCTGTAAGATAAATATTTGTAGCTTTTGTCAATCTTGTTTACTCTATATTTATTTTTAATATATATATATATATATATATATAGCCAGCTTTGGTTGGCCGCATAGTTTAAATCAGTATTCTCGCAATGGACTGGACTGCAAATTATGGAGAGATTGAGGTTCGAATCCCAGTTGTCTGTACTGAGGGTTGTTTCCCCTAAATGGTTTTCAACTCTCCCTCCACTCAAATATGGTTGCATTTTCTCTAAATTCAACCTTCCTAATCCTTAACACATTAGTGTAATTAATGCATATAAGTATAACATGGAAGCGCTGCTAAAAACAAATAAATCTTTTTTTAATGAAAATATATATATTTTAAATACATATACTTTGATATATACGAGTATATTCATCATCTAAAAGGTATATTCTTCAGGCGCATATGCATATATACGTATATAAATATAAAGTCTAGTTTTCACTATAGGATTCTTTTAGAAAACTTAAAAAAAAAAGTTTGTGGTCAACATAGATAACATTTTATTATATTATATTGAATTGTTATTTTATAGGTGTTGTTAATATTTATCAAAAGACGACAGCTGTGTATCACATGACTTAACCTATTAATAGGTGAAAGTAGATATAGTAACTTTTCTAGATGTTAAAGAAGAGTCATCCTATTCAAATTGGATTTAACATACACTAAAATCTTCTTCCTATAGAATATCTGACTATAGGCCTAAATTTATGTACCTAAAGGACCAAAGGATTACTTGACCAGGCGCTCCCACGCCAGAAGTGGCTATCAAAGGAAATCCTTAACTATCTTGATTGAATATAATTAAAATAAACACTTTTGGATGCCTTGCCTTGATAAGAGATGAACAGGATGAAAATGAACACTTCTGGATGCCATGCCTTGGAAAGAGATGAACAGGATGAAAACGAACACTTTTGGATGCCATGCCTTGGAAATAGGATGGACAGGATGAAAATGAACACTTCTGGATGCCATGACCTGGAAAGAGGATGGACAGGATGAAAATGAACACTTTTGGATGCCATGCCTTGGAAAGAGGATGTACAGGATGAAAATGTTAGACAGAAGTGATCCTTGTGATGACTTAAAATAACCCCAGGACGACCATAAAGTTGCTCACCAATGCGTAACGCTGCATATAAAACCCCCCTCGACTCTGCACCCTACCAGGTGTGGTGTGGTAAAATGACCCCCCGAGGGGGTGGGGGGATATGGAACATTAACCTCGAGTTCTGTACTACCCCAACCAACCATGTAATAGGAAGATAGAGAGGGGTAGCGGCTCTCCCATGATGGTTAACCGGGGTGCACTCTTTCATCGATACATGGATGACTGTGGGGTATGATTTTAGATATGAACGTGACCGCTAACACTAGGTGAACGGATAGCATGCCTGACTCAGACTTTGGAGACCAGGGTCTGGTATTCAATAGTTGCATGCATTGGAGGTGGGTTGAATTCATTGTGGTGGCTTATCCTTTTTTTGAACAAATATAAATGCAAAACATTTGTTTTAATGTAAGTTATCTTACATTCTATTTGTTTATATAATATTAATTATTTATTCATTTAAATTAAATATAATTGAAAAATCTGGAAACGGGGAAATAGCATGTGCCCTTTGGCCTGGTGTGACAATGTTTTACCTCTGATCTATCAGTGTTTAGGGTATTTTTGGCACCACATCTTACAACCCGTTCGGGTTGTACGCTTATGTACTAACTACTCAAATGGTTTTAGGATGAGGAGGTCTATATTTATATTAAATGTACCTACATTTGCGTGGAAAACCTATTTGGCGAAACCACCCTCAGTAAAACCGACCGAGATTCGAACCTCGATCTCCCAGTCATCGGCAGTCTAGTCTACTGTGATAGTAGCACGTTTGACCACGTGGCCACTGAACTGGGTGGCTATTATTTATTTATGGTTTAGCTTAGAGTAGATGATTTGAAAGACGTCACTGACTCATAGAGCTATCATTGAATCACAGCAACTTACAGATCGGGCCCGGCTTTGTGCTACCTCTCGTGCTATATATATATATATATAATATATATATATTATATATATATATATATATATATATATATATATATAAAATTACAGCATCTTACTACCTGCTAAGGTTATATAAATTATTATAATTACTCTAATGAGATAGGGATCAGGAAGGAAGCATTTTAGAGGTAATCTTCCTGCATTTGCGAGGAAGGAGACTGAGAAACCGTTTAGGAAATACCACCCTCGGCAGACCCAACCGGGATTCGAACCCTGATATCCCCGTGTTCAGCAAGCCAGTCCGACACGAGACTGACGCCTTAGAGTAGACCATTCGGGCAACTAAAAAGTTTACAAGTTTTGATAGTGCAAGGTTGGTGATATACGCGTACACAAAGACAGGATACCAAATTACCTTTGTGTCGGATACAATTGTAACTGGGTGCATCTTTCACATACATTAAATATAGCCTAGTTTATAAATGACACCTGAACATGGAGATCTAACACAACTATGCACCTCAGCCTTCAAAATAAATGTATATGTGTGTAACTTATGGAGGGGATCGGCTTGCAGTGGATTTTGTTTGGAGAGCGGGGGGAAGTAGCCCTTGACACTTAGTGACATCTGCGTCCACACCAGTCCACTGCAACTAGTACTTCATCAATCTTTCCTGTCGTAGATCCGTATATATTAGGATTTTGATAGGAAGAGCCAAATCTCTTAGATAAATGTGAAATACAAGTCCTCCCGTAGCTCCTCTTAGATGCACGATATTTATCTAAATATGTATTTTTAACTTCTACCAGCTACTAGCTAATAGACTAGACTAATAGTAGATGATACAAGATTATACATCGTGCTTTGAAATCATGTTTCTCCTTAATCGTCGCTTACGACAAAGCTAGCCGCAAATGTGACTTTTAGCGCGTGAAGGCGCACTTATTTTAAACTCCAAATCAGTTATTTCACAGGTTGTTTTTACACTATATTGATAATAAAATTTGATCCTACAAGTATTTGAACCATTGCCTCTCAAAGATAATCATGCTTCATATTAAGCACAAGTCCTAACCTTATTAACTATGGTGTATGCTAATGTTTATGATAATTCTTAGGTACAAAGTTCTATATTAAATTACAGGATTAGAAGAATCCATTTTGATTAAATACTTCTAGAAAGGAAATGAGGAAACACTTTGGACGAGGGTAACCCAATACCTATTAAGGTAGGATTGAAGGATATGAAAGAAAAGGTGTTTTTGCAGTTTTCATAGCAAACTATTATTTTTGGGGAAATAAATCAAATATTTATCCAGAAGAAACGTAGAGTTTTATTTTCTACACTTGGTGATATCAACAGTACCACTATTTGTCATAAGAATATTAGTATTTGATGAGAAACATTTTAAATGAAGAAGAAAAATTATTAAATTTCAGGACATCCTTGACATATATTAAAGAACTATAGATATTACTTTGTGAAGAAGCTTAAACTATATTTCTATACTAGATAAACTTTTTTTATTTTGCCGAAAATAATATGTTTTGCTATAAGCACTGCAAAATTACTACCCTTAACTCGCAATTTCTATATTCTAACCTTAAGTAATTAATTCAAGGCCTGATTAAGACCTTTACAGGACCTAATAAGCAGTAAAAAGCTTACGGTTACCCTTAATATGTAACCCAAAATAAAGACTAAATTGAGGTTTAAAATAAGATTGTATATTTTTAAAGAACATAAAATTGACTTGTAGGAAGAAAACGAATGGCATATTTTTAGATTTTCTGATTGCAAATTTTTTGGAAATTTTAATCTAAACTCATTGGTGAAATTTGTTAGCTCCCATACAAAATAATTAAAATGAATCAAGTCTGTCCTGACATAATGTGGTTTCTGAAAATTTTTTTAGTATTCTTTATGTGAGAAAATTATTGTTGTTTCGAGCCGTTAATAATCATCAGGGCCCTGATTTTGATTACCTAAACAATACTAATATTTGACACGTAAAAGACCTAAACATTCTAAAAAATTGCTTCAAATTTAAAACTATAAATTACCTAAAAGTATGAAGGAAAAACTCGTAAGGAACGCACACGACAAAATCAAACATGCACTTTACGAATCAAAACCAAGAAATATACATGCATTGAAAGCATGTAACAACTAAACGTTTGAATTCTGCTTAATATAACATTGGTTCACAAATATCTTCTTCAGAATTAATAAAGTCTGTTCAGCGTAGGAAATGTTTTCTGAGAGGCCTTTCTCCCTACCAGAAATCTATTCTGTAGTAGTATATTGGTAGGAAAAAAGATCTTTCAGAGAGTAATTCCTACCGTGAATGGAATATAGCTACCCCCTCTCAACGCAACCCTTTCCAGCCTAGTTGCAGTGTTTCACCAGGAACGTGTATCTTAAAACAACAAAGGCAAAGGGGATACAAAGTTCATTGCCTACATTATCTTCTCATTCATAAAATTGTATTTATTCATTAATTCATAAACACATAACATATAAATATGTATAGACATATAACATTTAAAAATATACCTATTTAACAAAAAATTTGCCTAAGATTAAATGTAAAATGACCTAAAATTCCAAATTGATAAAAAATGACCTATAAAAAAGTTTCAAATTTATGTACAGGTTATCCTACGAAGAAATGCCATTTGAATATAAAAAAGAAAACTGCTAATAATAGATGCTGGAAGACTCAATTCGGACAAGGCAATGGTCTTATTTAAAAACAGAAATCCTAGTTTTAAAAAAATCATTCCAACTTGTAAGACTGTGTGGATGGAAATGCTCAAGAATATCGGCATCAACTGGGGGGGGGGGGGGGGGCGACGGGACAGAAGGCTGATTGCAAATCTGTACCTGATTCAGTGAGTGAAGGTGCGGCTAAATGATGAAGAGACCAGCAGCGTAGAGATAGGAAGAGGATTGAGGCATGGATAATGTTTGTTACCCAGTCTGTTCAACTTTGGAGAGTGGGTTGTCAGAAAATCCCTAGAGGGACGTGGCAGTTTTAGGATAAGATGAAGCATCATCAATACAGTAAAATACGCAGATGATCAAGCATCGCTGGCCAAAAATAAATAATATTTGCAGAAAATGATGGACCAGCTGGTGGAGATAGGGAGAAGATATGTATGGCATGAAGATCAACATTGAGAATTCAAGAGTAATGGTGATTACAAAAAATGAAGAGCCACTGAAAATCAAAATTGGAAACCAGGATCCATAAAGCATAGAGCAGTTCAAGTACCTTGGAAGGCTGCTGCTAAAAGATACCTACTGCATCAAGGAAATTAGATCGAGGATCGCTTTCAACAAGAAGAAGTTATTTCTGACCAGCATGTTGAGTGTGGAACTGTGAAAGAAACTTATGAAATGCTACATTTGAGCATCGCACTATATGTAACAGAAACTTGGACTCGCAGGAAGATGGAAAAGAAATAATTGGAGAGCTTTGAAATGCGGTGGCGGAGAAGACTTGAGAATATCAGGTTGACAGAGACGGTAACATATGAATAAGTCCTAAGAAGAGTGGGTGAGAAGAGAACCATTTTGGTTGTGATTCTTTGGTACAAAGCAAAGTGGATCGGGCACAACCTTAGGAGTAACTGTCTTCTGCACGATGCCATAGAAGGAAAGGTTGAGGGAAATAAGAACTTAGGAAGAAGGAGGATTAAATTATTGGATGACTTGAAGGAAAGAAGAAGATTCTGGGAGCTGGAGGAGGAGGCAGAGGACAGAACGTAATGGTGGTATAAGTTCACTGACAAAAGAAATTGACCTGTCGTAAGATAGAACACCTAATAATAAGAAAAAGAAGATTGTCTAGTGGAGGAGAAAGTCTAAAAAAGTTTTAGTTTTTCCCATAGATAGTTCTTTAAAGTGTGTTTTGAAACATCATATTTTTTTTTAAATAAATGGGAGAGCAAAATCACACAAACTTTCTCATTAGTGTATCATATCTTGGAACAAAGTTTTCAAAAATGTATTCTCAGTAAGCTACCCTTAAGGAAGTTTTCAACAGAAAAACAAATGCATCATCTTGTTAATCACGATAAGCACTCTTCTTATATAAAATTATATTAAGCAAAAACACTAAAAGATTTTTAAGAGATTTCAAATTTTCAAAAATAATTTATTTGTTAACTAATATCAAATAGATTTTAATTTATATGGATAAAAACACATATTACTAATTATCATGAAAAAACTTTCTGTTATTAATTTTGAACTAAATCTCAAGTGCTATTTTCAAAAAATATAAAATTTTCTAATATGTTCAATAAGTTATTACCTTTAAAATCAATTTATTTTAGAAAAATAAATTATACGTTTTTATTTATCATGTGAAATACACATCATATACAAATTTTTAGCCAAATTACTTCAGATATTTTCAAATAATTTCAAATTTTTCAAAAATCAGTCATCAATAGACTAATAAAAATAATGTTTTAAATAAAAACCAATATATAAAATGATGTGTATATGAAAGAACTTACCAGATACTTTATCTTTAGTTGAGAAAGTAAAAATTCATAATTGTTTTGTTATCTATTTATTTAGCACCGTGTCTTACTACCCGTTCGGGTTATACGCTTAAGTACTAATTACGCTAATAGACTAGGAATTGGGTGGGTTGAATTTAGAGGAAGTGAACCCGCATTTGCGTGGAGAGAGAGTGAAAAACCATTTAGGAAAAAAACTCAGTTCACCCAACCGAGATTCGAACCTCGATCTTTCCGTCCTTGGTGGTCGAGCTTAACACGACTAGCGCGTTAGCCAACTACGCCACCGAGGCGGGTGTTTTGTTATCAACTGCTTTGTTGTTGCATGTGCCAAGTCTGTCCATTGGGGGATTCAGTCCAGATCGGATCTTGATCTTCAGGGGTAAGGATAATTCCACCAACGCACACCTAACTTTGTCAGCTCAAAGTTTTTTTTTTCGTAACTCCCCGGTTAGCACATATCAAATTGCCGTTTGGTGTCCCATTGGCGCAGGTGTGAAAGTGTGTAACATCAGTGTCGGGACAAGGGTCATTAAGTGAAGGGTAGCAACACTAACCCCGACCCCTGTCCACCCATGTAATAGGGGTATCCCCCTCTTGCTCCTCTACAAGATAAACTCGATCAGTCATGACTGTGGGGGGAAGACAAAGAGGGAGACAATAGATATGTACTAGTGCGGAAATATCATGTCGACTGTTCCATTCATTCTCCACGAGTTGACTTTGTTGTCAGCATCTGGAACAGCTTACAGAGCTTTATTTTTATGGACCTAATAATTTGAGTTGAACCAAAGAGGGCCATCATTTTCTGTGATTTTTTCCTTGTCTGAAATAGCTACTATTTGGAAATTATTAAAATATAATAGACAATTACAGTTTTAGATTTTCTTAGCAAGCAATTTAATATGTAAATAAACTGTGCATGTTACTTTTTATTTTCTCTTGACCTCTCGAAGAGGGAAGGGTTGAGATCGTCAAAAAATATATCTTGAGATTTTGATAAATGTCAATGTTTCATGACCCCCTTTAATCCGAAAATGTAGTTCTCGCGATGGCATCTCCAACTAAAGGCCAAAGCATTTTATTGATCGGGTTAAATATTGGTATCTAGGGTTTTCATAAATTTCCCCCTAGAAGTTTTTGGAACTAGATATCTAAACTTAAAATTAAGGGTAGCTTACTGAAATGCAAAGAGAGAAAAAAATCCATTTTTTCAAAATCCGCCCTAAAATTTTGAATAAAATCTGTATCTAGGCACTGTTTGACATTTTAAAAAGAATGTAGACTTTCCTTTTTCCATGAAAATAACTTTTAGGGTACTTTGCATTAGCATAAAATTTACAATTTTGATCATATCACCGCAATTATTTGAATTACGAAATAACATGTCATTGTTATCCTCCTTCCCACTGAAATATAAGAGTTTATACATTTATTTGAATATTTTTTCTTTTTATTCATTTCAAGAAATATACTAACGTTAGTAAACCTGTCATTAAATTTGAACACACAAAATAATTTTATTTAATGATTCTGTTAACCACTTAGGTAGCCACATGGTCTAACGTGCTACTCTCGCAGCAGACTAGACTGCCGATGACGGGGAGATCGAGGTTCAAATCTCGGTCGGGTGTACTGAAGGGGGTTTTCCCTAATTGGTTTTCCACTCACCCTCTACGCAAATTTGTATGCACTTCCTATGAATGTAACCTTCCTAATACCTAAAGCCATTAGCGTAATTAGTATTTAAGCGTAGCTATAACCAGAACGGGTAGTAAGCCGCGGTGCTAAAATAAATCTGTTTGTGTTATTTACTAACCGACAAATTAAATATGTCCCCAATAAGCTTCGCACTCTGCCTGTCTCTTCCACCTGAAATCTATAACCGAGAGTCGAACCAAAGATAATTAACCATAGATTAAGTCCACGTGGGCACACCGGTAACAAAGTGGTTTTTCCCCACAGCCTAGAGCCGATATGTCCAACCCACAGCCCAAGGGCAACTTGCGGCTCCCGAGTACGTTCTGTGCGGCCCGACAGATCAAATTTAAATACAGTAGAGCGTCGATAATTCGGACGAATTGGGGATCGATACAATCCAGGTTTTCGATTTGTTGATACCTAAACAAAAAAATAAATCATAGTCGGGATACTTACGAAAACTTAGTGTTAAGCTAGAAACATTTTCACTTTATTTTAGCAACGAACTTACACATTGTTTTTTGTTTCTAAATATCATAAATTCTGAGGGAATATATATAATATGGCAAAAATCTAACAAAGAAAATACTCAATTTTTTTAACAAGGGTTGGGGTGGGTTTTTTGGCGGCCATGTCTCTGAAAATGATACCACTGTGGCTATTTTTATAAATAATATTTTTTCTTGGTGATCCGGATTATCGACAACTAAGATTTTTTACGATTGAACTATCGACGCTCTACTGTGATTAAATTTCAGAAATAAACAAAAAAAATAGTATCTTGTAGCTGATAGAAATGTTACTTGTGTAATGCATGTGTGTATGATAGGTGTGGTGCGTTGTTGTATTGTATCTATATTTAGGCACTAGGTTTTATACATCTAATATAAACCCCCAAGCCAATTATCCAAGAACTGAAGCGGCCCTCAGTCGGAGGAAGGTTTGGACATGCCTGGCCTAGAGTGTTTCCTCCAGGTGTGTAGTTTGTCGTGATGACCATCCCATGATGAACCTCAAACACACCACTCTGGGTGGCCAGAAGTTAGCAGACATCAGTAGGGCGGTACAGCCATTCATCACCTCTGCTCAGTTTAGCATAATGGCTTCTGGTAGAAAAAAAGGCGATGGAGCCTGAAACCACCTTAGAAACCTATTATAATAAAAACCTCGCAGAGCTAAGCATCTTCAACGCCAACCTTACACACCGTGCTTCAAAAGGGAGGAAGGCGCTTATTTCAAGTGATCGTTAAGTGGCAATTGGATTTAATAAATGACCTTGTGCCGTGGCTGAGAGCATTGGAAGTGGTCGTCCTCCAGATCTTAGTGTCTCTGGTTTGATTCCCAGTTTTAGTGGTGGTGAGGGGGGAAGAGGGGGTTAGCTAGTTAAGAAATGTTTCTGAGTTTACTATAATCAAGAACTTCTACCAGCTATAAAGTTTAATTGCTTCAAAAGACATCAATTAAAAAAAACTTAACTAGTTAAAGTGTGATTTTAGAAATTAACATTCCCTTTGGAAGACAGGACTAATATGAAATTGACCCACGCCGTAGTTTAATGGTCTAAGACTCTAAGGTGTCACTTTAAAATTAAGCTGGACTTCCGATGATGGGATATCGGAGTTCGAGTCCCAGTTGGATGTAGTGGGAGTGTTTTTTCCTAAATAGTTTCACTCTCTCCCTCCATGAAATATGCGAATACATTTCCTTTAAAATATTTTATTCATCCCTCATCTATTGCTATTAGTGTAATTAACGTAAGCGTATAACCAGGGTGTGCTAAGACTTGCGGTTTAATAATTAAGATGTATGGCACTAAATCAGTATTTTATCTCTTCTCTCTCTCTCTCTCATATATTATATTATATATATATATATATATATATATATATATATAAGCAAAGTGTGTTATCTGGATACTAGATAAAACCCATAAATGAATCCTAAATTATTTCAAACACACCGCTTCGGAATAAAATAAACACGAGCCACTTAAGCCTAAAATAGGTATCTCTAACGTCGGTTCTCAGAGGGCTAAAATATAAAATTTAGTTCCACAACGTTTGTCATTCTTTCTAACGCCATGTCCTGCTCAGAAAAAAACAAACAAAAAAAACTCCTACATTCACTATCCCTTTCCCCTTCTTTTCTGGGGACTTTTCCGATCAAGTGGTTGAGGATGGTCGTTCGTATCTGTTCCACATCACCCTACTTGTATCATCGCACTTAATCCTTGTAATACAATTATAATCCCATCTCGAGTATGTTCTCCTGCTGATAGGGGAACGTTGCATTATCATCACCAAACAAATCCCTCCCTCTTCCCCCAACCCCGTCTTCCACTCCTTGACTTCTATTGTCCCGGCGCGCTCTTTGAAATGATTGACTGGATTCATTACGTTCACAAAAAGGAAAGGGACCTCGGTGGTCATGGGGTAAGATTCTCACCTCAGGACCCGATGTTTGCGGGTTCAAACCAGGCCGAGGTTGACTGACATTTTATTGAGCGGTGAAAATCCGTAGCACAGCTTCCTTTGGAAGAGGAGTAAAGCCGTTTGTCTCATGTCAACTGTGGCATGTAAAAGAACCCTGGAAGATATGTGAGAATACTGGAAACATTTGTAGACTCTTTCTTGCTCACTCGTAGAAATCCAGTGAGGAAAGCAACGATAAACTACCGCACTTTCAGGACTTTCTTAGAGCATGTGCTTTTTCCCAGATGGTGTGGGCAGCACTAACCAGCTGAAGGGCTGAGTGTATCACCAGCTACGGATGGATGGTAAGCCCATCAGGGTCAACCTTTGGGATGAAGACTCATTATTATAAAAAGGAATTGGATGGACATATAATACTACCCTGGCGATGTCCTGAAGGCTTAAAAGTTAAGATTTACATGTAGCCATGCCACCCTCAGTTTTCGAATCCCGGCTATATTTTATGGCATGTGATTTTCACCGTGGTTTTATCATCCTCTGGTATCGCTGATTCAGGTGCTTTTAAGCTAATCTAACATCCTCAATCCTAGCCCTGGGATTTTTTATTTCCACTTCGTCTTAATGCCCGTTTGGGTTACATTAATTACGCTACTGGAATATAAATGATGAAGGTATCATTTTAGATTGAATGTACCCACGTTTGCATGGAAGGAGAATGGGCATTATTCTAGGAAAATACACCCTCACCGCATCTAACTATTATTTTATTCCTTTCACCTTCAATCCAATCCATCACGAAAGTGACGCATTTCATTATACCATACGGCGACCTATGCAGATCCTATCTGATTAATTCGTTAATAATTTATGTTTTAAAAGAATAAATAATAAATATTAACTTACAAAAAAAAACTTGACTCAAGGAGTATCTGTGACTTTGGAAGAGCTTAGATAATATTTATTCCCGGTTTCAATATAGGCTTATAGCTGCTTCGGTGGATGCGTGATCTAACGCACTACACTCGCAGTAGGCTAGACTGCCGAGCACGGGGAGATAGAGGTTCGAATCTCGGTCGGGTGTACTGAGGTAGTTTGTTCAAAATGTTTTCACACTCCCCTTCCACGCAAATGTGGGTAAACCTCCTCTAAATAGAACCTTCCTTATCCCTAAAATGATTATTGTAATTAGTACAAAGCGTATAATCAGAACGGGTAGTAAGACGTGGCGCTAAAATAATTTACATATATATTGTAATGATACTGTTTTGGACCCCTCTCATATATTCAAAAAGTCATTGATGAAGTGTATTTTTCTTAAAAGTATTATATGTAAAGTTTCCTTTTAATACTTCATCCATGGGAAATCACGCGTTTTCAGAAGTAATTTCAATACACTACGTTTCAAAACTTTTTTTTCTTTAAAAGATCAACTCCGTTGTATTAGAAGGATCTTGTGACACGCTGGCTCCCTCTACTCAATAGGAAGCCAGCCAGCCTTCATAACATCAGGACGTGAGGAGTCTTTCTGTATAGTTAGTGTTGACACTGATGACAAGGGGTCCAAAAAGTAAGGGGTAGGTCATATATAAGCCGCTTGTGCCTACGAATCTATAGCAGTGCCGGTAATATAGATCTAGAGTGCCAGTAATATATTAAAGTAGTAACATAAATCTACACAGCACACAGTACTCAGAGCACGGAACGTGTAATATCACAGAAAAACAATCCGTAATTTAACAAAAAACTGTGTCATTTTTATATCATATCTTCAGTACAGATGGTGTAATCATTTAAATAAATCTTGTGCAACATCAAAAGTCTGTTCATTTAATAAGATTAAATATCAGAAATAATCAGATCACATAACCGCGTGCAAGTGCGCAGTAAGGCATGCTCGCGTCGTCATCATCGTAAACCGTTATTGTTATAAATAGTGCTCAATCACAGGGCAAAATCACATATATAATCCCGTATCACAATAATTGGCGCCCAAAGCGGGGCCGTATCGCAATAATTGGGTGTTATAGATGTACTTATATTGTATTGGCACAACACAATAGTTATTCACGGATTAATCTAATAAGTGTGGAGTAGGAAAGTTGTTTCAAAAACATGCACCAACATTAGTCTGGGAAGGGGATGATAAAACCACAGACCATTCCCCCGTACACTTGTCCAAGAGTATAACCTTGACATCCTCATCAGTGACACTCAGATATCAAAATATACTTAATCATATGACAAAGAGAATGTCACTGGCACGTGTAAATAATTAGAAGAAAGTGTAAAGGCGTATTTCAACTAAAACAATGTAGTTTTAGGAGCAATGACATAAAGTGTGTATCCCAGGCGTAACATAAAATGAAGATAGAAAGCAAATGACCAGTGCCAGAAAATGAGCTAGGGAAGCAGAAGACTCGATCTCGAAAATCCATGCAGAAGAAGTTGGCAAGCTTTTTAATCGTGGTTACGACTTTATGATGACGATGCCAGCACATACAAGTGCCAAACAACCATTGTATTGTATTTCGGGTCCAATAAAAGATCAAATATGAACGATGGAGGAAATTTCCTTCTTCAGGATGACAATCGCGGGCCTCAGGACAGGATAATAACGTCTGCCAGAACAAAAGTTAAAGCTGACTTGTTAACACCATCTTCTTTTCTTTTATTTTTTTCTGATGGAACATTCTAAAGTTACATTAAGTAGTTTGGGCGGATATTCATTATCCACGCTGATACGGGAAGTTCTTTGGGAGAAACTAATGTCATCCCTGTCATCTACGTACTTCTGCCGAACAAGACGCGTGAAACCTACGACCGATTATTTATAGCTGTGAAAAACTACGTGCCTGGCTGGAATCCAGAATATGTTGTTACTGATTTTAAGAGGGCCATTATTCAGTCAATAAAAATCTTTGTTCCCATCAGCAAAGATTTACGGTTGCAACTATCACTTCAACCAGTGCATTTGGAGGAAAGTGCAAGAACTGGGTCTAGTGACTGAGCATAAGGCAAACGAAGAAGTTTGGTTTCACATTCGAATGTTTGATACACTGGCACACATAGGCCTACCACTAAATAAGATTGACGATCCTTGGTTATGCATACAAGAAGACGCGCCTGAAAATGAAAAACTCCGGGAATTTGACGATTACTTTGTCGATCAATGGCTCGAAAACAACATTATTCCAAGAGATGTATGGAAATGTTCCGGAAGGTGTCACCGAACAAACAACATTTCTGAAGGTTGGAACCGAAGGTTAAACAGTTTGGTTTTTTAGGGCACATCCGAATGTCTACTCGTTGTTCAACACCCTCCGAGAAGATTCTGAGTACCACGGACACACGACAGAAAATCTCTCAACTTCGAGAGCAAGAAAAGAAAAAAATCAGCAATCAAGTCTGTTAACGCCATTAGTGAGTGAAGCCTTGAAAAAAATTGAAGAAATTGGAAATCTTAAAAATGTCCTTAAATTGGTGGTCTACTTTCAGAAATTAGAGTAAAACAGTCACTCTAGGCCTAGGCATAAAAAGAAACTGAACAAAAACCGAATGAAAATTAAAAGGAGAGTACAAAACAAATAATAAATTACATAAATAAAAATATTTGACGAGCTTATTATAAGCGAAAAATTACAAGGGGAAGGAAAAGAGACTACTTCCATGTGGTGTTCCCTGGAAACGAAATCCTATCACTAAAAGTATCTTAAAATAATAAACGGTGTATGAATATGTAAGAATAGAAAAAAATAGTCATTCCGGGCAAGTGTCACCCCCAACCCCTTTTTCGGGCACCCTGCAGGAGTCATCACAACCAAAGTTCGCTATGGGTTCAATATGTGGGTTGGGATGTCCGGACGCAAGTGTCACTCCGTGCAGGAGTCATTCAGCGCAAGTGTTCCGAGCCCAATAAAAATATGTCTTTAAACCAGACGGAACTTGAGGATATAAATATCATTTTAATGTTAAGTATCTATACAGTAATAAAAAGTAGTAAGAGCCTATAATTATAACCTTATTGCCCCTTTATTCTCTACTGTGGTATGCATTTTAAAGATTATTTCTAAATGTAAGTATGGTTATTATGTTTTCATTTTCATTTATTCAAGGTATTCAACTTGCACTTTCTGAACCAACTGATTATAATCAGCACACTTATAAAATAACTTAAATCTACAACAAACACAACATCCAGCCCCCAGCCGTTTATACATCACTGTGAAAGGGGAAACCCACATTTCACTAATGATAAGTTTTTCAGCCAGGCCAGCAATCGAACCCGGACCTTTATATCAGTAGACAAACACGCTGCCGACTAAGATGAGTGTCGGTCATGATTATTATAATTTATAGTGTGAGAGTCGATTATTAATATGTTTACAGATAACTCCACAGCGTCAGCCTGCAAGCGAGCTATCCAACCGAGTGGCCGCCGTATGTTGGCGAATATAGTGCCAACATTTGCGGCTAGAGGGTGTCATGTGGTCAGAAAAACGGGCCCTCTGGCTATTTATCTCAGTTTTCTAGAGACCGGAGACACAACTTTTTCATTCAAGTAGCTCCTCATTTGTCCTCATGAGTGAAAAACATTCACTGTCTCAATATTTTTTTAAACGCGTCTTTCAGATAATATGCATACATTAATTAAGGTAATGGGATAGGGATAGAGAAGGTAGAATTTCAGAGTAAAATTTACCCGCATTTGCTTGAACGGAGAGTGGTAAACTATTCAATAAAAATAATATCCTTAGTATCCTCTGGCCAGAGCCCTAACCCCGATATCCGTGTCATCTATAATCTAGTCTAACACTAGATGGTCGCATGGTCCAAGGCGTCACTCTCGCAGTGGACTAGACTGCCGATGGTTGAGGCTCGAATCTCGGTTAGGTGTACTGAGGGTCTTTTTATCAAAATGGTTTTCCACTCTCCCTCCAAGCAACTGCGAGTACACGTCTTATAAATATAACCTTCCTAATCCTTAAAACCATTACTGTAACTAATTCATAAGTGTTCATCCCGAACGGGTAGTAAGACGCGGTGCTAAAAACAACACTAGAGCGATACGTTAAAATCGCCGATGCGGGTATTTTAAATACAGGCCTAATTTATTCCCTTAATGAATTTTATTTAATAGAATGCTTTGAATAAGGATAGTTGGAGTCAGAGCAATATAATTTGCCAGAAAATATGATGGGAGGCTATGGGCTGATAAAAATAAAACCGATTGGGTTTCGAGCTGCCATCTTCCAATTCATTGATAATCACGCTGACACTTAAATGACCCAGTCATATTCTTACTACAATGTTTTTCAAGTCAATTAAATATAGGTCTTTTTTTTAACACCATCTCTTACTACCCGTTCGGGTTATACGTTTATCCTCTAATTACTCTAATGGTTTTAGGGATTTTGAAGGTTACATTTATCGGAAGTGTACCCGAATTTGTGTGGAGGAAGAGTGGAAAACTGTTTGAAAAAACCACCCTCAATACACCCGACTGATTCGAACCTTGATCTTCCAGTCATCGGCAGAGTAGCGCGTTAGACTATGCGGTCAGCGACGCGGGTCAATATAGTTCGCATGGTAAGAATATCGTAGACTATACACTAATAAAACTCACCCAAATGGGTTGCGAACTCTGGCCTCCTAGGTCAATATAATAAAGGCCAGCACTTAGATGGCTCCGTTGCTGGCTTTCTCTTAAGGTTATTATCGTCTTGTGTTCAACTTTAGTCATAAAATAATTATTTCAAATACCCTCGCGTTAATGCAGCAAATGTTGAAACAAGTCAATATTATTGAGGATACTACTCTAAAGATAATAGTTGTAAACATATTTAATTGTAGGACATAAAACATACGATAGCTCTATAATTATTTTATATACCTGCTTGACTGAAACCGTAGTAATTGTTTTACACACTCATTGGATAGCAAACGTCCAATTTGAGTACTTTTGACAACAAAAAGTTGTCTTATGAAAAAAAAGTCGTTGATACTCATTATATTTTATTTAATAGTGGCATAAAATCTCTTTAGTATCTGATAATATACATAAGGAATTCTTGCGTAACGTAAAAAACCTGGAGATTCACAGCGTAAAAAACACTTTTTTACACCTGTTGATACGAGACATACCTTAAAAACCCATTGCTAACCCTCCAAATAAACCTAGTTAGTCAAGCTATCTTCACATAATAAATCATTAATAATTCCAAATCACTGACTTAATGAAGTAGACTATTCTTCAATGTTAGGGCTGAAGAAATATTAAATAGGGGCAGAAAGAAAAAAACACCCTTATTTCAGCTTGTTAGGTTGACAAGAACCACAAATTAGATCTATCCACCTCATTCTTGGGTAGAAAATAAAAATAAAGATACAAGTTTCAAGATAAAGGTCTCCTTATTTCTGCCAGAGGTAACTAAATTATTATTGATATCTGTATGACGAAAGGGTAGAATATAATTATTCATTTGTTTCGAAGTTTTTCAGGAGATTGTACACACACACACATATTATGTATATATAAATTAGTTTGGTTTTTTCTTGTTTAGTTTTTTAAAGTTCGTGTGTGTTTAAGGGTTTGATGCCCTCAAGGGGGATGGGTTTTTTGGGACAATGTGCGGTCCACCTGCCATGGATCGCGATGATTTGGGTTCTCCAAGTCCAGTAGAAGCGCGAGTCACCCCTCCTACCCCACCCACCTTCTCACTCTCACTCTCTCTCTCTCTCTCGACCAATTCGTCCACCTCAATATTCCCCCCCTCCCCATCCCTCTCCCCTGTCATAGTGTAATGGCGACACGACATTTGAAATGCCGCAGGGAATGTTCACTTCACAAAGCGCGTGAGACTCGTGCACCTTTTATTTTATCAACTTCCCCCCCCCCTTCCTCTTCTTCATCCACTTTTTAAAATCTTGTCCCCCCTAAGGGGCAACGGGTTGACTAGCCCAAGACCACCGTCGCCTGTGGCAGCATTTTCTTCGACACCTCAGAGGAAAAACCGATTAATTTCATTTAGGTTTTTAATGTTAGGGAACTTAATTTATTTAGATTACTGGCTACTAACTGACCTTAGTTCAGTTGAAAGAACGTATATCCTACTGAATTAAGGCGAGATCCCACCGAGTCTCTTTTTCAGTTTGATAAATTACCTGTATTGATTTTTTTAATTCACCGCAATTTACTAACTGTCCGGGATTTTCGAACTTTAACTGCGCTAATTAGGTAGAGATGATTAAGGAAAAATTTAGAGGAGATGCGCTTGAAGTTAGTTGGAGATTACGAAAATATTTTTTTAAAACCCCACATTACATTCAGGATAGGATCTGAGCTCCTACATCACCGTCACACGAAAACCATACTACACGAGCCTTAGGCCTTTACCTGCATGCTTACCGATGCGTTTGTGCTATAATCCTGACCAGGTGTATCAAGGGTTTTTTTCCCCCTAAGAATTCTCCCACACCCCCATCATGAAAATACGGATGCATAACCTTTAAATGTTACCGTTCTCATTTTTACTCTTTTAAGTGTAAATATCCTAATAGCCCTTATAGATAATAAGACGCAATACACGTGAACATTTTTTAGACCAGTTCAATTCATATTTACAGCAGAAAATTTCTTCTAGCCTTAACAGAGGAAGGGATTCATCTGATATAATATTATTTTAACGAGACTTGCAATATTATTGGATGTTCCACCCACCGTTGGAATCCTTTTTCTGTACTGCCGAGAAGATTTCACAAAAGTTCTATCTGCTCCGTTCATCTGTATTTGACAATCGGAAATAAAATGAGATTCTTCGTCTAATAATCTCGAATAGATTGTAAAATTATACCTGGACACGATAATCGAACCCGGTAACTTTGGGTTAGCAAGCTATTGTTCTACTACTGAACCATTCAGGGATCGACCCTTGCCCAGGATCATTCTTCACTCATATTTTATGGCATCAACGGCTACTGCTTGGTTTACACGGTACGTGAAGTCGTGCTAGGAGCATGTAAGTGGATCATGAGAATACTCCTTGGATAGCACGGAAGGAACACACTCACTGCTGTGTTCCGAGTGTTTACACGTACGGGTTAGGCCAGACTGACAAGAGTGCGCGCGAGAGAGCGCGTGATTAGCAGATAGCGCTCGTTAGTTGTTCACGAGGAGGCTCCGAATCTTGGCTGGGTGAACTGAGGGGGGTTTTAACAAGTAATTTATTGTTGTGGTTCTCTCATCCTCTCTCCACGCTAATGGTGATTCTTATTTGTAAAGGCCTACTTTGATAATATTGAAGTATTTAAACATATCAGTTTTACACATTACACATGTATATATATATATTTACACATTACACATATATATATATATAACTATATATATATATATAACTATATATAACTAACGGCCTAATTTAATTGGTAAGATCATAAACCATACCAATATATATATATATATATATATATATATTGGTATGGTTTATGATCTTACCAATTAAATTAGGCCGTTAGTAGCAAGTGTGCTAAACCTATCGATATTAATAAAAATGTCAAAATGAAAAGTTTTCCTAGCAATCAATGACCCAACATATAGTAATATTGCCTAGCGCCTCTAAACTAGACTGTATCGGATCGAACGCGGGCGCTTGAAAAATAGATCCAGTTCTATCTTTCAAGCGAGCGCGCTCAGTCACTCACTCGCTCGCTCCAGTCTGGCCAACTCTCATTACAACCAATGTGTTCTATTTTATATTTTAGTCGCTCACCCAGTCTGACCGTACCCTACAAGGTAAAGAGCATGCTATAATGTGGCCAGTTCAATATCTGCATCTCTCCTGAAAGGTGTTGTGTGTTTGTTGGCAAATTAAATATAGATCCTTCCAATAAAGTATTTGTTGTTGTCTGCCAACTATTATCTAATGATTTTGTAATATTTTGTAATTTTCAGAATATGAATACCAGAGATTGGGTTCACCTTCATATAAGGTTATAAACTTAAGTATTAGAGCATCACTCCACCGCAGAACCATACTCGAATTAGAACACTGCACCAAACTACTACAACGCTCCAGGACAACAATGCAGAAGAGGAACCCATGTCTTACTCCAAGCACGTAAAATCAAAAACGGCTTGATTTTGGATCTGCGCTATGTGATCTGCATGCGCATTTAGACGTGTTCTATAGGATCTCTAGCATGCTCCGTCCGAATCATCACTACGATCATGGTAACGAGCACGATTTCACGCATCGTGTTGATCCCACATTATGAGTTTCTTTGCAACTCCATGTATCGTAGACCCAAACAGGTCCCAAGTGTCTGTTCTCGCCGTCGCTTTCTCGCTCCAACCCTGAGCCACTAAAACTGTTTCCTTTGTTTCCTCTGTTTCCTCTGTTTCCTTTGTTTCCTCTGTTTCCTCTGTTTCCTCTGTTTCCTCTGTTTCCTTTGTTTCCTCTGTTTCCTCTGTTTCCTCTGTTTCCTTTGTTTCCTGTTTACTCTGTTTCCTCTGTTTCCTCTGTTTCCTTTGTTTCCTCTGTTTCCTCTGTTTCCTCTGTTTCCTCTGTTTCCTCTATTTACTTTGTTTCCTCTGTTTCCTCTGTTTCCTTTGTTTCCTTTGTTTCCTTTGTTTCCTCTGTTTCCTCTGTTTCCTCTGTTTCCTTTGTTTCCTCTGTTTCCTCGTTTCCTTTGTTTCCTCTGTTTCCTCTGTTTCCTCTGTTTCCTCTGTTTCCTTTGTTTCCTCTGTTTCCTCTGTTTCCTCTGTTTCCTCTGTTTCCTTTGTTTCCTCTGTTTCCTTTGTTTCCTCTGTTTCCTCTGTTTCCTTTGTTTCCTCTGTTTCCTCTGTTTCCTATGCTTCCTCTGTTTCCTCTGTTTCCTTTGTTTCCTCTGTTTCCTTTGTTTCCTCTGTTTCCTCTGTTTCCTCTGTTGCCTCTGTTTCCTCTGTTTCCTCTGTTTCCTCTGTTTCCTGTGTTTCCTCTGTTTCCTCTGTTTCCTCATCTATCACAGTCCCGATATCTGAGCATCACAAACTACTTCCCTACTACCCGCACCGGTGCGCACGCTGAATAAATGTCAAGTTGGTTGGGTTGGGGTTGGGGGCTCAACATTTTCAATAAAAATAAATATTTGAACATTATAAATTTTAAAATTAAATTCCGAAAGATATAGGGGAGGGGGATAGGGGCATATTAGTATACATATTAAATAATGACATTTTAAGGGAGGTAGACAATAAAAAAAATTGGTCAATAATATAGAGGGATCACTCCAAATAAAAAAATTAGTGTTAGGGTCTACATATGTTACCTTTATTTCCAAAACTAAAAGAATAGATTAGGTCTACTCATCCGTGTAATAGAAGATTGGCATTTGCCAACCCAAATCACCATTAAGGTGTCAACATTCTTAAATTTCCAAAACTAATAGAGAAAACACTTTTAGTTAAAGTAGATAGTTGTAATGTCTTAATACATGTAAATGTATGACCAGAAGAGCGTGAATATGTTATAAAATGGGGATCCGAGATATGGTAAGGGTGTACATTTACAAAATTTTAATAGCTATCTGTGTGGTAAAGAATTGAGATTCGGCGAAAAGGTATAAATATCACCCTAAAATCCGAAAAAAATATTAAATTTTGAAATGGAGTAGGGGGATTGTTAAATTAGAGAATGGAAATATATTTGTCAAACTTATTAAAAAAAAACTTAGGTCTGGTAGAAAAGAGAAACTTCGCAGATAGCTAAAAATTATTAAATATATTTTAAATTTTAAAATCAAAATCTGGGCTTAAGGAGAGCTAGATATTTTTAAAACATGTATAATTATAGTAAGATATAAAAAAATAATTTTAAATGGCTAAGACTGAAAATAATTGGAAAAAAATAAATAAACAAATATTAAAAGTTTGAACTTTCAAAATTAGCTCCAATAAATGGGGGATTCAAAACTTTCGTAGCTAGTAGATAAAAAAACTTATTGATGTGATAGAAATTTGAATTTACGTATGTAAGTAAACATACCCTCCCAGATAACAGAATGATGTCTGAATAAACGGAATTTAAAAATAGAAGCCCAGGGAAATGGAAAAGCTCTAAATTGATAAAACTAATGTAAAACACTAATTTTATTGTTGTAGAAATTTGATATTTGGCAGGATGTAAAATAAAAAATATCAAATAACCTAAAACGTCTTAAAATTTTAAATTTGTGATTATATGAACTGAAAGGGCCTAGGGATACGGAATTAGCATAAAATGTTTCCAATATAATAAGAAAATCTACCTTTTGGCGTAGAAATAAAGTTTAGACTTGGCAAATTGGTAACGGACCACCCCAGCTAATATAAAAATTTGAAAGTTTCTATTTCTTAGTTTCACTTATCTTACGATTGTGCTTAGGCAAATACTGCGTTCGTTAGTGCACTCAGTTTGTGGGCTAGGTAAGGTTTTGTTTAAAAGATTTCATTTATTTTAATTTATTGATTGCCATAGTTAGCTTAGGTTTGTACAAGGAGGAAACTATAAGTAAGTTGGTATACGGATATTGAACGTCCTAATTTGATATATTTTTGAGGCTGCTTACCCATGCGAAGAATCATATACAATCTTATATTATAAATTATAATATAAATAATTATATATAACTTAATATATAATAAGCATATCATATTTCATTATATAATATATCGACTAATTAAATATTCTATATTTATTATATACTATGTATAATTACCCTATATACTATACAAAAATTTATAATTATATGTTTATTATAAATAATTATACACTACAATATAAATAGTTATACCTTAAATACAGTTATACACTATATTATATGTAGCTATGTATCATGTTTAATTACTTATAACCCGCCTCGGTGCCGTAGTTAGCTAACGCGCTAATCGTGTTGAGCTCGACTGCCAAGGACGGGGAGATCGAGGTTCGAATCTCGGTCGGGTGAACTGGGGGTGGTTTTTTCCTAAATGGCTTTCCACTCTCCCTCTACGCAAATGCGGGCTCACTTCCTCTATATTCAACCTTCAAAATTTCTAGCCCATTAGCGTAATTAGTACTTTGGCGTATAACCCAAACGGGTAGTAAGACGTGGTGATAAATAAACAAATTATTTATATTAGCTCATTTTTAAACACAATATTAGAGGGTAAGATATTTAATATATTTAAAAAACTTACTAATTTTTATAAATACGAACATTTTTTTAAATATTAAAATAGTACAAAATCAGTTCTATCGCATTGTCAGCAAGGCATAACATAAATTGATGGATATAAAGTTTAAATATTTTGATATAATGATATAGGCCTTATTGAACTAGTAACAAAGCTGGCTGGTTCTTTCAAGATTATTTTATATTATTATTATTATTATATTATTTTATTATACATTTTACTAATATTATATGTGCAATTGGGTTTTATTTTGCATCTCCCCTCACTTACTACCCATTAGCCTTATCTAAACCTACGGCCATTATAAACAAACAAACGGGAAAAAATCTCCGTGTCGTGAATTGATATAGTAGGATTTTGGTAGAAATGAACCTTTAGGAAAAAAAAGTTTGCTCTCAACACTAATAATAATATTTTACTCTGTTATTAGTGTTGTTTTATTGGCATTAATAATATATATCAAAAGTGACAACTGCAGATCACAGGAGCTGAAATATAAGTACGTGAAAGTAGATCTAATAGCTTTTATAGACCCGGTGGACGCATTGTCTAAGGCACCCCTCTCATAATAGACTCACTAGACCAATGGTTCTCATTATATTTTTATATTTTACCCCTTGGTCATGACTAAAAGTCAAATGCACATCCACAATAAAAAAAATTCCTAAATTACAGGTCAAATGACAAATGACAGATAATCAAAGGAGAAAATTTCCCTCAATCGTCTCAAAAATTGCCCAACACTTTTGATTTCCCGGCACGTTTGGTTCTCTTGTCATTTTGCCCATTTCCCCTTTATAAATGCTCACGCACCCTCTGAAAATCGCGCGCGTATCCCTGGAGGTACACGTACCACAGTTTGAGAACCACTGGTCTAGACTACCGATGACCGGGAGATCAGGGTTGGAATCACAGTTGAATATACTAAGGGTGGTTTTCACTCAATGGTTTTAAATCTCCTTCCGAGCAAATACGGGTACACTTCATCTAAATTTAACCTTCCTCATCCCTAATACATTATCTTAGTTAGTAAGTTACATAGGCGTATAGCCCGGATGGGTTTTTATCCGTCAGATAAGGGCCTCCCAATGAAAATTAAGACTCTACAACGTTTAATGCCGTGTGTTAGTAGTTTGCTGATATAACAATCAGATAATTAAACTGCGCCTGCGCACATTTCTTTGCACAGGAACAGGTGTCGCTGTTTATAAACTTGCCAATTTTTTGAGATTGATAAACTGGTGCTGTGGAAGTTAATGACTCGACTGCGAGAGGAAGCACATTAGTCAACGCACATCAAAAAGGAGAGGCCGAGGATCTTGAAAAGGGAAGTTACTAGAGAGGCACACCTTTTAAAACAAAATTAGGGCCCGAATTGGACTCATAAAAACAACACACAGCTTAGTCGGCGTAGATCCTCCTGTAAAACGATTAGAGCTAAAATGAATTAACTCTTAGGTTCTCTACGCCCATCCTGGGGTCAAAAATGCGAAGTTAAGCGATACATCAACGGATTGAAGCGAGAACACGAGTCAGAGACAATATATATTAAATTCATATAATATCATTTTAAATAGGAATGAGACCCTCGAATCTTTCAGGCTTGAATCTTTCGAATCCTTAAAGCTATTCGAGACTCAAAATCCTTTAAAAAAAGATTTTTTTTCTCATTATTTTGTCTAAGAGATTTAATACTACAGATTGGTGGTTCAGAACCAATTTTAACAGCTAAGATAAACTTAACAACCAGGCCCCAGACCAGTAATTTAACACTTAACTGAATGTATGAATGTTATAGTGAATATATAATATGAATGAATGTTAACATTTGTATTTTATATTAATCTATTAGTTTTCTATTCCCTATTACACTATAAATGGTTACGTTAAAACACTATCAGGCGGAGTAGTTATTGGTAGCGGTTTTTTTTTTGCTATAATTTAGAATCAATCTACTACTGAAAATAATCCCACGTCAGTGGTTACATGGTCTAACGTGTTCTTCTCGTGTTATACCAGATATTAGATAAAGGGGAGAGCTGGGTTCGGGTCCCGGTTGGTTATACTGAGTGTAGTTTTTCCTAAATGACTTCTCATCCCCCCCCCCATGCGAAATCGGGTATGTTTTCCCTCTAAAATTCTACCTCCTTAATCCTTATTCTACTCGTGTAATTAATGCATGCTTATGCTTATAGACAAAATAAGTCCTAAGACGCAGCGGGAAAAAAAATTACTGACCTTCTCCCATGTAACAGCAATCAATCAATCATCCGGTAATCATAGATCCTTTAGAGCTCAGATCATGCGCCAACCTCGCCAGCTGCCTACATCTTATTCTTATTCTGTCCTGCGCCAGCTCCTTTCATGTGTTCTCTTTCACTCTTAGCTGCTAAATATCTTTCCTCAATTCGTACCAACATCTGGTTCTAGTAATAGTAAAAATGAATAATTTGAACAGCAGTAACTAACCCGATTCGGTGGCCGCATCGTCTAAGGCGCTACTTTCACAATAGATTAGACCACTGATGACGAGGAGATCGTGGTTCAATCCCAGTTGGGAGTACTAAAGAGAGGTGGGGTTTCCAAATGGTTTCTTACTCTTCCTCCACGCCAACGTGGGTTCACATTCACTATATTCAAACTTCCTCATACCCGCTTTGGTCTCCCATGGTCTAAAGCTCTACTCTTACAGTATAGTAGATTGCCGATGATGGGGAGATCGAGATTCGAATCTCGGTTGGGTGCACTGATGGTGGTTTTCAAAACATTATTTTCTACTCTCTCTCTTCACGCAAATGCGGGTACATGTCCTCTAAATATAACCTTTCTAATCGCTAAAACCATTAGCGTAACTAAGCATAACCATATAACCCGAGGGGGTAGTAATACATAGTATTAAAATAAGCAATATTAATATGTTTGTATTTTTCTGTCTTTCCCTCTTCCTTCACCGTTTTCAACTTTTGAACTGTACACACAGAAGGATCCACTCGAAATTGTGAATCCATATAAGCTCACCAGGACCGATACGGTAAAGTTTTTGGTCTTCCTTATGGCCAGAATTCCGAAACTATTCAAGTGGCACTATTTTGTTCTAAGCTAACAATTTGGAAATTTGCTATTATTATGTACTGTTTATTTATTTTGTCACACCTCTTACGTTTGAGTTACACGTTATATATACTGATTACGCTATGTGTAAGGAAGGAAGAAGGTTGAACCCGCATCAGAGTGGAGGCCGAATGGGAAATCACTTAGGAAATAAAATCCTCAGTACGCCTGCTCAGGATTCAATCCCAAAGCTCCCCATCATATCCAGTCTATTGTGAAGTGGGTTTTGGTATTTTTAAACCTAGTCAAAGCATTTAGTTAGCATGCAATTTTTTTCGTAAATACTTAATGATAAAATAAATATTTTAAATTCTGCATAAGTTGTTTTTAATTATCATAAAACTGTCCCATAAAATAGCCATAGAATTCGATTGGGAAAAATAAAATTCATTATATATATATGTGTGTGTTTAAATTATTTTTTTAATACTTCAGTGGCTGAATGGTCTCTTTTGTTAGACTGGCCTGCTGATGACGGGGATATCAGGTTCGAAATCCTGGTCGGCACTACTGAAGATGTATTTCCCTAAATGGTTTCCCACTCTCCATCCACGCAAATGTGGATAGGTTACCTCTAAAATGCTTCCTTCCTCACCCCTACCCTATTAGAGTAATTATCATATGTTTGTATATAACCTGAGCAGGTAATATGGCGCGGTGATAAAAAGTATGTGTATATAGAAAAATTTATTATATAAAAATACTATCTTAAGAAACCATCTACTTAAAATAAACTGACTCTAACAACATAAATGATGCGTTGTTTTTTTGGCACACACCACCTTTATTGGTCTAAATGTTGACCAAACCGCCGCAGCCGGCCGCCAATCTGAATAGGAAACAAGTCTGTGAATTCCGCCGCAGACGTTCCCGACTGTGCTGCTACCTGTTATAAGGAGGCGGAGTGGGATGTCACATAAATACTAGTCCACCTTGAACGCGCTCTTGTGGACAAACGGCGTCCTTCTTGGCTGGAAACTGATGCCACATAAATATTAGAAGGGGCCTGAGCGTGAATAAAAAATAATAGGTATATTAAAAAAAACATGTCGCTGACACTTTCGTGTCGATGTGTATTCTCTTAAGAGTTAATTGGTTGAAAACGCCAACAGAGCTGTCTGAATATTTTTTTTTTATCACAGAGCCTTAGGCCTACTGTCTGTCCAGTTTGTGCGCATATATGATCTTTTAGCACCGCGTCTTACTACCCGTTCGGGTTATACGCCTATGTACTAATTACACTAATGCGTTAGGGACTAGGAAGGTTTAATTGAGAGGAAGTGCGTCCGCATTTGCATGAAGGGTGGGAAAATCATTTAGAAAAACCACCCTTAGTGTACCCAACCGGGATCGAACCCCGATCTCCCCCCGTATTTGGCAGTCTAGTCCAACACGATAGTTGCGCGTTATACCACGCAGACATGGAAGCGAGCTATATGGTAACTAATCTAAGTGTTAGGGATGAAGAAGGAAGCATTTTAGAGGTAATCTTCCCAGATATGAGTGAAAGGATAGTGTGAAAAAATTTATTAAAAACCTCCCTGAGTAGACCCAACAAGGATTCGAATCCCAATCTCCCCGTTCAGCAAGCCAGTCTTACACAAAAGTGAAGCTTAGATCATCCGGTTTGAATGAAATAGAATGACTTTAAAAAAAAAGTAGACGCCTATTTAGGAAATTAAACCTTTACTAAATCAGTTTTAAGAAACTCGCACGGACAAAGATGTCAGTCTCGTCTCGGAAAAAAAGGAGGAAACCATCCTCACTACATCAAACCGGGATTTGAACCCCGACCTATTCATCACCGTAAAAACAGACTAAGTGAGTTTGACATTCAACCACGTTTACTTTCTTTATCCCTTCCTTATTAGTGTAAGTATATATATATAACCCTAGTGGCTTTGGTCCAATTTTCATGGGAAAGGACCTTTATAAAATACAAACATATTTTTGCGGCCAACATTGATAAAAAATTTACTCTATGATTTACTTTATTTTATAGGTATTGATAATATACATAAAAAGTGACAGCTGCAGTTAACATGACTTGATGTATGAATATATTAAATTTGTTTTAAATTCTTTACCTGCCTCGGTGGCGTGGTTGGCTAGCGCACTAGTTTCGTCTTGAGCCAGACTGCTGAGGATTGGGAAATCAAGGATCGAATCTCGGTCGGGTGAACTGGGGTGGTTTTTCCTAAATGGTTTTCCACTCTCCCTCTGCCGCAAATGCGGGTTCGCCTCATATATACTCAACCTTCTCAATCCCTAACCCATTAGCGTAGTTAGTACTTAAGAGTTCAATCCGAACAGGTAGTAGGACGCGGTGCTAAATAAATAAATAAAATAAATACAAATTTAAGAATTTAGTAACTACCAGTTACTGTTCTTTCTACCAAAATCAGCCTAGGCATACACTATATTAATAATTGTGAGTTTCCAGCGTTGTTTACGAATATGCTTTTTTATTTTATAATGTAGAAAAATACATTAGGCTTTTATAATACAATTTATTGCAAATTGAAATGAATTAAACTAAGTTTATCAAGGTATTTATTCAATACCATCTTACAATGTACGCGTTCCACAAAATAAGAAAGTGCGTTTACCTACACAGGCGGGCACAGCATCTGTCTATTCTAGTTTTTGCCTATGATGGGGAAAGGGGGGTGTCAAGGTTCAAATCCAGGTTGGGTATTCTTTGGGGTTTTTCCTTATTGTTTTCCACTCAACCCTCAAATATTGCATGTGAATTTGTTAAAATTATATCTTTCTCATCCCCAACTCATTAGTGTGGATAGGCTGATATCCCGCAAGGATAGTAAGAAGCGGATGACAAAAAAAAAGTAAGTACTTTGGTCAATATTGTATCTAGAAGATGAGAAATAGAGGATTTGTAGCTAGAAGATAAAAGATAGAGGAGGTGTTGGTATAATATAAAATATAGAATAGGTGTAGCTAGACATTAAGTGATAGAGGAGGTGTGGATAGAAGATCATAAATAAAGGAGGTGCTGTTAAAATGTAGAAGATAGATGATAAATGTAGAGAGATATAGAGGAGGTGTTGCTATAAGATAAGAGGTAGAGGATCTTTAGAGAAGGTGTATCTAGAAGATTAGAGATAAAGAAGGTGTTTGTAGAATATAAAAGTTAGAGAAGATGTATCTAGAATTGATTAGAGATAGAAGAAGTGTAGCTAGAAGAAAACAGATGGAGGAAGTGTAGCTAGAAGAATTATAATTTAAAGTGAAAATGGGTTGGTTCGTTTCCCATTCCACCCTAAAAACTAATTGCTAGCGACGATAATGAATATGATATTCCTATAGTTGTGGTCCCAGGCGCTAATTTTCCTCCATCAGAGTTTCCCAACCTGTGGGCCACGATGTAGCTCAAGATAAGTCAGCACATACGGGTGGGTGTTTAGTTGTATTTATTTACCTTTTGTCAACGTACTCGAAGAAACTCTAGAAAAAGATGTAATGTACCTAGTGTCGAGTAAAACTAGAAACAAGGCCACGAATAGCGAATTTAAACCTATTTATTAGGGAGAGAAACAAATGATCTAGCGTACTAAGAAATTAATTAAAGGTGTTTATTGTGTGACGTGAAATAGTCTACATTATAGAGTGGTTTTGTGCTTAAAATGTTAATAAACACTGTCTAAGAATATTTAAGATTTTAATTAAAGTTTACAACAGTTTAATTGTTGTTACTTTATTACAGTAAATTTATAGGTAATATATGTTAATACAAGACAAATAATATATGGATTAACATTCTTGCAATTATTCAGGCTCATAAATCCGTTTTTTCTACAGCTATCTTCCCGTATTTCCCAAGGTCTGCCAACAAGCCTTCAAAATTCCCTTAATTTAATTCAAGAATATTGTGAAAGTAACTTAGGGCTGGATTTTTCTGTCGTAAATAGTATTATTCCCAAAGATTAATCTGCTAAGCAAATACACTACACTGCTTTGCTCATTGTCACCTGTGTATTGTGTTAATCTACCAACTTCATCTCTTTTTTTTTTCGGTAAGTTTTTGTATTCTAATAATATGCGACGATTACATTAACAAGCAAATTATCTAAGAACTCAAGACACGTTCGAAAAAATAAACTAGAACCAGGGAACACATAAATTGAGTCGGATAGTTATTAGGAGCCTGTTTTTTTCTTCTCTTTTTTTTCTTATGTGTGTGTACATGGCTCGAAGCCTCTTAGCGTCACTTAGCGAGAAGTTCCAGAGACGCGTGTCACGTCATGATCGTCCAAGGCACACGACAGTCCTCGAGTGTTCGTGTCTCTCCGGTAGACGGCACGCGTGCAGCACGCTGTCCTCCCTCTCACGAGTGTCAATCTTCCACCCCTCCCTTCCCTCGTGCATCACCTGCCATCTTCACGGGATGTTGATGAACTAACCTTGCGCAGATATCCCTCTCTCTCTCGTGCGACCGGTCTGGAAGCAAGTTTCTTAAGCTCCGGGCGATAAATATTCTATATGAAATAAATTTAAACGCTCGGCAATACTTCAACATAGATGATGGTTAAACACCATCAGCGTAAATCATGCATTTTATTATTTAAAAACTTGACTGAGATGTGCACACCTTGTATTACGAGAGAAATATAGACATGGTGGTCGATTAGCGATGATAAAAAAATATACTGCGGGGCAGGTAGCACGGTTTGTGTTATACCTTACAGCTCTCGATTTTGGAAATTTAACAGCCAGTTTAGTTTTAGAACATTTTTTTAATACACTCTTTCAAAAATAACTTAATACATGGTAAAAATAAGTTATTACAGGGTGGCCCATGGAAAATTAGCCCACCTCCTATATCCAGCAGGCGTTTCACTCTGAATTGGAGGAGGTCAATCCCCTTCCACCCCGTCTGCCGATCATATAACATGTCGGTAAGTCAATAAAGCTCTTAGACAAGCAGTTCACATGCTCATTCATGATGTCACAATATGGGTGGGATGGATTCCTCCAATTCAGAATGAGGCGCCTGCTGGATATAGGAGGCGGGCTTTATTTCCGTGGGCCACCCTGTATCATGGACAGGCTGGAATACTGGTTTTAAAATTGCAGCTATGTTATCACTAATTCAGAAATAAAATATAAATTTGATCAATGATTATTACAGAAAATTGTAATACATTTTGTCTTAATCCTCCAAACTTTACATTAAAGATAAACACGATATTATCCATGAGATTTTATGTAATTTTATAGTCTTTGCATTGAAAAATATCATTTAAGTTATTAATGGTTTGGAGGCTCAATTCTGAAGGTTAACCAGTACCACATATTTAATAGGTTTAATGATCTGACATTGTTTGGTACAACCAAAAACTCCAAACAAATAAATCGATTTTTTTTAAATCTATATCAAAAATAGAAATCTATGAAATTCTATTAATATTATTTTCAGGCATACACTCATAATTATTAAATATATAACGTATATTTAAGATTTAAAATGTAGCCGTGTAGGATCCTATTAATTATAAAATTAAATATTCACTACCATATTTAAATTCCGAAGCTAAGTACATTTTAAAGGTATTCACATATTAGCTATTTTCCTTAGACAAATAATTGTGAAATAATTTTAAACATAAATGTTTTAAATTAACACTTCAAATTGTCTAATATGTTGTATTTACACTGAACACATTTTGATGGTTATTTAGTATTAGACTACTTATAGTAGGGTCTAATATTATATATTTTATAGAAACGATATATTAGCTTAATATATTGATATACCTATAGTTATATTTTTATTTAAATTATTGATGCTATTCTCATACATAGACTGATGAACTTCACTCTATCATTCTCAATTAAAGTTTATAGTGACAGAATTATTAAAGAAATACTAATATTTTGTCTGTATTATTAAAACCTAGGTAATAAATCAACTTAATGATTCTCTTATGTAGCTTAGTTTATATATTTATTCCCTAAGTTTGCACGATGATACCTTTTTTATTAAGTCATTGCCCCTAAGAGGCTTACAAAACAGGTGTTCTTCATTTTCAATACCGGTAGTCTATCTTACCAGGTGAGACAATTAAGTTGAGACAACAAAATTTTACGAAAACGAAGGATTTTAGAAAATATTATTTCGTACACAATTTATTTTGTTTATGAGAGTAAAGGAGAACCATAAGGGCTAATTATAGGTCAAATTTGGTTTTTTAAACTAAAACCCATAATTTTTATAAAGGAATTTTACTCTAGACAATAAAACAACAACTTTTGCATGATTTTTTTTATCTTACATCAATTTTTGAAGATATTTTAACTCGTATTTTTCTATAACAATTTTTATTCAAAGCATTTTTGATATTTTATGTTATTTTTTATGTGTTAAATGTAATATTATTTATAAAAGTTACTTTAATAAATGTTCAAAAATTCTGACCATTTACATCGATACACTTTCAATGTATTAAAAAGTTTTTGAATATTTTTTTTTAATATAGGCATTTAAGTTAAAATGTCTTCAAAAATTGGCGTCAAATAAAAAAAAATTCAGGAAAAGTTTTTTATGTATAATAAAATGCAGTTAATGATTTAAAGTTTTAATTTAAAAAAACAGTGTTGACCTTGAAATAAACTTGAAGACATTTATCAAATCAGAAGTAACTAATGCTGTTATCTTTTCCCCTCAGAAATAAAAAAACTATTCGTTTTCGGGATATTCTGTTAAATCAACTTAAAATGCCTCACCCATTATATTATTATATAACTTGCACCCATGTATTAAATAATGTTTCGCTTATACACACTTATTAAAGTGGGGTGAGGCTAATGCTCTAAATCCAGGCCATTCGAACTTATCTTACCTCTGCTCTCTTGGCTTATAGGAATTTGTTTCTGAGGGGGGGACACCGTTAAGGCGAATTCCATTATCCCTAGATGATAGGATGATACGTGACACTGATGATAGTAGAAAGCAGAGGAGACCTACAGTTTAACGTGGGTTCCGAACCACGGTGGGGGCCTGGCATTACACACATTCACAAAGCGTGAAAGCACACACTTTGCCAGAGGTAAAGTAAGGGTTTGGTAATTAGATAAATCTGTTCCGGGACCGGCATTTGAATCATGGACCCCTAACACAGAAGTCTGACACTTTACCCCCAGATCACCATGTCCCCTACAGTTATTAAATTATTGAATCGGATCCCTCATTGTAGTTTGAGTTTAAGAGTCCTATGTATGTTATATACGTGAAAAATGACTCCACGACGGATTACAACGTTAAAACATTTTTTGTGAAGCATTTATTTATCAATAAGTAGGCTTACAATACTACATAATATATTAATAAAATGAAGAGTTTGTCTGTCGTGAGCGCTGAGCGATATCCATTGTAAGTAGAGGTTTGAAATTTTAAAATGATTAACACCTGCTCACGGACATGTGTACCTCGACACAGAAATTTTAAATTTTGGATTTTAATTATTAAACTAATTAAAAACCCGGTTGGAGGAAATAAAAATGAAGCTTTTTTTTTTGTATATTTTAAGAAAAGAAAAGCGTTGCCATGGGTAACGCTGGGTACTTATGCTGGTATATAATATATAAACTATATAGTAATGTGATGTTTCAATAAATGTAATCAAACGCTGAAGAAAGGAACAAAGTAAATAAATGAAATTTTTGTTTATTTTGTTAGCCAATTTATTTTTGTTGCGATGTGTGTATTGGTGATAAAAATAAATAAGTTTTTTTAGCAACACGTCTTACTATCCGTTCCGACTACACGCTTATGTACTACTTACGCTAATGCTTTTAAGGATTAGGGAGGCTATATTTATGAAAAAT
Source organism: Timema podura (assembly GCA_033556935.1). NCBI lineage: Eukaryota > Metazoa > Arthropoda > Insecta > Phasmatodea > Timematidae > Timema > Timema podura. The sequence continues at coordinate 66,712,507 of JAVRXN010000009.1, read as the reverse complement.
ATACCCACATTTGCGTGGAGGGAGAATGCAAAACCAGTTTGGGTAAAAAATATCCGTACACCTGACATAGATTTGAACCTTGATCTCCTCATCATCAGCAGTCTAATCTACTTTGAAAGTAGCATGATAGACCATTAGGCCACCGAAGCAGGTAAGAAATAGGCCACATTATCTTTAATAGTATCTAATTGGGATTGAGCTATGCACAAATTGTACATAGACGCACTAAATATTGATCTTGTTTCTTTCCCCACCATTTTGGTAAGTATCCCAATAGTCTGGGCAACAACTATCACATCTGTTAAAACTAAAAAATAAAGTAAAATTGCTTTAGTGAAAATATATATATTATCTATATGTAAATTACTATAGTAATTTACATGTACACATATTCTTGAATACTATTTATATGATTTGGCGTAGAATTGAACTAAAATAAATAAATATACATTATATTGATATAGGTTTTGTGTTTTTGTGTAATTTATCTAGAGGGGAATCATTTTATTTCCTGGTTACTAGCCAAAGAGGCAGAAAATAAAATGAACCATGTCTATAATAACCAAATAGCCATTAAATAAAAATGATTCCCCCACTAGTTAAAGTACTAAAAGCCACAAAACCTATATCCAAAATTGAAGTAATTCTAACAAATAATCAAGAATAGACGGAGAGATCAATGTTCAAATCCCAGTTGGGTGTACTGGGTGGGTTTTTTTTTCTACGTGGTCTTTCCCACTTTCTTCACGCAAATGTAGTACACTTCCTGTAAATGTTGTTTCTCTAATCCTTCACACATTATAGTAATTATTATACGTGAATATAATCTGACCGGGTAGTAAGACGTAGTGTTTAAAAATTAAATAAAATAATTATTAAGTACGTCATGATATTGGGGAAAGGATTCTAGTAAGGAAAAGGGCCTTCTAGAAGGCCCTTACAACTAAAGTTCAACTATTTTATTGGTAATGCTTCTGGCTGGCATGCGTCTAGTAACGTGTGTTGGGCAAAGAAGATTAACTATGATAAGACAATCCCGTAGTCTAATGGTCATTCTTATTTTTCACCCGCTAATATTCTAGTTTTGTCACAACTTAGAGCTAATAATGGCTATCAACCATTAAAATACTATGTGATTCAATCAATATAATAGTGGAAGAACCACCTCTGTGGTCTAGTGGTCATGGTCCAGAAGTCCCGGTTTCAATCCCCGGCTCTTTCAAAACTTTTATCTGTGAAGCAATGGGTCTGTAACGGGGTCAAACTCATCATCGTGAGGACAAATGAGGAGCTACTTGAATAAAGAAGTAGTGGCTCCGGTCTAGAAATCTGAGATAAAGGCTGAAAAACTCGCTGTGCTAACCTCACGACACGCTATCCGTAAATGAAGTAGTGTTTTAGTGAAGTACACCCTCATTAAAGGGATATAAAAGGGGATGCTAATCAAGACTTGTACTTTTGCATTTTTTATGATAAAAAACTTTTTGTTTGCCAAATTAATAAAATATTGTTTCAATATATATATTTAGATTTATTTTCTACATATATTGATCTCAACAGAAGTTAAATAATCATCATGAACATTATGAATTTTGACAAGAAACTTTTAAATGAAGAGAATATATCCTGGTCAAATTACGCAGTGCCCATGGCGGATATTCAAGATCTGCTGAAATCAATATGGGTATAAAATTAAACCAGATATTTATATATGACCAAAAAAAAGTGTTTTTATTTATCATACTAATAGTGCTGTGGGCAGGAGACCTCGCTCCCTCCATTCAAAAAATGCTCAGTACATCATGCTAAGATTCGTGTCATGTTTTTATCGTTACTACAGTTTTAAGATCTCTTTTAGTATTTCAATTTTAAATACCTCCATTTATAATTTCTACTTGGATTTATTATAATTATTATTGGGAGTTATAGGCATCAACACCAACAGTCATTAAGGCTCCTTATATTTGAAGTAAAAACTTCTCCATGGTGATAAAGCTACATAAAAAACAAATGAATATTAACATTCAATTTAGTACATTCTTATATTCATAGAGATAGCATGGTTCAAGTGATATGGACTCAGTCTATAATAAATGTCAGTTTAAAAAAATACATCTAGTAGGCTCTATTCGATCGATTGCTTAGAATTATAAATTAAATTAATTGATGATCTACTAAACGAAAACTCCGGGCGCTACCATATTGAAAAGGATAATCAGATGAAAGCTATGTACACTATGTTTACCTTTAAAGGTAGCAAGATAACTTGACGTTTACACTATGGTGTAGCTATAAGATAATAATTTGCCGGCTACTAGTTGGTAACGTTATATTCAAGATTGAAATGGATTGATGACCATTTGCGTAATGGAAACCTTTAGGAAAGTTTTACACAGTATTCACTGCCGTTTGATGTCACAGGGTTAGCCTATGCACAAATAGGGCCAGTGTATTATTCAACAGGAAAGGCTGATACCATTCATGGAAAGGAAGTGTACACACATAGTTTAGCCTATGTATAAGGATATCTCTGCCAAATTTTGTTAGAAATGGTCCACCATATTGTCCGTTATCATGGAATAAACAGATAGACAGATGTTTTAGTAGCTGACATCTTTAAACGGGTAATCAGACCGGTGGGGAAAAAATGTAAATATGTTGTTAGGCTTAGGTTCAAATAATGTCCCATGTCATATCTCGTTAAAAGTTATTTATGAATTTGAAAGTTATCACGTGGCAAAGATCTGGACAGACAGATGAAGTGTCAAATTGATTCGAGTTAAAAAAAATTGAAAAAATAAAGACCTTAACTATTGTTTCCCTACATCTCACCTTAATCTTGAGAGAGGACAGGGAATTGTGGGTATGAAATAACACCCCCCCGTAACTCCCCAGATAACTCCATCAGGAATCGAATCCCTACTACTTGAATCAAAGTCCACCCCACTACCAGAGAGGCAACACATTGCAGGTTTGAATTATGAAACTAAATATCAAATTAACCAAATAATGAAGAAGGTTCTTAAACGTTTGAAATATTTTCACGCCTGGTAAATTGTCTCGGCCCCGGAGACCTCTGCCTGATAAGTATGACTTCTTAGTAATTCTATTCCTTTCTTCCTTCCCCTTACCTCTTTAAATTCACCCAACTTCTACCTACACTATTTTTTTCTTCTTCATAAAATGTTTCTTGTTTATTAATTTATTGGACATAGTGACTTGTTTTAAAACACAAAACTCTGAACACGATAGACTTTGTCCCCCTTCTCCTTTTTCTTTTATCTTCTGTTTTCATGATCTATAATAATTGAGCTCAAAATAAGAGAATGATTTATTATCACTTTGATATAGTTACGAAATTATGCATGGTTGGATTCGTAGTTGGTCAATAGTTGCATAGTCCAGAGTTTTTTTTGTCTAGTTAATATATTCATAATGATGATATAATAAAACATAAGAGAGTATATCAAACAAGACTATGTTGTTGCTAGTATTAAATGATACGACACAATCATACAAATAATTTTCTCATATAGTGTATTATATATTGGAACAAAATTTTCAAAAATAGAATTAACTACTCTTAAGTACACAACTTGTGAATGTGAGGAATGCCAGGCTCCACCGTGGTTCGGATTCCACGTTAAACTGTAGGTCCTCCATTTCATCTCACAATCACCCTACCATTACACATTACATAAGTGCGTATAAACCGAACGGGTAGTAAGACGCAGTGCTAATAATATTAATAATAATAAAATAATAATCATAATAATACTCTTAAGTAAATTTTTATCAACAAACCAACACATCATTTTGTTAATCACATTTTCTATATATAACTTTTAGGCAAAGATGTTAAAATATTTTTAATAAATTTCAAATTTTCAAAAATTAGTTATTTATAAGCTGGTGACCTGGCGGTCTAGTGGTAAGGTGTCAAACTTATGTGCTGGGGATGCGGGGTCCAATCCTCGGTCCCGGCACAGATTTATCTGATTGACAATCCCTTCCTTCTCCTCTGACAAGACGTGTACTAATCTCAACTTGTGAATGTGTGGAATGCCAGGTTTCCACCGTGGTTCGGATCCCACGTTAAACTATAGGTCCTCCATTTAATCTCACAATCACCCTACCATTGCACATTAGCGTAAGTGCGTATAGCCCAAACGGATAGTAAGACGTGGTAATAATAATAATAATAATAATAATAATAATAATAATAATAATAATAATAATAATTAAATAATAATAATAATAATAATAATAATTGTAAGCTACCCTCAAAATATTTTTAATTTGTTAAAATAAAAACCTATTCTTATTTATCATGAAAAACAATTCCAAGATATCCATTTTGAAATAACTTTCCAAGGCCATTTTTAAAAAAATCTTATTTTCTAAAACTCGTCGTGAGTAAACTACCTTTAAATTTTTTATTTTATAAAAATAAACATATATTTTAATTTATAATGGTAAATAGACCCACGATACCAATTCTAAACAAAATCGTTGAAGGTATTTTCAAGAAAGGTAGAATGTAAAGTAAATTTACCCACATTTGCGTGGAAATAAAGTAGGAACTATTCATGAAAATCCACCCTCAGTGAATCCAACCGAGATATAACCCCGATCATCTCGGTATCAGCAATTCAATATATTTCGACGCCGTAGACCATGCGACCACCAAAACAGGCAATGTCTTATCTAGCTCTAATTTGCATCTTACTATCCTTCAAGGCTATCTGAATATTTACAATAATGAGGTGGGATTATGAAGGTAGAGGCTAGAAGAAATGTAACCGCATTTTCATGGAACAGGAGTGGAAAAATATTTAATACAAAGTGCATTCTTATATTCCTAGCCGGGGTTCAAATACCATTCCTGTGTCATAAACATTTCAGTTTATTCTGAGACTGATGCCATAAACCATACGATCACCGTTGTGGGTCTAAACATTATTTACATCATTGCTTTGTTCTTGTATTTTTTCATTACTGCTTGTAACGCTATTGTAGCTAACAACTTAATATTAGGTGTTGGGCTAGGGGTGAGGGATGAGATTTCTAGAGAATGTAACAGCATCATCGTTGAGAGAGGATGGGAAAAATTACATGGATCAGTACCATTTCGAAAACCATTCCCATTGAAATTCGAACCTCGACCTTACCATTACCGGCCATCCAGTCTGACGCACGACCACCTTTGTAGGTCCCTCTACTCCGGTAGACGACTTGTCCAATCGCGGACCTCCACTGTAGTCCTTGTTTTTGTTGTTTTTGTCGGGTACACTGGTCGAACAAGTGGCAGGTCTCGCCGAGAGACTGGTCACTGGGGCACCTGTTGGTGGCGGTTGGATCAGCTATCATGACACCGATGATTTGTGTCTCTATAATCACAGCGGCACACGCACGCTCCAAGAATCCACAATGAGAAGCGCGCGGCCAAAACGAAAGGTGGACCTAACACTGGAGGGGAGGAAGGAGGGGTGAGGCAGCAAGAGATCAAAAGAGAGGAAGAGAGATAAACAACAGTATGAGAGAGAGGCAGTGTTTATAGAAGTGCGGTGACAAAGCGAGAGGAAGTAATATAATTACTAGAGCAAAGAGCAAACGACATTGACAGATTGACAGTAAAAATATACGAAACAAAAATAAGGCAGGAGAGAAGAACTGTGATATAAAGAGGGATTTAGCTATAGAAAGTGACAACAAAAAAAAAGACAAATAACACAATAAATTAAATAAAGACAATATTAAAAGAGGAAACTAGTGATAAACAGTGATGTAGTGTAGTGAAGTGTCGTGTATTTTAAGTGAGGAATCGGATAAGTATAGTGGAGGAAGAGGAAGAGATTGACATAAATTAAACACAGTAGTGAACAGTAACAGGGAGAGTGAGAAAGGAATACACAATGATTGGAAGATGAAGAAGACAACGATACGCAGTAATATGAATAAGCTACAGACAATAATATAAATTGGGAGACATTGATATTAACTAGGCCTAACAAAAATATTAAGGTAATAATATAAAGAGGAAGTGATGAACAAGGATAGAAATAAGACGTAAGTGAGGTTTAGTCACAAAAATAGAAAGGTTGTGATACACAGTAACAAAAGAGCTATTAGGATATAGACCGTGAAGAGAGGCATTATATTGATTTGGATAAGAAAAAGAAGGCAATTATGGTCAAAGGCAGAAAGAGATAATCTGAAAAAGAGATGTCAGTGAAACAGTAACATTAAAGGGAGGTGGAATTAGACAGTGACCGGAAGGAAAAATGGAGATTCATAAAATGGAGGCCAAGCTTGAAAATTATAAAAAGACGTGAGCATTTATAGGAAGTGACATAAAAGTGGTAAGGGGGTAGAAAGACACAGGCAGTGGCAGACAGTGACAGAAAAAGAATACATGATAGACGTTTGGTAAAAGAAAGGCACTAGAACTGCAGACATTGGTCTAAACAATAATGAAGAAATAGAGATATTAAAAGATAGAAGGAGGTAGATGTATAAACTATGAGAGAAAGAAAGAAGTTTGGAAAAAGTGAATGATAGCTAAAGTATATTATTACCAGAGAACAGTAAAAGAAAAGTTTCAACCAAGAACTTTTAAGACTACTTTTGTTTATCTACATACATTTATCACTTTCCCCTACCAAAGATACTTCAAAATCTCGAATAGCGGTCAGTCAGCAAGTCAGTTACTAGAGTTAACAATTGAATACAATTTGCCCGTCACAGGTGGGCATTTGATCTAAGGCGTTTGACTCACACTATACTTGGTTGCCGTTAGCAAGGCAGTTAAATTTAAATTATCGGCCTAGTACACTGACGGTGGCTTTCTACATCCTTTTTTTTTCTTTCATCAATGTGGTTTTCCTAACTTTCCTCCACGCTAATACAGGTGCACTTCATTTAAGCTACCTTTCTCAAATCCATCCTTTAGGGTAAAGGTGGGCGCACACTATGGCGTATAACATCTACACGGAAAATATTCTCAATTTGGTTTTACCCTTCTCCTACCATTTAATTTCTCGTTATTTTCGAATAAAAAAATATAGGTAGGAGAGTCGTAGGAGGACATGAGTTATTGAAATATTTGATGAGACTGCATTTATTAAATATTAAATAAAATAGGTTAATTAATTCGTAATCTTTTAAAGGTTTGATCAATTATATTCGCCCGTAATAAACCGTTCCAGCAAAGTTTGTGGTTATTAAAGACCTATTAAAGATTATTTATTAATGACTAATGAGACATCCACTTCGGTAGCCGTATATAGTCTAAAGGAACCGATTCTTAACCGGGGGACCACGTAAAGTGTTTGAGGAGCCTCGGAAAAATAATTTAAAATGTTATTCGCGTATTACTGAAGTCAATTATCTTAAATTTTACGTTTTGGAAGAGATAATTCGATGATCGTAAGCAAGTAGATACAGTAGAATGTCAATTTTCTGCGGTGATGGAGAAGAGAGGAAGCACGTATAGTAAAAATCATGGATAATGCATATAATCCCCATCTGTTTACCATCGCCATTCAAAATTTGCTGCCCTTTGTTTATACTTATTTATGTGAAAAAGGATTTCCCACAATGGTAAATATTAAAACAAAACAGCAAAATTGACTCCGAATTAACTTCTGCGTTTTAGAACCGCGTCTCACTACCCGTTCGGGTTATACGCTTGCATGCGAATAGCATTAGGTATTACAATCGAAACAAGAATAGACAAATTAGTGGAAAGTGTTCAACAACAGAGTTCCCATTAAATACATTTAGGTAAGTTAATTTATGTTGTTTTTTATTTGTTTGTGATTATAATCAGTAGATAAAGCCACTATTTTAGAATAAATCTTAATGAATAAGATGTTAATAAGAACTAGGGGGACGCGATTTATGATATTTAGGGGGCCACGAGTAATAACAGTTTAAGAACCACTGGTCTAAGGCGTCACTCTTTTGTTAGACTGGCCTGCTGATTACGGGAAGTTGGAGTTAAAATCCCGGTCGGGTCTACCGAAGGAGATCTTTCCTAAATGGTATTTCACTCTCCCTCCACAATAACTCAGATACATCTCCTCTAAATCCAACTTTCCTCGTACTTAAATACATTAGCTTAATTGGTTCATATGCGTTTAACCCAAATAGGTTGTAAAATGCGGCGATAAAAAATTATATATATATAATTAATAATGAACCTATTATATTTAAACTTTGATGAATGAATTAACCCTTTTAAGATCTCAACAATTTCATGTACTTGTGATATTCTACTAGCTATATTGGCTTATAATAAATTGGGGGAAAATACCAACTGGGATTTTTTTTAGCTGATATAATACGCTATGGTATGAATCTTCCTTAAGTCTGTAATAGTGTTGAGCGTAATAACTAATAAAACTAAGGACTAAAGGTAAACGCTTATAATGGCGTATCTAATAGGCTCGAGTCAATGCTGGCCGATAAGATGTGATATGGACCAGTGGGTGTCAACATAAAAAATAATGTAGTGAGCCGATGCGAGCCGATATGATGCGATATGGACTGGTGGTTGTCAACATAAAAATTATTTACCGAGCCGATGCTGGCCGATATTTTGCGATATGGACTGGTGGTGTCAACATAAAATATGTTGTGAGCTGATGTCTCGATATGATGCTATATGAACTGGTGGGTGTCAACATAAAAAATGCGTATAACCCGAACGGGTGTAAGACGCGTGCTAATAATAATAATAATAATAACATAAAAAATATATACGAGCGATGTGAGCTGATATGATACGATTAGGACTTGTGTGTGCCAATCTTGAGACGACAAAACTTTGTTAGCATAGTTGATTTTTTCATATACAGCCACGTTTTATTACCCGTCCGGGTTCTACGTAATATATTATATTTAGTAATATTCTTTTAATAAACCTGTTGCTTCTAAATACCTCTTTTTTAAAGAGATATTACACGTTTAGTCAAATAATATTAGTTACTATAATAATTTCTAGTCCATAAATAATAAACCCATTGATAAACTATGCGAAATAAAATAAAGTTATGTAAGATTGATGATTATAGCTGATGGATCCACTAAACAGTGTTTCTCAAAATTTTGGAGATGGAGAACCACCAAATAGAATATAAATGTGCATTGGGGACCACCGGGGCCCTGGGAGAAGAGAGGCTAAAGGGGTATCTTAAATCTATGAGGGAAAAACATTATTTTTAGGCAATTTCAATTTGAGAATTTACATACACAGAAAAAATCAATTTATTAAATTAAATGTTTAAAAAAATCATACAATTACATTTAATTAGTAAGTGATATTTTTTTATCATTTTGAACAGATACTTTTATTTTATAGATAACTATTCAAATTTGTTGGCCCGAAAAAGGAAAGTATTTTTGAAGTATTTATGGCAACACTTTTTTTTTTTGCTAAAATTAAATAAAATATTACTTCAGTACAAACTTAAAGTTTAATTTTATTCACATGTTGACTATCTGTCATGAGCATAGCGATATAAGATGAGAAACTTTTTAAATGAAGAGAAGACGTCATTAAATTCCAGGACACCCTTGACAGATATTCAGGAAATTTTGAGGTCACCATTAGAAGAAAATTAATTTCTATGTTTGTACTTGAGCAATATTTTATTTATTTTGTCCAAAAAATATTTTGCCATAAATACTGCAAAAACACCGACCTTTTCTCATGCTCCCCTACATCCCACCAGAAGGTACAAATTTGCTTTTTTATTTGACTTGTGTCTACTGAGAAAACAGATACAGCCTAACATGAATATTTCAGATTTAATATTTTGTATTTCAAATTTTTGTACTATGTTGATAATTATAGATTGGTCGAGTCCTATATTTATCAAATCCGAAACTTAAATTTTCCTTCTGATCTTGAATACAATTTTGACGCATCAAACCTTTAAAAATGCAAAATTTTAATTAGAGGGAAAATGTTTAAAATGTAATTTAACAATTTTTGTGTTTATACAGTGTGTGTCACTGACAAATGTCAATTTATTTGTCATGTATATTACGTCATAGACAACAAATATAACACCTTTAAAAAAATTGTCTTTTTTTTTTGTTACTCTCCCAACTATACAAATTCATAAAATTCCTTTTAACCATTTACTTAAAATATTTATATCAAGTCAATGTCTTCATTATTGTAATCTAGATAGATTTTGGGATTTTTACGAATCTCAAATCTCTTGAATACTACTGAATTCGGGTGATTCGAGAACTCGAGCTTCCCAACTATAGCGATAATTAATTATTACTACGAAACTTTAGAAATCCTGCTGACCAATTGATACTCTACATGGACCACACTTGAAAAGGAGTGTACTAAATCATCTTAATTTAAAATAAATTAATTTAGACCTAATTTTCACTAAAATGCCATATTTGATATAAATCGATCACTCACAAATCTCACTCGCTAAATAATCGAATCCGTTATATTTTGGCAAAGTATTTCTTATTGGCTTGATTGTATACAAATCATTTGATAAGAGCGTTTCAACAGATGAGTGACACACAGGTTCTATCCATGTTTCTTGTTAGCGAGGTTTATCGAGGGACATCCATCATATTTGAATGATATTTTATCTTAAGCCTACTATACTACTACATGTCATAACAATGATTCGTTAGTGAGTTTTAGAGCCAGAGTTTGTCCACACATTGAAACTAAAAAGGTAGGGATTAGTGAGTTATAATTTAGATCAAGTGCACCCATATTTGCGTAGAAAATCGCTAAAATAAGGTTTTTTAATTACTTCAGTTTACGAGGATTTGATTCTTAACATGATCTTCCCGCCACTGACAAACCAATGAAGACATACTGACCCCTTTAAAATCTAGTGCCCATTGATTCGGTATTCTGAAATAAAATGTCTCCCAAATAGTCCAAATAATATTAAGGGTACAAGGTAAAAGGAGGAAAGTGCAATTTTAGCTCAAATTGAGTTAGTGCTTCCATTCTGTTAGACAATCATGAGGCCTTTCTAATTCACTTTATATTAGGGTTAAAAGAGGTATCTGTCAATTTTTTTAAAATTGTCTCTTGAGGTCGTTTAAGGATTTAAGATATAAAAGTAGTGTCCTGGAAAATGTGTGTAGTGTGAATTTCCTCCTTTTTCCCTACCTTTGTACCTGTATTTATCCGTGATTCTAACGAAATTTGTAACCGTTTCAATTAGCACTTTTTGAGTTTGACGCTTAATAGGTGTAAAATGGTATCCCATCGACATCTAGCAGCACTATTTCTTTATTGATAGGCCTATATAAGTTTTGACTTGTATATTAAAACTTAATTTTTAAGGACAAATAAATAAAAATTATAATGGAATTAATACTTTTAAAATAAATGCTTGTTTTGTCACACTTAACCACTCTATGCCATTAGGAAAACTTGAAAGTTCATTACCAAACTTACAAAAGTACGCCATCTATCTCTATCTTGAGTAGTCCTACCCAGTCAACCTTCATTACACCCTTTCTCTTCCAGGTAAATACTAATGTTATCCTCCCATCTGCGTCTAGGTCTACCCACTGGTCTTTGGGTTTACCATTCAGTACCCTGAATAAGGTTCTAGATTCTACCATTAGCGCTGCATCTCCTACCCACCGTAATCTATGAGACTTGATTATCCTAATAGTTTCTTGTGATGAGTACAGATTATGTAACTCATCATTATGAAACCTCCCCCAAACCCCCAGTATCTTCATTTATTTTTGCAACAAATATTTCTTAAGCCCCTTGTTTTCGAACATACTAACTTTGTTTTCGTAATGTAAGGTAGGAGACCACGTTTCACACCCAAAGAGAATAACAGGTAAAATTATTGTTTTGTGTATTCTGAGTCTTACATTCCTTGACAGAAGGTGAAATGACAACAACTACTGAGTGAGTAATATCATGCCCAATTTCCCTGAAACTTTTATTACTTTTCCTGATTTACCTTAATCTGAATCTCTAAATTTTAACCTCCTCAAGCGTGTACTCTTTGGGATCATATGTTCAATCTTTTCAGTTTCACTTCTAATCCTATTTCCTTAATAGCTTATAATGAATTTCAACATTTCTTGCCACACCTTCCCTACTATTACCTAACAAAGCTAAATCATATATTTTTTTAGAACCACATATTACTACCCATTGGGTTATACTATTATGTACTAACTATGCTAATGTAGCATCACGTCTTACTACCCGTTCGGGTTATACCCACTTACGCTATATGTAATGGTAGGGTGATTGTGAGATGAAATGGAGGACCCTTTCAGTTTAACGTGGATCCGAACCACGGTGGAGGCCTGGCATTCCTCACATTCACAATTTGTGATTAATACACGTCTTGTCAGAGGTGAAGGAAGGGTTGGCAATCAGATAATCTGTCCGGGACCGAGGATTGAACCCCGCACCCCCAGTCACAGAAGTCTACACCTTACCCCTAAACCACCAGGTCACATAACTAGCATGCTAAGTGGGCTGGGGATGAGTAAGGCTAAATTTAGAGGAAGTGTACCCACCCTTGCACGAAAAGAGAATGAGAGGAGAGAGATAGTGGAAAGGATTGAGGAAAAACTACCTTAAGTACACCCGACCGGAAATGAACCACGATCCCCATCATCAGTAGTCTAGGCTAGTGTGAAAGTAGCGCTTTAGACTATGTGCCCACCGAATCTGGTTAATGCTGTTTTAATTTAAAATTGTGACGTTCAACAGCATTAGATCATTTGTGGTATATTTCAAACATATTAATTAATATCAGTTTGAAAGTAAGAAAAATAATGGCTACGTATAGAATAGATAGCTATATTAATAAAATATAATTAATATGTTTTATATTACTTCTTCTTTATGATCTTGGGGAGCTTTTTATTAAAAGAAACTTACGTGGACAGCTAAATACTTTAGACGAGTTAGTTGCATTTAAAAAAACTTCTTCTCTCCAGCTGTTTGCCTTTTTGTGCTCAACGAGTTCATGACCTTGATAAAAACAGCCACTCATTAATTTAATTACAAAATACAAGATACATTTATTTATGTACGCCCTCCTTAATTACCTTGCACTGGGCCTGGATCTTTTGCCAAAAATGGGATCAGCTGTGGACGAACTTACAAGAGAGTCCTAATTCAGGTTGGATAATAAATGTAAATTTATCTATAGAATGTTTGCACTAGATATGTTTATGATGTGTGTGCCGACACTTGTCACGTGTGTTTCTACTTTCTTCTGGCCACATAAAGGTTTAAAATCTCTACAAAGTGATACCACTAAAACCTAATTCTTTAGAGTTTGGTAAGGTGTTTAATTGAATTTAATTGATTAGTGATTCAATTTAGATGGAATGTCAGAGAGCTTGTTGATTTAGATTAATGTTACACAAAATAAAATATTATTTTATCAAAAACATCCCATCTTCAACAAGAATTTGTTACAATGTATTATTTTAGTAAGCTTAGAATATATTATATATAGTTTTGAAACTGGAATTAAAGTTTCATTATGTTTAAAGATAGTAAGTAAATATTATATTTATAATTTGACCATATAAATCTTATATATTATTAGCTATATCCAGTGCTTCTCAAATGTATAAGGACACCCCTTATTTGGGTTTTTTTTTAACAATGTACGTTTATATTTGAGAAAAAAGTCTTATCTAAGACATGTGTCTTAAAGTACGGGAAAAAGATTTTTTTAATGAAAGTTCTGTTTTTCTTTCTCTAATATTAAGACATTTTTAGTTTTTTTGTGTGTTCTTCTTAGTGGGAAAAAAATTTTTTTATATTGAAGTATTGTAGCTCATAATTCATTTGATTTAATATTGTAAAAAGTAGTTGAAAAATTGCATTTTTTAGAGTAGGTTTAGTAAATCTCAAATAAAAATATAAATTTTTTAAGGTTAGGGTGTTAGATCAAATTTTTCCAGAAAAGTGATTAAATTATGTTATTTTCGTGATTTTAATTTATTTTTTTGTGATTTTAAATATCTAATTCGTAATTCAAATTTTAAGAGTATTTTAATCAATTGATATAACAGCCACGTACACTATCAACTGATTGAAATACTCTTAAAATATGAATTACAAATTAGCTACTTAAAATTACGAAATAAACAGAATTTAATCACTTTTTTGGAGAACTTTGAACCACCACCAACACCTTTAAAATGTTTAAATTTTTTTTGTCTGTTTACGATTCACTAAACCTACTCTAAAAAACGCAATTTTTCAGCTACATTTCACCCATTTATGGCAAATTATGTGTGCGCAACAGGTGCTTTAATATTTTAAAAAAAAGTATTTTTTTCACATTGAGAAAAACACATTAAAAGACCATAAATTTCTTAATATTAGATATAGAAGTCCGGACTTTATCAAAAAACCTATTTTTCCCCGTACTTTAAATCATATGTGTTAATAAGACTTTACTCAAATGTAAAATTATATATGTAGTCAAAAGGAAACCAAATAATGGGGTGTCCTTATACGTTTTAGAAACACTGTTTTTTTTTCTGTATGAGCATTTCGTGATATCTAACGCACGCAAAAGTCTGAAATTTTAAAATTAGTAGCCCCTGTGTACAAACATATTCACTTCGAATCTATAATTTAAAATTTTTATTAGATTTTTAAATTTTATTAAGAACTGGGTTGGAAGAACTAAAATGAAGAGTTTTTTTTTCTGTCTGTTTGAAGTAAAGCAAAGTGGGGTGCTTCTGGTAGTTTTGTAATACAAACAATGAAAAATTTAATATTAGGTTTATATTATCGCAGTAATCATAAAAATAGTTCAGAATAAAACTTATTTGTATGGTCGCTAGCGCATCATTTTGGAAGCATCTTACTTTATTGATAATGATAATAATAATAATAATAATAATAATAGTAATGTCATAATAATACTTATCACCGCATCTTACTACCCGTTCGGGTTATCCGCTTAAGTACTAACTACGCTAATGGGTTAGGACTTAGAAAGGTTGAATATAGAGGAATTGAACCCACATTTGTGTAGAGGGAGAGTATAAAACAATGTAGGAAAACCACCCCACCAGTTCACCTGAGCGAGATTCGAACCTTGATCTCCCAGTCCTCGGCAGTCTAGCTGAACATGAAACTAGCGCATTAGCTAACTACGCCACCTAGGCAGATTACTTTATTTTAAAATTATTTCAAATCAATTTATTGCTTTTGAATATTTTTAACGGCTTTTAATGAATTATTGAAAATTTGAACACATATATATATGTATATAATTATATTTTTTAGCAGTTATTGATTAATTACTTAATAAAATTATCCTCCTTTAAGAAATAAGATACAAACATCCAAAGATAAGCTCAACAGTCATCACGAGCTCGTTAACTATTTTTCGGCACGCCATTTAATCAAACCAGAATTCTTTTAATAGCTGCTAGCCTGCTGGTCTGTGAGCCATGCGGACGAACGCTGATAACAAACCACCAGCCCCTTAGCGGGACAAGGTAGGCCACTCTCCCGTACAAAGACCACGATGATGTCATGCGGGTTGCCTAGAGCAGCTATCCCAAGGGAGCAACCCTGCGACAAGGGATAAGACTTCTCCCAGTGACCACTGTTAAGGGGAGGGAGTTCGGCTCTGGTGAGGTCCCTAGTCCTGTCATCACTCACTGCGCCCCTGTAGGTGGGTGTTTATATCAACCGCTAGTCAGGCAAACGTTCTCAAGAGACTTACTGAGGTCACTCCGCTGTTGTATTATGGGTTAAGGTTCTGTCTATCTCTTTAGAGTTGTTAAGAACATTTTATTTCGTTATTTTTGTTGGAAAATACAATAATATCCGAATTAATAGTTATTTGTGGGCTTTCAGCAATACTACCATGGTGATGTAATCGTCAACATTTTCAAAACAACATGAGCCATCCTGATTCGTCTTGTGTCTAGGATCTATTATCACTATCACACTAGACTAAATAACTAGCCACTGCTCTACAACTTGAGGTATCCTGGTTTGTCTTGTGTCTAGGATCTATTATCACTATCACACTAGACTAAATAACTAGCCACTGCTTTACAACTTGAGGTATCCTGGTTTTTCTTGTGTCTAGGATCTATTATCACTATCACACTAGACTAAATAACTAGCCACTGCTCTACAACTTGAGGTATCCTGGTTCGTCTTGTGTCTAGGATCTATTATCACTATCACACTAGACTAAATAACTAGCCATTGCTCTACAACTTGAGGTATCCTGGTTTGTCTTGTGTCTAGGATCTATTATCACTATCACACTAGACTAAATAACTAGCCACTGCTTTACAACTTGAGGTATCCTGGTTTTTCTTGTGTCTAGGATCTATTATCACTATCACACTAGACTAAATAACTAGCCATTGCTCTACAACTTGAACCATCCTGGTTTGTCTTGTGGCTAGGGTCTATTATCACTATCACACTAGACTAAATAACTAGCCAATGCTTTACAACTTGAGGTATCCTGGTTTGTCTTGTGTCTAGGATCTATTATCACTATCACACTAGACTAAATAACTAGCCATTGCTTTACAACTTGAGGTATCCTGGTTCGTCTTGTGTCTAGGATCTATTATCACTATCACACTAGGCTAAATAACTAGCCATTGCTTTACAACTTGAGTCATCCTGGCTCGTATTATATTTAGGATCTCTTATCACTATCACACTAGACTAAATAACTAGCCATTGCTCTACAACTTGAACCATCCTGTTCGTCTTGTGTCTAGATCTATATCACTATCACACTAGACTAAATAACTAGCCACTGCTTTACAACTTGAGGTATCCTGGTTTGTCTTGTGTCTAGGGTCTATTATCACTATCACACTAGACTAAATAACTAGCCACTGCTTTACAACTTGAGGTATCCTGGTTTGTCTTGTGTCTAGGGTCTATTATCACTATCACACTAGACTAAATAACTAGCCACTGCTTTACAACTTGAGGTATCCTGGTTTGTCTTGTGTCTAGGATTTATTATCACTATCACACTAGACCAAATACGTGGCCACTGATCTACAGCTTTTGCCATCCTCACTCGTCTTGTATATAGGGCCTCTTATCACTCTCACATTAGACTCAATACTTAACCTCCTCAACCATTGTATCCATTCAAAACAAATCATAATTTCTAAAATATATATTGCATTTTGAATTCATTGCTATTATCCTTAAAATAACCAACTATGTTAGAAATAGTCATATTATATAAGAGTATAAATTTTCACAGGAGAATTTTTCAAAATTAAAAAGCCAGGCAACCTTTTAAAAAATGACTAATGTGTTGTCAAAACATGACATATCCTCTACAATGAACCACAAGAAGGAAATGACCAGGTCAATGTTGCACACACAAGCCACAAAAATTTTTAATACAATTATGACGGGGATGTTAAGTTCCATAAGCTGTCTCTTATTTGGTAGTGTAGGCTACACAAGACACATTTACATACGTCAAGAAAAGACAGGTGAGTTTCAAATGTGACGTCATCAAACGACGTGATGGAAGGCTGTTAGGACAGCTGTACAAACATATCGCTAAAAAAAAAGGCCTAAGCTATAGTAATTAGATAACATTTTAGTAATTAAGTTTGTTATTACTTCTACATGACAGTTAAGTGAATATCAATTACATGTGAAACATTAATGCCCAAAAGTATTACACTTATTTTTTTAAATTTAACATGACGTGCATATAATTAATAATTTTATCTGGAGTAGTTTTAATACTATTCGCAACATTTTACTAGAGTAGATATTATTTTTATTTTTATTTTAGATGAAATGGTGATTTAAGAAATTGACATTCTAAATTAGGGAATCTATATTAATCCGCCGATTACTTAAATATGTGATTAATCATATCCTATCCAATTAAATAATGTTACACATCAATTTGTCTGATTAACACACATAGCTAGATCATTATTTATTACTAAGACAATCAGTGTCCCCACATGTAACACTACAGTTTATCTTCATTTAAATCATTCTTCTTTCTTTATCTTTATTTTATATAACTTTAAACATAGTTACGATGAAAGATAAATCTTCCCCCCCCCCCCTTTTTTTGCAATGGCAAAAAGTGAAGTGATGTTGATGACAAGATAGAGAACAAGGACAAGAAATGTGAGAGAACAAGATGGAGTAGATTTGAAAGAAGCAAAGAACGTAAAAGTACGATATCTTGGTAGTGTGATTGGGGTAAAAGGGGGCAGCAGAAAAGATATAGTGAGACGAGGGCAGCAGGGAGGTGTTTTCTACAGGTGTGTAAGAGACCTACTATGGAGAAGAGAACTGCCCCTGAAGTGTAAGGATGTGTTGTATAGAGAATACTTCATACCCATAGTTACTTATGTAGCGGAAACTTGGACTTTGGATAAAAGAGAAACGAGGAAAGTGGAGGCAATGGGTATGAAGTTTTTGAAGAGCATGTTAGCTGTCACCAGAAGGGATAGGATTAGTAACGAAAATGTACGGTCAAGAGTTGGGCTACAGGGGTACATCTACATGAGATAGTTGAGGAAGCAAGGATGAGATGGTATGGACACGTAACGAGAATGGAAGGGGAGAGGATTCCAAGAAGATTAATGGATATGAAGTATGTAGAGAAGAAACCGAAATGGAGACCAAGGAAGATATGGGAGGAACAGATAACAGTAAGTGTGCAAGTGAGAGAAGGATAATGGAAGAAAGTATTAGAGGAAGAATAGTGGCAGGACAAAGGGAGATGGAGGCATTTTACTAAACGGACCTGGCCACAGGCTGGAAACAATTCATGATGATGATGATGATTTTACTATGTACACTCCGTCTACCCTGAAAGGTAGGTAGCCGTATTATCTTGACAGATACAGTATAGCCTTATTTTATAATCTGTGTCACAGTGTAACACGTCGAGCTAAGCGTGATACCCTTTATTTACAAACTACACCATGATGGAACCATACAAGACAAGCTTGCTACTTTACTGGGAAACAAAGTGTTCGGTACTATTAATATTACTTCATCCCTCACGTACAGTACATGCAACTACTTTATGGCAAAGACCATTCTGGTGAATTGAATGCACAACCCGTCGATGTGTCGACAACCATCTGATCAATACGGGGGCTATGAACAAATTAGTCTTAAGAGGAAAGGATAAGGATATTTATAAAGAAGAAACTTAGAAGAATGTAGCCTACTTGGAGGCTTAAGTTAAAAGCATATAGTGGTGAAACCATCCTTGAAGCAGTAGATTGGAATCGATCCATGTGATTAAGCCTTTCAGTCAGAGTATTGGCTAAATAAAAATAAAAATATGCTCATAAATATACTCGTTTACATATCATAGCGTCTGACAACTTAACTCAGTCGGCAGCGTGTCTGTCTACTGAGTTAAGGGTCAGGAGTTCAATTCCCAGAATGGCCGAAAATGTATCATATCGACGGCCGGGGACTGGATGTTGTGCCAGTCCTAGTCTTAAGATAGATTATAAGGCACATGAAGCTATGACAGGACTAACCAGCTGGTAATGGAAAATATATAGCTTGAATAAAAAAACTTAGCCAAGCCACAAGCTGGAAACAGTGATGGATGTAAAAAGTAAAATATCCTATAGCATTAAAATATAAGGTCTCATGATCATCTAACAGGTAGAAGCACTAGCTCAATTTGATCTAAAATTGGACTCTCCACCTTTTCCCCCCGTACCCTTCAAATAGAAATAGATAAATTATATTCAACTTTACAAATTACTTGAATTACATATTTTATAAGGGAATCAATTATGGTGAAATGTTTTTAAGAAATACCAAAATATTATTTGCTTTTTTTTGTGAGAAATTGTACGTCTAGGCCAAATAACGCAAATAAACAACACATAGCGTACAGTATTATTCAGCTTAGATCCACATAATAAGCATTGGGTAAGGATGTGTGAAGCTTCGAAAACTCTGACTTCACTTCAATTAATCATCATCTTCGACTCCACTTTTTAAAATATTTTAGCTACGATAGTTACAAGTCAACTCCAATAAGTAAATAAATAAATATTGATAGCTAAAATGTACCTCAATTTTTATCACTCTTGGCTGTAATGTATATTCTGTTTACACTGTAAGGTGGCAAGCAGTCTTACCTTGACTAGTTACACTATGGCCTTAGTTGATAAGATACATCATAGTGTAACAAAGCAAGACAAAATTACTATTGGTGGGATTGTGAGGGCGCGAGAAAATGCCAGTGTTTTTGCAGTTTTTACATCAAAACTTTTTTTTGCCAAAATAAATCAAATATTGCTCTATTTAAAATAAATAGAGTTTAATTTTCTTCATTTGGTGATATCACAGTTGTTGAATATTTGTCATGAGCATAGTTGTATTGAATAATAAGCTTTTTAAACAAAGAAAAAAGTTAACGTTAAATTTCAGAACGTCTTTGACAGACATTCAAGAACTGTTGAGGTCGCTTTGTGAAGAAAAACTATATGTTTGTACTAATAGTCTAACTATTTGATTTCTTTTGACAAAAAAAAACTGCAAAAATATGGCCCTTAATTCGCGTTTTTTACACTCCTGTTCAAAGGAAAAACGAGGTTATCTTACAAATTAATTTTAACATCACCTAAATCTAAAGTAAAAAAAAAAGAACTTTGTGATAAAAACTTTATTTATGTGTTTAAACTAAAATATGTTAAAACATGTTTGCAACAAATGTTTTTTTAAATTTTTATTTGATGTATAAGCAAAATATGTTTTCCACCAAAGAAAGAATACTTGATTAGGCTTCAGCCCGAATCCATACATTCAATTGTATCACAAACGTACACTTCGCACACCTATACTTTATTTTTATATACTCAGCACTGCGTCTTACTACCAGCTCGGGTTATACGCTTATGTACTAATTACGATAGTGGGTTAGGAATTGTTAAGGTTGGATTTAGAGGAAGTGAACCCACACTTGCGTGGAGGGAGAATGGAAAACTATTTAGGAAAACCACCCCAGTTCACCCGACAGAGATTCGAACCTTGATCTCCCCGTCCTCAGCAGTCTAGCTGAACACGAAATTAGCGCGTTAGCTAACTACCCAGCTAAGGGGGCCACACCCATACTAAACATTAAGCTCTCCAATATCAGTGCAACCCGCCTCGGTGGCGTAGTTGGCTAACGCGCTAGTCGTGTTGAGCCCGACTGCCGAGGACGGGGAGATCGAGGTTAGAATCTCGGTCGGGTGACCTGGGGGGGGTTTTTCCTAAATGGTTTTCCACTCTCCCTCCACGCAAATGCGGGTTCACTTCCTCTATTCAACCTTCCCAATTCCTAATCCATTAGCGTAATTAGTACTTAAGCGTATAACCCGAACGGGTAGTAAGACGCGGTGCTAAATAATAATAATAATAATAATATCAGTGCAAAGAATGTAGCCACATGAGAATTCAGAGTACCATTAAAATAATATATTTGTTTAGTCACCATCTGTTATAGAACTAGGATCCCTTAGACCAGTGTTTCTATGAAATTTGGCGATGGAGGAGCACTGAATGAAAGTTACGTGCACTGGGGGACCACAGTGTGAAGATGAAAATTTTCCGAGAAATTTTGAATAGGAAAATTTTATGCAGTGGCGTTTTGTGGTGGAGGGGTTAAATTGTGGAGGAGGCACTTAGAGCCTATTATACCTCAAAATATAGTGTGTTGAGAGACGAGTGGGTTATAAGAAGGGTGAAGGGATACGGGTGTCTGGGGTAGATAGGAAGCACAGAGGATAGGAGGGGGGAGACAAATGTCGGGCCAAGCTTGAACCCTCCTTAACACTAAATAAAAAAAATTTAGGAGGTCCAAAATACAGAAATAAGACAGGGCAAAAACAAGGGGGCAATAGGAGGGAGTGCTAGGAGTTCTAAGCTTTGGTTATGTTTCAGTAACATTCAAAGTCCAGAATCCGCTGTTCTCACCTAATTGCGGATATGAATACTGGAGCGCTCTATCTCTTGATATGTAATTAAATGAGATTCACAACTATTGATGATACTTCCTAAATCAAAACAAATAACGAATAACATATATATATTTGATAACATTACCTAGGGCATGGTTGCTTATAATTACGAATAATATTTTGACTGTTTTCAATAGGTATTTATTTATCCATGATATAATAATATGACAAATATAAATATATGACAATATTGAAGAAGCCAAGAATTAGAGACATTTAATAGAATATATAAACAAAAAATTAGAGGAATCCTCACATGTTTAAAATATTACCTAAATGGCTCAAGAATCGCCGTTACCCTATAAAAATTACAAGAAGTAAATAGGCGTTGACACGCACCAAAAGGTTCTTAAAAAAAATTAAGTTATACAATACTCAAAAGAGATTAAAAATTTAATAATAATTTCCTAAGTTAATCTGAACAGTATGTTTCCTTAATAATCGAGACATTTACCAAACCCGCAATGTATTAAAAGAAACCCCAAGATTAAGTAATATAAACAATACCCATACCAGATCATCAATATTAAGTTCTGACATGTTTAAAGAAAAAACTTAAGTCCCCAAGTACATATTAGATTTAATGCCCACAAGGCTGAATATCACAATGTTTAACAGATTTTTAGTCCCCTTATATCGATACTATCATGATAATCGATCTAACTCGTTTACATCACGAACTAACCAAAAGATCGATCTTCAACAAAGACAATATCGATCATGCAAAAAAAAATTATTAAAGTAAAAAAAAAGTCATTTTTTGTTATCTTGAAGTTTTATAAATTATATTGCCGAAAAAGGAATTTAGAATAATAAAGTTTACATGATTGAAAATCGAGAAATAATAAATTAAGCCGAAAAGTGAATTTTGATCTTACATTATGAAGCTAGAGCTCCTCCTGTTCTTAATTTGTCCAAGCCCAATAGTGATCATACATAGCGCACTCACCACTATATATACGATACGACCCAGAAGACGGAGCGACGGAAGAAAAGGGGAGGGGTGGACATCTGGAATACTCGGGAAAGATCATGCGCATGAAAGTACTGTTCTGGAACCATCGGAACTGTTCCAGTGTGTTCCGTAATGAAGGGGCGAGCAGCACCTCTTCAGCACCGAAGTTTCTAGTCTCTATGTTCTTTGGCCTGTCAGTATCAACAATCGAGGCTCAGTATTGAGTTTAACATGTGTCCGGGTGGTTGTGGTCAGCCGCGCTGTTTATTAGTGTTCCCATTTGATGCGGCCGGCAGTACGGTGGGGTAAGTTTCATCACTTTTATGTTGACTCTTTTAGCTAAATGCTACAACCTTAAAATTATTTTAAATAACTTATTGGTGATAAAAAATCGAGGTATGATTTATGAACATAGCGGGTCTACAAAGGCTCACATTAATTTGTTTCTTTACTACTATTTTTAGCACCGCGTCTTACTACCCATTTGGATTATACGCATATCTACTAATTATACTAATGTCTTATGATAAGGAAAGTTGAATTGAGAGGAATTGCAGCCGCGTTTGCGTGAAGTGAGTGTGTAAGCCCATTTAGGAAAAATATACTCTAATTACAGTTGACCTAGATTTGAGCCCCTATCTCCCCATCATCGGCAGTCCGGTATATTACGAGGGGGCCACCTTAGACTACGTGACCACAGAAGCTGGCTAAATGTCCTCATAAATTCTATTTTCATCATACTTACTCATTTAGTTTAATTAAATGCGTGTAACCGGACGGAGAATGAAAAGCGGGACAAAAAATAAATAACAAATAATCAAACTCAAAATGAAAAGTAGTTCTGCGCATAACCGTAACAAAATAAAAGTCGTCGCAGCTACTTTAGCAAGATAGCCGCTCGCCTTGCCCGCACAGGAATGTGTCTGCGTTCATTCAGAGTCTTAAAGGCAAACACTTTCCTGATAATCCCATTAGTTACACCACTGACTTCTGAACGTAGAGATCATTTATCAAACTGGATGCCACCGGTCATTTCCAAGGGGAGGCTTATTTTTACCACCACTTTCTTGAAGTAGATCTAAAACTTATTTTCTTTAAGTAGTTCCACCAATTACTATTTTGAAGTAGTTCCACTATGCTGTATTTCACTCCTGAGGAACTGCATGGTTACTACTGGGAAACAGCTTTGTCATTTCCTTGTTTTCGTGTGGTCAAGCTCCCCTTAAATATAAGATAAGCTTTGCAACGCTGGTTAGTCGAGGTTGCCAGTAGCTCCTTCTTGTCCCAGAACACCACCTTCCGAAATAACTGAAAGTGAAGAGATTTAACAACAGTTAACAGAGAAAGAGTGAAGTAAATATTTTCTCCATATGATCTGCAGTTCCCTTAGTGGTGATTTTGGTGTGGTTATTACTGACTTGTCGAACTGATATAATATTCTAAAAACAAATTAATTCCTAGGGAGAATATTGAATAAAACTACTTTTACTAAATAATATAGGCTACATGTATTGGGAAGGGATTTTTTTACTATTCTTTTTAGCACGTTATTTAGAAAATATTTATAAAGATTTATATAATATATTTAAATATTTATATAATATATAATATATTTAAATATGTTTTCTTCGACACGTCTTACTGCCTGTTCAGGCTATACGCATATTATGATAATTACTCCAATGGGGTAGGGATGAGGAAGGAAGCATTTTAGAAGTAATCTAACCCCATTTGCGTGGAAGGAGTGAGGAAAACCATTTAAGGAAAACCACCCTAATTTGATCCAACTGAGATTCGAAACCCAATCTTCCCGTCATCAGCAGGCCAGTCCAAAATGAGAGAAATTCCTTAGAATAGTTGACCATTCAGTCACTGAAACGGGTAAGTTCTTAATAAAAACTTTTTCTCTATGGGTTTGTAACATACATATGTTACATTAGAATTCACAATAAAGGTGTAGGGATGGACATGGTAGAATTTAGAGGTAATATACCTCTATGCAAGGAGGGAGGGTTGACTACCAATCAGGAAAGCTACTCTCGGTACATTCAGCAGAGATTTGAACCATGATCTATTCGTCATCAGCAAACCAATCGAAATGAGGTTGATGCATGTCCGCCGAGTCAGGTTATGTCCTTGTTAAATCAAATATCAATAAAAGCTTGTCTGTCATTTTGACTCAAGTCTTCTTAGCTAATAAAGACCGAACAAAGAATCTTACAAATGGCCACGTGGGCCAAGGTATCAGACAGCAATAAACTCTATTATTTAGCACCGCGTCTTACTACCCGTTCGGGTTATACGCTTAAGTACTAATTACGCTAATGGTTTAG
The DNA here is from genome assembly GCA_033556935.1 of Timema podura. Lineage (NCBI taxonomy): Eukaryota > Metazoa > Arthropoda > Insecta > Phasmatodea > Timematidae > Timema > Timema podura. Next base: position 66,687,181 of record JAVRXN010000009.1, on the reverse strand, counting down.
GAATTGGGAAGGTTGAATAGAGGAAGTGAACCCGCATTTGCGTGGAGGGAGAGTGGAAAACCATTCAGGAAAAAACCACCCCCAGTTCACCCGACCGAGATTCGAACCTCGATCTCCCCGTCCTCGGCAGTCGGGCTCAACACGACTAGCACGTTAGCCAACTACGCCACCGAGGCGGGTAATAAACTCTATTGCTGGTGACGACGAGGTCAAGGTTCTAGTCCCAATCGAGGGCGCTACTTGTGGCTCTCCATATGTGATAAATCATTACTTTCTTCATGATAATGAGGGTGCAATTCTCTCAAATCAACCCTTTCGTCTCTACCTTATAAATTAAATATAGTAGGATTTTGGTTGGAAGAAACTTTTAGAAAATAAAAATAATTTTTCTCAGTTAACATTTATATAATTTTACTTTATTAGTATTATTTTATAGATATTGATAATATTATATATCCAATTTTATAGCGGCAGATCACATGAGTTGACGTATGAATACTTTAGATTATATCTAGTAGCTTTTCTAGCTTTTGTTTAAGGTTCTTACTAAGAAAATTTGTCCTCGGAAGGCCTAATCCTTAAAGAAGCCTATGTTTAACCTTTCCCCCTACACATAATACCACGGACAAAGACGCCAGTCTTGTTTTGTCCGATTTGTTGGTGACAGGGAAGTCAGAGATCGAATTCTGACATTATGTAATGAGGGTGTGTTTTTAAGTTATTTTCCAATCTCCCTTCACACAAATGTGATTATAATTTCGCCTAAAATTCAACCTTCCTCACCCCTACCCCATTAGTGTAAATATGAGGATAGTACAAAGGGGTAGTAAGGTGCAAAATAAATAGCACAAGGGCATGACGTATTGGGGATTGTTTGAAGCTGGGATTATACTATTGCGCCACTCTTGAAGTGAAGACAAGACTTTCACTGCACCAGGATCTAAACCAAGAAGTGGTCTGGTCTAAGCTCGATAAGTACGACTCCTCAACACCCTCGACTCTTTCCGGTGGTATATATCACCCAAAGTCACGTGTTTCATCTGAAATGTGTTTTGACCAGCTTAGTGGAGTCAAGTGTGTGTGATCCGATCCTGACCAAGCGCCGGCAACAAAATACGACGCGGCCGCGCAATTAATTAATGACTCGTGAGGGCAAAGTGCTCACAATCACTTAATCATTCTCTCACCCGGTAAGCCGGGCCGGGCATTTGGCCGCCTTTTGTGCTCGTTCAGGAGGAGTGGAAGATTCTTTCGGTTTAATTTGTTTTATTTATATATTTATAGGGACTTGAAAGTTGAGATGCCATTACACAATCCAATTTTCATAGGAAGGAGCATTTATATTTTAAAAAATAATAATAATATAGCGTGTCTGTGTTACATCACTCGTAGTGAAAAGATTAGCCAGTACTAATGTACCGTTGCCCAGGGAACGCCCGAATGTACTAATCGTACATAATTTCCGTGGAGGCTCTTTCCATGTCCCAATGAGATGAGGGGATGATAGTGAATATAAGGGTGTGAAACCAGTGAAAACCCTTAAATCTGACTTAAACCTAACTGAATAAACCATGGTACCTTTGGGTTAGTTCCTCTTTCGAGAAAAATACACAAGGTACCAGCCGAGGATTGAACCCTGGACCCTAGGCTCATAGCCAGGTGCACTGACCACTCACCACACCACGGAGCCGGTTACTTATAAAATACAAACACATAATTTTGCAGCCAACACTGATAACAATTCAACACTGTAGTAACACGCTTTGATGGCCGCATGGTCTAAGTTGCCACTCTCACAACAGACTATATTGCCGATGACAGGGAGATTAACGTTCTAATTTACATCAGCTGTACTGAGGGTGGTTTTCCACTCTTTCTCCACGCAAATGTGGATACCTTTCCTCTTAATTAAACCTTCTTAATCACTAACACATTAGCGTAATTAGTAATATATATGTGTAGAGCCCATATGGGTAGTAAGACGCGGTGTTTAAAAAAACACGGTAGTAAGGACATTGACAGTTACGAAATTTAATAAAACTGTTTTCATTCAATTATACGTCAAGGCAAATGATCCGCAGCTGTCACTTTTGATATATAGTATTTGTACTGATACAATTTCATCACATTGTAAAAATAAGTATATTTGTATTTTATAAAACGTCCTTCCTGCTGTGTTTTTACGGTACCATTTGTGGATTTAACTACCGCGTGAAGAGAAGAATACAAGTTCAAACCAGTTTCATTTATTTAAATTAAATCAACAACATATTTATAATTATAACCAGTTTCCTAGCTATAATTTACTTAAACCAACTAATAAAACAAATCGGGATGAGGAGTGTCAAATTTAAGAAAACTTTACCACTCTCTTTAGAAGAGAAAAGATAAAACAAAAAATTAATGTAAGTTCCACCTTTAATACACCCTCTGAGGATTGAATGTTGGCCTCCTGAGTATGACCCAGGAAGGTAAACCGCTTAACCATCCCTTTTAAATCTGCATTAAAAATAAACGACCATGTTAATTTTGTTTTAATTTAATATTTATGTACAGATTCATCCTTGTACTCGTTCAATTATCGTGGTTTAAATTTGCTTGTAAGTCCAGCCCTGATAAAGTCCCGTATTTAGAAAGCGTGCGATAAATATTGTAGTATTTCTATTGTTATATCAATTTTACTAATCACGAGAAATCTTTCCTTCTAATCTTATTTCCAGGAAGGCAATTTTCTTATCAGAGTATTCACTTTATTTAAAGATGCAAAAAGAGTTATAAAAAACTGGATTAAAACTAACGGGGAAAGGGAGGAGGGGGATGTTGAAGTGCGCTCTCAACTGTCATAAGTTGATGCTCAGCTTAATGTCAGACTGGCCTTTGTAAATTATACACTTGATTATTATAGATCAGACTCCCTTCTTTCCTTTATTTCTTGGGCGAGATTCATAAAAATTAACGAGCCCGAATTATTTTGTTGGCCTAATTACAAGAAAAACGTGCCGGAATTCACTAAATGCCAAACTTTCTCTCTGTCTCGCTTCTTCTTCTCTCTCTCTTTCTCTCTCTTTCTCTCTCTCTCTTTTCTCTCTCTTTTTATCTATTTTCTAGTTTGTGTAAAAACGTGTATGTATACGAAGAGTGAATTGTGATTAAGACAGATTTTTTTTTTATCGTTCGCAACCAGACTCACTTTTATTCTAACAAGAGCCCGTGTAATTTTCTAATAGCTACGTAATAGTTTACTTATTTTAAATGAGTAATATACATGTAGATTCTCAGGTACATAAAGTTTATATCGACTAAACGCATTTATGTAGTAATCCCGAATGTTCTTATAAGGGTAGAACCTAAAAGAATTGTGATTTCGTAGCATCCAGAGTAAAACACTTGATCTTTATAATTGTATTCTATGAATAAGAATTACCATATCTGTATATTTTATTGCTCAGGGGCGGGGGGGGCAGTAGAGGAGGGGGTGAGAAATAAATTACTACATGGCAATGTATAATATGCAGAGTAAAGTCTTTATATCATTATTTTGAGAATAAATCGATGGCTTGGGAATAATTTTATGTTGGTAACACTTTCTTACAGGTGTCCAGTATAAATTTATATATTTGTCCAAGTGTTTGAAACGTCTCATTATAAATAAGCTTCAATATTTTTTTAAATTAACATAATTTGATAAATATTCAATGAAAATGAATCTCTTTGCTCTAGTTTCTTGGTGCTTCACACGTAACATTTAATGTGTATTACTATTATATTATTAAATAATATTAACACGAGTTTAAAATATTTCTTTTCAAACAGTTGTTTTATACTGAGGTGAGGCAAAGTTTAGATTCAAGCCTATGTTTTATGTCTGAACACTTTTTTTTTACACTTGGACTTATAATCAAAATGAAAGGGAAGATCTCGTTCTGTGGATGAGGCCATCAAGACGCCTAATTGCGTTACCCAAATTACGCTGAAGAGTTTTTTTTATAGAATTCTGGTCACGTCACAAGGTTTCTATATTCTAACGTAGTCTATGAGTGATTTGTAGTTCACCGCAAGTACGATCCCAGACCCTAACAGCCCTCAAATTTTGTTAATATCTTGACCAAATGATGTGTGTCGTGTGAAAGAACATCCTCTAACTAATGAAAGACCCACTTTAGTGGCCGCATAGTCTAAGGCACCCCTCTCTCACAATCGAATAGACGGCCGGGTGTATCAGGGTTTGAATCCTGGCCGAAGTGTTTTTTCCTGAATGGGTTTCTACTCTCCCGCCACGTAAATGCGTGTACACTTAATCTAAATTCAACCTTCCTAATCTCTAGCACATTATCGTAATTAGTACATATAGGTAAATAGTCCGAACTGGTACTAAGACGTCATGCAAAATAATTTAAGAAAAAATTCTTAAATTTTACTTTAATGTTTTCATTGGTCAAAAAAATAAGTTTTTTATGGCTTTCACGGTTGGTGGTTGAATTTAAATTAATGTTTTTAGGCTTGGGCTGCGTTGAGAGAATAACAAAGTCTGACGTTTCGTCTGTAGTTACAACATCCATCAGCATCATGGCTGTTGTACAGTACTTGGCCAAAGCACCGGAAACTATTATTTCCTTAACGCGGCCCAAACCCGAAAGAATTAGTTTTAATAAAATTTGCTGTATTTTTTTACACAGTGTATTTTTGTTTTAGCACCACGTTTTACTATCCGTTCGGGTTATACGCCTATTTTCAATAACACCACTGGTTTAGGGATTAGAAGGTTTAATTGAAAGGAAATGCACACGCATTTTCATGGAAGAATATTGGAAAACCATTTAGGGAAACCACCCCAGTGCACCCAACCAGGATTGAACCCTAATCTCCCCGTCTTTGGCAGTTTAGACTATTGCGAGAGTGATGCCTTAGACTATGCGGACACCGAAGTGGGTTTTAGTTACACTAGAAGGTTAAGGATGAGAAAGATAGAATTTAGAGTAGATATATCTGAATTTGCACTGCGAAAAAGAAAGCTGGGAAACCATTTAGAGAAAAATCACCCTCATTAGAGCCAGCTGGTATTCGAACCATGAACCTACCAATCTCCAGCAAACCAAATTATAGACGGCGAGATATTACTGATGCAAGTAGATAAAAACAACTGTTGTTGTCATTATTTTAAATCATTATTTTATTGTTAGTAGCCTACATTCAAAACAAGTGGTATGTCTAATAGGAAAGTGGATTCGATGAAAGGCATATGTAGTCAAATATCCATAAAAAGGGCCTTTCATATAAAAAACTTTTTTCAGCCAAAATTGATAATATCTTACTATTTTATTAGATTTTTTGACCAACTCTATGGTTTAGTGGAAAGAGTTCCTGGCTAAAGTTCCATAGGTCCTGAATTCAATCCCTGGAGCTCTCAGATTTTCTGTGAAGTAGTGGGTCTAGAACGGCCTCAACCTCGTGAGGACCAATGAGGAGCTACTTGGATGAAAAGTAGTAGCTCCGATCTAGAAAACTGAGATTAGCGGCCGTTCGTTGTGCTGAACACATGACACCCTCAAATGCAAACTTGTCACTATCTTCACCAACAGACGGTGGTTGCTCACTCCATAGATATCAATTTTTTTCTTATCGTTTGATCCATTTTCAAAAAAATAGAATACAAAAAAATCACTCATCAGTAAACTACCCTTAATTTGAGGGAAAGGGTAACAATCAAAACAGTTTCCCGAGGTATTGTCTTATTGCATCTAAATATCAGGTTTGAACCAAAATCCATCAACCCGTTTTAGATCTGTTACCAAGAGGACAGACAGACAGACAAGGGGACAGACAGGAATGTAAAATCAACTTTTTTTTGGACGCAAATAAAACATAGACTCATCATAATCTGAAAAAAATCCCAGTTTCAATACTTTCTCTTGATATAAGAAAGTAAAAAGAGTGTTTATCTTTATCAGCCAATTCTTAAATTATTATTATTATTAGCACCGCGTCTTACTACCTGTTCGGGTTGTACGCACTTACGTTAATGTATAATGTAGGGTGATTGTGAGATGAAATGGAGGACCTACAGTTTAACGTGGAATCCGAACCACGGTGGAGGCCTGACATTCCACACATTCACAAGTTGCGATTAATACACGTCTTGTCAGAGGTGAAGGAAGGGTTTGGCAATCAGATAAATCTGTGCCGGGACAGAGGATTTAACACCGTGACCCTTGACACACAAGTCTGACACCTTAACCCTAGACTGCCAGGTCATCTAGCAACTTTTAAAGTTTTTGAATATAATGTAAAAGTATTAATTTATGTCAGTTTTGAAATTCACACGAAACAGCACTTAGTACTTTGACAAGACTAGTTTTTTTTTAGCACCAAGTCTTATACCCATTCGGATTATACGCTTATGTACTAATTACATTATGGGATTAATAAGGTTATATTTATAGAAGAAGTGTACCCTAATTTGCGTATATAAAGATGAGAAATGAAAAATCATTTTGGAACACCCCCCCCCCCCCCCAGTACACTCAACTGAAATTCGAACCTCAATTCCCCGTCATCGGTGGTCTAGTTACTGTGAGAGTAACGCCTTAGACCATGCGGCCACCGAAGCGGTGACAGGACTGTTGATGTCATGAGAAAGCTACTTTATATATTATTTTCAGTGTACGCGTAAGTTAGTCATTGATTCTGAACACGAGATTAAATACAATAAAGATTTCTTGTGGTGATCTAACATAAATGAAAATAATGTTTGGACATAGCCACTTTGTGAACTGCGTTGTCTTTGTACGCTCAAGCCAATCAACTCTGTAGATTAGACCGAAAATCCCCTTTCAACGGAAAAAAAAAAGGCAGGCGTTCGTTTTAGCAGTGGAAAAAAAAAAGTTATACCCCAGCTCCTTTCATCCCAAATGAAAGCTTAATATTGTACTCCCTTCAAATGGGATATTATAAAAATGGTGGACTCGTGAAAATGGCATAGGGAACCCCAGAGATATAAAAATACAGTATCAAATAAAAACACATCCCATAAAGAAAGGATTTACACCTTTCACACCTTAATCGGCGGGCACAAGGTCTAAATGCCAAACTCATGTAGTCTGGTATATAATTGATTAAGGGGTCAGAGTTCAAATCCCAGCGGGTGTATTGAGGACTTTTTTCGTAAATGATTTGCCACAAAAATTCGTAAACATTTCTTATAATTGTATAACTTCCTTGTCCCTATTCCGTTATCGTTATGTATAAATAAGATTTGCGTGTAATCCAGCTGGCTACTAAAAATGGTGGAAAAAAAAATACAGAATTGGAAAATTGAGTAAAACATATTAAGTTACTAATATTTTTTATAGCTAGTTTGGAAATGTTTGGAATCTTAATGTTTGATTAAACACGAATGATCTATTTTATTTATTCAGAAATAGCTTATAGGTGTAAAATAGTTTAGCCATTTTTTCATTCCTACATTGGTGGACACGTGGACTAAATGTAAGGTTCATCTAGTCTTAATTGCTGTTGATGTGTGGTATGGGAAGTGGGGAGGGAAGAAGAAAGGGTTTGAATCTCAGTCAGGTTTGTTGAGGGTGGTTTTTTCTAATGCTTCCCCATTTTCTTCTACGTAGATGTGGGCTACAATTCCTCTAAGCTATATTGTATTATCCTTACGCCATTAGTGAAATAATATCGTGTATTTATCACATCTACTGGTGCTTAAGACGTAGTGAGATAAAAAAACTTTGAAATAAATTATAATCAATGTTAAAGTAAGTGTAAGCAAATAATTATCAACTATGTGAAAATAAATATTTTTTTAATAAATTTTTATCGCCATTTCTTACTACCTGTTCAGGTTGTACGCATATCATTATAATTACTCTAATAAATAAGGTAGGGATGAGAGATGAAGCATTTTAGAGGTATTCTCCCCAAATTTTCGTGAAGGAGATGAGAAACTTTAGAAAACTAGACCCAAACGAGATTGGAACCATGATATCCCCACCATCAACAAGCCAGTCTAACACTAGATTGACACCTTGGACCATTCGGCCACTGAAGTGGATTATTATTTTTTAAATCATAGTATTAGTAAATACCAAATTTCCTCGAGTCGTTTTTCTACCAATTTCTTCCTTTTCAGCTCAATACTCCCATCGTTTTAATCAACCCCGTCACTTCACCTCCAAGACTAAAAGCAATTTAAATGAATTTGAAAGCTATGACAGAACCACTAAGACGCAAGCAAGCATCCCTAAAGTTTGCGGGTTTGCTGTGCACAGTCTGTGCTCTATAGCTGTGCGAGCGGTCGGTTGAGCTACAGATTAGAAGCGGCAAGTCAAGGAGTTCTCTAACTTGGCTCAGTGGCGTTCGGCGATAGAAGATCCAGGGTTAGTGGGGAGGGGGGGGTTTACTTCACGATAAGAGAAGGCTTTCGCACAACTTTGACGGCTTTTAACTTTCACAATTAAAGGGTAAAGCAAAAGGAGAGGGAAGATTGGATTCGCTTTTAAGAAGCTAAATGAGTTTTCTCGATGATTTTTTTTTTCTTAAATCAAGTTGACACTCTTTATTATAAAATGAGTAAATGAACCGTCATTATCAGGACACATTTTAAGTTATAAATTATACCAATTACAAGTATATTATTATTATTAATTTTAATTTAAATTTAAAGAAGTGTTTACCGTTTGATATAAAATATGCATTTTAATTGCATTTTTTAAAAGGTTTTTAAAATTAATTTTAAAAATTGACTCTAAATATTAAGTAAATGATAAAATTGTCTGCAAACAAGGGCTTTAAATTTATATGATTACAATCCTAGTACTGAGTGTAGGTAATTAAACCTACTCAGTTAGCTTCTATAATGAGACATTTAAATCACTAGCGACTATCCTTAAATATAGCTAGAGATTAAATTAGATTAAAATAGATTAAATATGATAGAGTATTTGGTTAAAATCCAGGTTGTGTTCAATCAAATTCACTTGGTGATAAAACGAGGTAAGAAAGTAAAAGTTGGATTTTCCTATTAGGAACCTTTGACTCTAATATTTTGAGAATATTTTGCAAACGTCTTACTAACATTATTCTGATGGGCGTAGGAGAAATAATTTTACAAAATATGTATTCATACAACATACCAGTTATTTGTGCTGCTTAAATAATGTAAATTAAATGTGTCCTCCTTATTTCAAATAAAATCTTACTTTTACTCGATATAATATGTCGAGTGTGCATGGTGGAACACTTATTCATAGCTAGCCCCTCTACACTTTATGAACGCAACCCAACACATCAGGTGTCAGATAAGTGGCCTACATGGCACTAGAATTTTATTAAATGTATTTTAAAAGAATAATTTCTAAAAAAAAAAAACTGATTATATCAGCACACAACCTACAAGCTCTAGAATAAACAACACCAATATCTGCCATCAATGATTCATCACCGTGAAAGGCAAAGCCAAAGCCAAAATCAAATTTTACCCATCATAAATTGTTACAGCGTTGATGTTAGAACCTTATGATCAATAGACCGATGGGCTAATCACTGAGCTAGTGTGTGGAGCATAAAAAAAGTGCTCTCAGTTATTAGATCACACCACTACATATTATTACAATTGAAGTCATCTTTGGATTTTTTTAAATAATTAACCTGGCAAAGCAATGACCAAGGTCAATATCGTTAATGCCTTGAGGCTCCACACTTGCAAGTCCTCAAGCTCTTGTTTGATTCTCAGGTGAAATGAACTTTTTTTTATCACCACGTCCTACTACCTGTTCAGGCTGTACGCAATGCGCCTTATTAATCCCTCCGACCCGCCTCGGTGGCGTAGTTAGCTAACGCGCCAGTCGTGTTGAGCTAGACCGCTGAGGACGGGGAGTTTGCGATTTGAATCTCGGTCGGGTGAACTGGGGGTGGTTTTCCTAAATGGTTTTCCACTCTCCCTCCACGCAAATGAGGGTTCACTTCCTCTAAATTCAACCTTCCAATTCCTAATCCATTAGTGTAATTAGTACTTACGCGTATACCCGAACGGATAGTAAGACGCGGTGCTAAAATTAAATTAAATTAAATTATTCATTCCGTAAGAATGTAGGCAATTTCTGAGGGCGATCAAAGTTTTCAAAAACTTTAGTTTCAAGCGTTAACTATCTCACTTTTTCTATAGTGATTTTTTTAACATGATATTTTTTAAATAATACTATAAATTCTAACATTAATGATTTGACGCACTTCGGTGGCCACATGCTCTAAGGCACTACTCTCGTAATAGACTAAATTGCCTAAGAAGGGGAGATCAGGGTTCGATACCGGTAGAATGTACTGAGGGTGGTTTATCCCAAATGGTTTCCACTCTCCTTCCACGCAAATGCAGGTACACCTCCTTTAAATTCAAATTCTTAATATTCCTAAGACATTAGTGTAATCAGTACATAGGTGTATAGCGCGAATAGGGGGTAAGGCGCTAATGCTCAAAAAAAGTATAAATGTTCAAAAAATTACATATTTTTGAGAACATAAAAAATCGTTGAAGGTTTTTCAAATATTTTTAATATAATACATCAAATTTCAACTGTATCCCTATCAAACTCAATATAATAATATGTGTTAAAATATAAACTACAACTTTATTCAAAGATTTAATGTAATCAAATATTTATACATCCAAACTATCAGTTTTAATGTCCTTTCCAGCGTCATCGAGTGTTGACGTCATATATTCCTTAGCCATCAGTAATGTTTTCTATTATACATATTTATAGACGTGCCTGCAAATTTTAATGGAAAACAATGGTCTTCTTCACAATACATTAGCAAATTTTCAATCTATGCATTTGATTGCAAAGATTACATAGATATTCATCTGTATAATGTTATAGTGTAAAATAATTAGCGTCATTAACTTGTTTAAACAGATTTAAATCTGGCTGAAAACTGTTCCTTTAATCTGTTGACAACTAACTCGCATTTGGCTACACTAACTGTAACAGTATATTTTTATGCTCTAGTCTGTCACCCAGTCACGGGCTCAGGGTTCTCAGTTGTGGACATTTTACCACCTGAGTAATCAGTCACAAGTTAAACTTTCAAAGGAGACAAATAAAGATATTCTAGTTGGAAAACTTTAAAAAAATTCTTAATCCATGGTCGTCGTTGCAAACGTCTAACTTCACCAAACGAGGACAGCACTGAAAGTGAATTCCAATCCTTCGTCAGATGACTTTGGAAATAGTCAAGTCTTTCAAATTCGAAACACAATTTAATATCTGCAAACAATTTTTATGGGCTTATCGGAAGACTAGTATGTTGTGATAGTAGCGCCTTAGACCATGTGGTCACCAAAGCGGGCTTACTTTACATCCATTAATTTTTCCATGTAAAGCGCGGGTAATGAATACCCAATTACCTCCACGAAGACTATTTGTATCAGACATTAATATATTATATTATTAATATAAAGAATACAGCTACAAGAATTGCTCGAACATACTTTTTAATGAAACAAAGAATTCATAATTTTTACTGGTGTCGATATGGAGCCAGGGGTGGATCCAGGATTTTAGTGAGGGTGGGAAGGACGCACTTACAGGATCGGGCGAGAGGTTTCACATGGAGAAATTCTGAAGGGAAAAACCTTCAAAATTTGAGAGTAAATTTGAGAGTAGTTTTAAAAATTAATTTGAAAATTCTAAGAAAAAAGCAACAAATTTCACTGTTTATTTATATTTTTGTTAAATTTTGTTAGTTAAATTATGTTTTAAAAATTTAAATCAATTATTGACAATGATTGACAGGCAAAGCAACTGTCCAGTGAGATATTACATGACAGTACAACTAGTAGTGACAATACTATAGATTTAATTGGTTTAATTTGTTAATTATTGCTGTTATTACCAACCAAAAAAATGTATTTAGGGGCACGCCTCCCTCCCCCCCCCCCACTAATCCGAATCCACTCCTGTATGAAGTACCTGTTAATTTATGCTTTAGACAAAGATATGCCAATTTTCTACAATACTTTGAAAAAAAGTTTCTGAACGTAGGTATTTAAAACAATTTATTGAAATAGAATAAGGGTTTTACAGTTGTATAAATCTTAACTACGGCTGTAGTTGGATTCGCAGTCAAACCGTAACACTTATAATCTATATATAAATGGTACACAAATTATTACTCAAATTTTAATAAATTCACTAGATGTAATATCGTTAGATTTAAAATGGTGTCATCCATTGGACATAGAAATAACACGTTAATATATTATCAACACATAAAAAGCGTCAAGCTATAAAACTTGGAGATTATTTTGGTTTGAAAAATATTCTTAAAATTCAGTAAATGATATAAATAAATAAAAGTGCAAACATTATATTATATTTGACAAAAACACATACCAAAAAAATTTGAGAGGAAAGAAGAGGATTGTACGAAAATACTAACAGTTACTTTCATAATATAGGCCTATATTTTTTTAAACAACAGCTAAAAAAAATGCAAATTAAAAGGGTAGAAGAAAGAGCGGGTAGGGTTGGAGTTAGGGGTTGAGTGGTTGGGGGATGGAGGTAGGAGAAGGTGGGGAAGGATGTATCTAAATTACCAGCAGTGCTGAGACCTTTAATTATTCGTACGTACTGAGAAATCCCATGGGAAGGAAGAGCGACGCGCCGTATCGCAGTATACCAGCCGCTGTACGTTCCAGTTGGAAAACTTTCAATTTGGCTCGGGGCTTCAATACCCCTCTCTCTGCCGAGGAGGCTCCATTCAATACAGTTCATGGTACGTAGGAGGAAGAGGGGGAGGGGAGTCATAACTCCCCCCTCTCCTACCCAAGCTTCTGCAATCTTCCGTACCCAGCACAAATACCGCTCAGTCAATTGTCGGAGGATGGCTGCTAGCTTGGTTGATTCACTCTCTATCAAGACTTTTTTTTTAATATTTTTTAGTCTCTCTCATTCTGACTTTTGTCACTTATATTTTTCCTCTCTATTTTTTTTTCTTTCCTGTCCTCGTTTCAGTTTAAAACGAATAAAAGAGTTTGCAAAATACATTGTCATCTCTGGATTAAGGTAAAAACGACACACACACACACACACCCATGCAAACTAACAAAATAACATGGAACTTGTAAACGAAACACTCAATAGAACTGTCATATATTTTCATATTTTCTAATCAAGAGTTGGAGGGAATATATCATTTAAAGAGAAAATGCCTTAGTACAACAAGGGAACAAACTATTGTCTAAAAATTAAATTAATAATTAGAATAGTTATTATGCTAAAGAAACATTAAAATACGTTCTGATGACAAAAAACAAAATTAAAACTAAGACTAGAATGCATACATCATACCGAAAATACATAGTAAGTTTTAGTTTGTCAACGCAATTTTCCTCAGTAAGAGAGATTAGTGTATTAGGCTAACACGAAAAAAGAATAAACTGGAAACGTAATTGACAAATTACTTTTGGGATTTTCTATTACCCTAAGAACCAAAGTAAGGACAGATATTAATATTATGTCATTACTTGAAATGTGTTATCACGTTATATATAAATTCTTTAAAGGATGTGTTTCCAAATCAAGCAATCAATATGATATTATTGTGTGCAAAAAAAAAATAATTAAAAATTGACTTTAAAAAATACGTAATGAATATATTGACGGAAACAAGGCCGTAGCCAGGCCAAATTTTCAGAGGGGTAGGGGGGGACTTTTGGAGGGTACAGCTGCCCAACTGCCATAGGTACGTTTAAAAAAATTCTTCAAGTAGCTTCTAAAGGCATCGAATTAAAAACATTTCTGAAGAAGACCGTTCTAAATATCTTTTATGAGCCTCTACATTAAAAAAAATCTTAGGAGAGATCACTCTAAATGGATTCTAAAGCAGTATAATATTCAATAATATTCCAGGTGATGACATCTCCATTAGCGACATCCAATAGACAAACGTTTCCGGGGTGCCCTGAGGGCCCCTGGAATTTCTTAAGCTTTGCGGAAGGGGGAAAAGTCTCTCAAAAACTCTTTTTGGTTATTTACCCCCTTTCCCCAAATATATAAAAAAAAAAATTTCTAGATGAGCTGGGCAGCTTAAATTTGACAGGGGGGAAATGGATTGCCCCACATAGCCAGATAATCTAAAAATGTGATATTTAAAATGAGAATCCAGGATATTGGGAGGACTATAATTATAAGAGAAAAACTATTTAGATGATGTAGAGAGTTAAAATTTGTCAGACAGGTAGAAAGCCAACTTGAAATAAACAAATAAATATTAAAATATACATGTCTAAGAGTGAGTTGGAGAAAAGAGGGCGCGGAGGTTCAAAATGTCCAAAATTAATATAAGCAACTACATATCAGTGTGGTAGGGAAAATTGAAATTTGGCAGGCAGTTAAAGGGACTACTCAAAATAATTATAAAATTCTGAGTGTATTAAACTTTTGATTGGTACCCCAGGATAATGTAGAAGTGGGTGGGGAGTGAACAAAATAATTTTAGGTGTAATAGAAAATTTAAATTTGACAGTCAGATAACCAAATAATTTCTAGAATTGAAATTTCTAAATGGTAGTTCTAAAAATAATGGAAGGCAGGAAGGGGTTTTAAATTTCCGAAACTTATAGAATAACTTCTCAATGTATTAGAAAACAGAAATTTGGAAGGAAAACAAGTTAAATAAACATAAAGTTCTATTAAATTTTAATTTTAAAATGAGACTTATGAAAATTTAGGGAGAGGGGGTGACTATAGTTAGATATTTTGACTCGAATCCCTGAAAGTACGCTAATGTATTATTTGGTTTTGGTTTTGGTATTTTTTGTTCGAATCCCTGAGAGGATGCTGTGTTTTATTTGCGGGCGGATTTCGTTTCGGGAAGAATAGTGTCCTCGCTTGTTGAAATTTTGTAATAGACTAAAAGATACATGGAGACTCGTTCAGCCCCCCTTTTACCCTCATAGACATAAAAGTTGAAAAGTTTGAAATTTAACAATCGGGTGCTGATAAATGGGGGTAGAGGCCCTCAACATACCCTAAACTAACTAATAGAAAAAGAACTTTATATGATGGAAAAATTTAGCTTTGTAAAGGCAGACGAAAACAATTATAAAATAGGTGGATACAAAAACTATAGACTATCCTAAAATTGGGTCATTAGTATTTCCAATACATATCTAAAAATCGAAGCATAAATTAGAGCCTATCTAGGAGCGACATAACAATAATTAGTAAACTATACCAATTGTAACAACAAATCTTGGGGACCGTTATTCTCTTTGGGAAATAATGATTCTCCATATTTAATGTATCTGATTAAATGTGATGCTCTTTTTTAAACAGGTTTCTTTCTGTAACAATGTATATTACTTCGTTTCACTTAAATTATGATCGTGTTTAGGTCATGATATTGCGTTTTCAAGGGATTGAATTTGTTAGTGTACTCAGTTTGTGGACTAAGTATTATTTTGTTTCAAAGATTTGATTTATTTTAATTTATTAAATGTCATCATTGGTTTGTGATTGTCATAGTTAAATCAGAAATATACACAGAGGAACTATCAAAATTATTGGTAGCCGAATGTGAAACGTTCTAATTTTATATAGTGTGATATGAATCTCACGTGCAAAGAATAACTCAAACTAGTCAATCTAGTCTTAAAATAAAGGATAAATTAAATAACATTGACAAATGTTACTTTATTTATATTTTAACTGTCGTAACACTCACACAGAATGTCTAGATTGAGAGCCGCATGGCACATCACTTGACATATGAATATTTGAAAGTAAATCATGTAAGTTTTTGAGCTTCCAGCTAAGTTTCTTCTCGTCCATGGCACACTCTTACATTCTTTGTGTCGGTAGTGGGAATTGTAAGTTTGAAATATAAAGTTTCATGCTGTCTATCTCCTTAGATCAGTCGGTAGCACGTATTTCTACTGGGTTAGGAGTCTCGAATTCGATTGCTGGCATAGCAAACAAAAAATGCTGATGAGTGAAAGCCTTATTATCTCACAATGATGAATTGACGGTCGGGAAATTTGGTGTTTTGTTCGTTCTAGAGCCAAGTTAGTGTGTAAGTTGTGAATTGATATAATCACTTGGTTCAGAAAATTTGCGCCAAGTAGCCCTAAGAAAATTAACATTTTGGGTCTAACTGGGTCATTCCATTAGTTATCTACCTTATAGGCTGCTCGGTTCGTACCTGAGACAGAGTGGTGAGAGTTTAGAAATAGTGTAGCCTTACGAAAAAAGATATTTGAATATTTATAAAGCACTTATAAACTTTAAGTGTTTGGCGCCTCTATGAACATAAATAAATGTTACGTTAACTATGATCAAGAACGTCGAGGCGTTGAGCTACCGAGATTTAACAACATTCCGGTGGAATCTAGTTCACACGTGAGGTATAAAGCTGGATTCAAGATTGAAGCATTAAGACTTAAGATATGGGAGTGGGCGATGTATACTTTAAGTTTGTTTTGGATTTGATTATTCACAGTTGAAACATAACATGACATGACATGTCATGGCATGGCTATTCAATCACAAATGCTGATAGCAGAGTCTTTTAGCAGGGAATAGCTAAATATATTGCGTTATTTAATACGTAAATAAACGTGTGAAAGAAAAATATTTATGCTTACTACCTTAATTATTAATTAAAATAAACATAATTATAATATTATAAAGATGCAGCATCAATTATAAATTAAACAGAATTAAAATCTACATTCCGATTGGTTGAAATAATCGCTTTCCGTGCAATTATACTAAAATAAAATACAGTATTATACAAATGGTCAACCCCAAGATTCAAAATATTTGATCATATGAGTCAATATTTACTGCCGAATTATTGTCACAAAAATTTTATACCTGCATAGCTTTCGCTGAAATTACCATCCACTGAGGCTATATCAGCTTAGTGTAGTAGATCTCGTTCCTGAAAACTCTAACATCACTATTGACTTAAAAGTTCTTAGATTAGCTACAAGGTAGCACTGAGATGCCATGCTTACTTACTGCCACAGAGAGCAGTCAAATATAAAATAATATTTTAGGTAAATATTAGATTTTGTTCTGTGAGCCCCGTTAGTTGTATTAACTTTCTAGTATAACATAAGATAGGTGGAAAACAAAGGACGCTACTACACAAAATATTGACATCTTTAGCAAACTTCAATAAAAAATTGGAATAATTTTATTTAAATACACACTTTTAAACTACTAACACTATCCCTCGCATGTTTTATTTAATAAGAATAAACATAATAAATATAGCTATACAAAAGTTATTGTGAGAGCTTATAATACATTTTACTTGTATAATATCTTAATAACATCAACTTATTTAAAGAAAAAAGTCATGAGTTTAGAACTTAATCATGCTGTTCAAACCTTTTAGTACCACATTTATTTCCTTTAACTAATCGTAGATTGATCTATTATATTCACACAAATTAGTGAACGATGTTAAAATGACACTTTGCCTGGTATGAGTGTAAAAGAGAAAGAAATACCCGAAAGTTTATTTTTCTTTCACTTAATAATGCGCTGACGATAGCTCGTATATGTCATCTATATGATATATCTATCTATTTAATATAGGTCACTGATGTTTATTTATAGTATTACAACTTGAGAGAGAGATTTGTATTTTATTTTTGTATTTGAATGTTGTATATTTTGTTAAGTTTGCACCCTTTGTAAACATCTCAGTTTATTTCATAATTTGTAAACATGGCGAATCGTACAGTAAAAGATGCAAAGTCTGTTCGTGGAACAAATCCACAGTATTTAATCGAAAAAATCATAAGGTCAAGAATTTATGACTGCAAATATTGGAAAGAAGAATGTTTTGCTTTAACAGCTGAACTCTTAGTGGACAAAGCTATGGAACTGAAATTTATTGGCGGTGTATATGGAGGCAACATCAAACCTACCCCATTTTTGTGTTTAGTGTTAAAAATGTTACAGATTCAGCCAGAAAAAGACATTGTGGTCGAATTCATAAAAAATGAAGAGTTTAAGTATGTGCGCGCACTTGGAGCTACTTACATGCGACTTGTTGGCACCTCTCTAGACTGTTACAAATATTTGGAACCCCTATTCAACGACAGCCGTAAGCTTCGACGTCAAAATCGACAAGGTCAGTTTGAATTAGTTTACATCGATGAATATATTGACGAACTATTGCGGGAAGAAAGATTGTGTGACATCATCCTACCACGCATTCAGAAGCGTCATGTACTTGAGGAAAATAATGAATTGGAATCAAAGATTTCTGCTCTGGAAGATGATTTGGATGAGGGAATAGAGTCGTCCGGCGAGGAAGAAGAGATAGCCAAGCCGGCTGATATTCCTATAGTTGAAGAAAATCACTGGCCACGAAACAGAGAAGAAAAACTTCGTCGGTCTTCACCTACTCGTCGGAGAAGCACTTCACGAGAGAGGAACAGGGACCGAGAAAGAAGGCGTAGTCGAGATCGAGAAAGGAACCGTTCAGAGAGAGAGAAAAAGCCGCGTAGAGGAAGTAGGGAACGACGGCACAAATCTCCTGTCGGTCGAGTGGGTCATCGAGATAGAGAACATGTAAGGGCTGCTCGAGAAGCACGAGTTGAGCCCGAAAGAGAGAGGCGCAGGGAAAGAGAGCAAGAACGGATGAGACCGAGACATCGTGACATGTGAACTCAATCAATGAACATAAAAAGGGACATAATTAAATAAGAATAACATAAATGTCACCATGTAATAATCAAAAAACCATCATCTCAATAGATTAGGCTATATTAGGTTTTAATATTGAATACATAACTAAAAAATATGAAATTTTAAGGAAGGGGTGATATGAGAGCACTTCAGACTAATGTAAACTCCCTTGAAGAATTGATGTAATTGTTGTTCAGCTTATTGTCATACTGATTTTAGATAAGGTCTTAAACTTAGTATATTGAATCTAGAAAATGTTGGGGAAAAAATCTTGATAGGCCTACTAAAGAAACTTGAAAATAAATTACCGGTAACAATCATTTTTAATTTCTAGCCCTTATTTAACTCTTTCACGGTCCTTATAACATATCAAACTTGACTTGAACAAATTAAAGGGATGTTGAAAAAAGTAAACAACAATGAAATGACTGGATTTTTGCCTTGTTTGTCAACTAGTTTCTCTTGTCTATTCACATTACTGGAATTTATAGTTCTAGATTTGGTTTGATCATGAAAGCTTTTGGCACATTGCACAATTATTTTGAAGATTTTTGGCTACTAGTCTATTAATAATCTGCCATCATTTGGATAATATTTGAAAAATATAGACTAGCTTTATTGGAGTGGGTAAGCTAATGTTCGCCCCTTACATACTGATACCAATTTAATTACTCCGCAAGAATACAACAACATTTAACATCACCAAAATTTTATATATTTTTATTTTAAATTATAATGGCAATTCTTCGCCCACATATGTAACAAGGTACCTTGTTGGTAAGCACTGCCAAGAGTTGTGTCAATTTTTGAATAGTGAAATTAAGTAGATAAGTGTAAGAATAGGTACAGTAATGCATGAAGAAATCATGAGAATTTAGTACAACATGTACTTTAGTGTTTAATTTTCATAATTGTTGCCCCTACTTTGTTACACATTTTGTATTTTAATGTTTCTCATTAGGCTACATTTCAAACAGTGTACACTGTGAATCTTAATGCATGCTGGGAGTTGAGTTACCGGTATTCTCTCTTATTATGTATGCTATAAAAATTTGGGTTAAGAACACTTTAACTGATTTAAAAATAAATGCTTTTTTACAATGAAAACCCTAAGAAAGAGAAGTATTACACATATAAATACCTCAAAACACTTTCCATAGATAAGTATTAGGTTATGATAAATTGGTTTATTCTATTGAACAGTAATTAATTAACTCACATACTTAACAGGATAACCTTCCAGAATGTTCTATAACATTGCCTTAAAGGCTTCGACCTCCTGATCTTTAGAAAGTTACAATCATGCCGCAACAAAAACCCTTTTTGTGAGTAATGAACTTGATTCTTACATTAATATATATACTCTTTTATTGCTTTGTATAAAATTAGTCTACTTCTTGGAACATCTACTATTGACTTAACATTAAGACATCTCTCATTAACTAATTCTCTTGCCTAAAGAACTCGAAAGTTTCATGGCCCCCAAAACATGCGCTTGTCATCAACCCTGTCCTGAGAGACCTCCATCAAATACTTAACCCAATACTCAACTCTATTTTCACATTATATTCCCATCAATGTTTGGACCTACCAAGGCGTCTCGTATCTACAGTTTTCCCTACAAAAATGTGTGTGCACGCAATTTACCCCTACACCCATTCCATCTCATCCTACACAACTTGACATAGCTAAAATAATGTGAAAAAAACTTTATGGCGCCAGCTTGCAATCAAATCATACCGGCTGAGCGGGCGCTGTTTGTTGGTGATGGTAGTGCCAGCTTTTGTGAATAGAGGGTGTAATTGTGGTCAGCAAAATGAATCCTCTGGTCATTAATCTCAGTTTTCTAGACTAGATTCACTAATTTTCCATTCAAGAAGCTCCTCATTTGTCCTCACGAGGCTGCGCTGACCCCGTTCCAGACCCAATGCCTTACAGAAAAATCTGAAGTGCTGGGGATTGAACATGAGACTCTGGATCTGTAACCAGGAACTCTGTCAACTAGACCACAAAGGCAGTCAAAATAATGTTAAACACAATGCATTTGAATGAAGTTTAGACTACATTAGGGGGAAAAAAACATAACTTATACTAAAAAACATAGTGGTATTTAATTTTACAACTATAGCCTACTTCAAGAATTCTAGAAAAGTGTCTAGATTTACTTTCGCATGTTGATGTATAAAATCATGTGATTTGCTGCTGTAAAAAGAATAGGTTTGTATTTTCTTAAAGTTATTTCCTAACAAAATCCTACTATCGCTAGAGTAATGATTCTCATCAGAAGATATAGCTTTGCAATGTTGCTGCTAAAAAAAAAAAAGAAAAAAAAAAGCTAAATCAGGGTTGAAAGACACTTAGAAAAAAGGAAAAACATGAGGGAGTATTAAGTTCATTCATTTAAAGTTAATGAAAGCTCCCGATTGTCTTACTGATCACTGAACATCTGTTTTAGAATTTAATTTATATCATGTGTTTGTAATTAGAAATTCACTCACTATACCATACATTCTTGCCTATATTTAACATGACTAATGTTGTGTATTATTCATCACTAAATCATTCTCATACACGTTTAATAGTTCACATGTTGTGTTAAGGTGCGTAAACATTAGGTGAGTCGAACTTGTAATGTAACATGTAATGCAATGCTCGTCAGTTTGGACGTGGAAAGAGCATGCCGCAAGCATCCTCTGAATCATTGGTGAAACAAGCACACCACAAGCAAGAAACATAATAATAATCTCACTTCAATTCAGTATTTGCAAGGGATATTTCAATTTAATTAGCTATCTTAACTCTACTAAATGCCAGATGATGAAGAAACCTTAGCCTTAATTATGTGCAGTGGTGCTATGCTAATTATGGCTAAACTATTTTAAAAAAAACACGAAAGCCTCGGCAATGGTGGCGTATAGTTGTATAAATAAACGGATCGGTTCGGAACTACTGCGAGATTTAAAGTTCCAGCACATTAGTGGACAGTACAAAAACTTTACCAGGATGTCTCCCACAGACTTGGAGAATTTGCTGAATAAAATAAGACTAAAAAAAACTAATTATTTTTAGTTTGCAAACATCTTCTGCTTGTCCTGCTAATATGGTGATATCCTTCCAGGCATCATACTTTAGATTCTTTTTATAATAGTTTTTATCCTTGCCGCCTTGGGATCCCATAAAACACTATGGTTTTTATAAGATTCTCTCAACTTAAATAAAGATTCCTCAGACCAGTTCTCCATGCTTGCAAGCACACAACAAACACGTCCCAACTAGACTGATGAATATCTTTGTGTTTGTTGGAAAAACCGACAGCCGGCGGATCACTGTAAAGGGTTCGTAGCGCGCTCGCAGGCTCGTCCTAATTAGGCGAATCTGTTACATTACAGGCTCGGCTCACCTAATGTATCTGGAGCTTTATGTAATTTACAGCCGTCTAATAATATTTCTTAGTACCAGTTGGTGGCCTCGGGAGCTGGGCAAGCAGCTTTGGTTGTGGGGTTCGAGGGTAAAAATCTTTCAAGGCTTGCTTTTAACTTTAAGCTCTAAATTTTGTATTTAAATAATTTTAGTGGTAAATGTATTAGAATACCATGTTGAATACATAAAATTATGCTTAGTTAAAATTTTGCGACCATCAAAGAAAAGTGATATAAGTCAAAAAGGTTAAATGTTCAGAAAGCGCCATCAAAGATTTTATCTGTTTTGACTATTACTCCATGTGCATAGTATAAATTTATTTTTCAATTTAAGGACAAAATATTTGGTCTAAGGTCGTATATTTTCAATTAAATTACATTAAAATACTTAAAAACTTCATTTATCTACGTTTTATTGACTTATATCAATACATCAAATATGAGATTATATTAACTCTACCTAAATTTTTCTTTTACTAGATAAAATTGAAGATTTATACATTGTAAATATGTATATACAAAATTAATTTAAACATTGGGACAAAATATTAAACATTTTAAAACTATTATTTGCCAGCCATTAATCATCACACAACACTATACCTAATAAAGTTTATTATCTATAAAAACAATTACTAAACACAAAATATAATTCAATCAAGACCACAAATACTAGCAAATAAAGTTTCACTACCCCTTTCCTTGAATGCTAATGCTTTTAGATTTGCCATGAAAGCAGTTCTTTTACTTATCATAATAATTAACTAGGCTTACAAACACAAACACATTCCAATATTGCACTAATACAACTGTCACCAATTAGTTTACAGAGCTGATTAAAAAAAGAAAGCAGAACATGACTTTTGGTGGTCTATATTATGACAGTTTAACCAATTGTTAATATTCAATATTCAACATTATGTGAGATAAAATTATTATTTGTTCAAAAATATATTTTTGTATCAGATGCGGTCAAAAAATATATTATTGAATATCAAATAAATTAAACGCAAAGAATGGCTAGTAAAACGTCACAGGGTCATAGACCACTAGATATAAAAAACTATGAATTTTGACTGAAATATTACTCTTATCGATTCTTTTAATATATTTTCTGGTCTAAAGGACATAAGTCAAAATATGGCCCTTTTCCTTGTTACTTAAAATAATTCATTGCTCTAGAAAAGGGACATAAGTATACTTGTACCATTTTTCACTGTGACAAATCCCTCCTAAGTGAAATTTATCGTTTGGATTTTTATTCTTAACAGCAAACTTATTAGAGTTTGATTTATATCACTTTTCCCAAACATAGAGGACCTCAATATAAATACATCTAAGCCAAAACCCATTTTTTCAGATTTTGACTTATGGCACTTTTCTCTTGAAGTCACAAATTAATATGGCACAGAGAATAGTAAAAGATATTTTTTTTAACTTGAATAATGGGCGAATCAAGACCAGTTAGAGCAGTCCTGAACACATGACTGATGTAAAACCGACACTGTGCATGCGCAAACATTGATCATGAGCACTCAGTAGATCTTTTAATATTCTATTCTTTCATTGGTGACCTGGTGGTCTAGGGGTAAGGCGTCAGACTTCTGTGTTGGGGTCGGGGTTCAATCCTCGGTACCGGCACAGATTTATATGATTACCAAACCCTTCCTTCACCTTGACAAGACGTATATTAATCACAACTTGTGAATGTGAGGAATGCCAGGCCTCTACCGTAGTTCGGATTCCACGTTAAACTGTAGGTCCTCCATTTCATCCCACAATCACCCTACCAATACACATTCGCGTAAGTGCGTATAACCGAACGGTAGTAAGACGCGGTGATAATAATAATAATAATATTCTTTCATTGGCTGAAATACTTTGTGACGATGAGAGGAAGTTCAAATTTTGCTTATTTTTCCTCTACTGACACACGTCTTATCCTCTTTCAAGCTTCATGCATTTGAAAGTTATAGAAACAAATTTGAGTTGGCTTCTAGCAGGTATGCTTGACAAATACGAATCTCAAGTATACTGCTAGAATTATAAAAATATATTAAGTTTGTGATTTAAAAGATATTTGTAAAGATAAAATAAGGTTCTAAATCGCTTAAAGTAAGCAACCAATGCTTTCAATACTTACATGAATAGACTCCACATTTTTATATACTATATAAGTGAGTATACAACACAAAGGTTAGTTTGATGTGCTACCTCATCCATTATTACCAGCGTGCGCATTCGGCCGGTTAGTGACGCCTGCCTTCTACATCTGGGAGAAAGCTCTTGTACTAAGTAAGTTGTCAAGTGTGGTAGTTTCCCATTGCTTTCAACAATAAATTTACTCAAACTTATGGGGATAGAAAAATTATGGCTAAATTTTAACCTTTCGCCTTTAGTCACAATTTGACTGTCAATAACCAAATCACTTCACTGGAAACATGGTCTAAGGCATCACTCTCACAGTAGACTAGACTGCGGATGACGAGATTGTGGTTTGATTATAGGTCGGGTGCACTGAGGGTGGTTTTCCACTCTTCCTACATGCAAATGTGGGTGCACTTTAAATTCAACCTTTCTCATTCTTAACTCAGTGTAATTAGTACACACGTGTATAAGCTGAACAGGTAGTAAAATATGATGCTAAAAAGATCTGTCAAAGAACAATGTTTTCTGCTACTATGTAAAAATGTGTGTAGTTTTATTTTGCAAAAAGATACAATTTAGTTTTATTTTGTGTATGTATAATATATTCAAAATTGCGATAATGAACTTTTAAAAATATCCTGTTATCAGTTTTAACGTGCCAAGTAAAAGCCTGCAAAAATACATATCATGATATTTCGGTGTTTCTTAAAAACTATTGAAATTTAAATGTTGATCTGAACAGGAATTACTTTGGTAGGGACTGTGAAATACAATCTACTGTATTTTGTAGATATTTTATTAAGTTATCCATATCTTACAAATATTTTTCAAGAATTATGTAACAATAATGTAGTAAAACAAAATACTTTTGAAGTAAATGTATGTTTACATTACAAAGTGTTAAGTAAAGTAGGTGGGTTATCACTTAAGTGCTAAAACTAATTGGCCCTAATCAGGTACCTTATTAAAAGTATGCCTAACTAGAAATAATGATTATCTTACATAATAATGAACTAACATGACATAAATATAAACATATTTAGGAACAGTATACTTAAAACATACATTTTAATATGAAACAAAATAAATATCAATATAATAATAATAATGTTTTTACAAATGAGTTATACATTCGGGTAATTTACTCATATTGAGGTGAACCATTTAAAATGGGGCTATATAATTAAAGACTAACTGAAAAATATATGTCTTCTAATTTATGTGGCAGAAAATATCAATTATCTATACTTTATCTTTACTTTTATACAATTATCAAACTTTCAACTCAAAGTTAACTGCTTCTAATTAATTGGTTGACTAGAGAGATTATTTGGAGAAAAAAGAACACATTTCACAATGCGGTATGAAAGCCAACACATTTTTAGGTAACTAAAAAAAATGTACCCGGTATCTAAGAGTACAAAAATGGGGTTTTAGTTGAATCACTGTTTAGTTTAGATGTGACAAAGAATGAGATATGAACTATATTTTTCTATTTTAATATAAAACATAGTTTTTTTCTTATCTAAACGCACCATTAAACACTTTAAAAGTTATTTCACCTTTGCAGGTCATAAACACCACAAACAATCGAGACCTTGTTGGTCAATTGGTTAAAGAAATAACTCTCACAATAGGATATTTTGCCAGCAATAGGAAAGTTAGTGTTTAAATCCTGATCAGTTGTATTATGGGTGGTTTTTGCTCCACATAAATGCAAATGCATTTACCTCTAAATTGTATCTATCTCATTCAGACTCCATCAGTGTACATATGCAGATAGCCGAGATGAATAGTAAAATGTGGTGTAAAACAAAATTGTATATTGAACTTTCCTTTTGCTTCCAATCTAAAAACGTCTTAGTGAAGACATGTTTCAACTGACTAACAAATACACATATGCAATTGAATGCATCATCTGTTTCTGCCGTGTGGCCCAGTCAGTTTAGTAAAATTCCTCCAGCTTCCTCTATCCTTCCACCATTATTCTCCTCTCACTACCATACTTTCTGTAATCTACTACTCCCATCTCTTTGTCTCCCTTGCAGTATCTTTCTTACATACTTTATCTCCATTACTCCATTGTTCTTTTTTGCTATTCTAACCTTTTCCATCCCCATTTGTGTTAGTGGCCCCAAACAAAACTACTATTAACACATTTTTGTGCAATGGGCCATTATCAGACACATGAAAATAGTTACATTGTTCAGTGTTACACTTCATTTTTAGTGAGCAATAATATTTTATTACGAGCAGTAGAATTATATTTGAACCTATATTAAAGCACTAAATAATATCAATTTGAAAACAGAGTACTTGGCCAAATTTGTTTTTAACAAAAGAGAAAAAATTCAACATGCTTCCACTGTTAAAAGCTTCTGTTTTATCTTTGTTATTTTCATGGTGTGCCAATATTTCACCAGCCAATACAATTTTATTTAGAGTCGAGAATGATAGGGCTAGTATGGCTCTCAATGAAAAAAGGACAGTAATTCACACTTTGCCCTACTATCAATAGATACAAAATACCAACAAACAAAAACGGGTTATTAGCGCCTGGGACTACACTCAGAGTGAGCTCCGAATCACTTTTACTTAACATATTTTTACATCATGAGAAGATTAAGATACTTCAATTACAGTTAAAATGCATCCAACACGCTTGAGATGGTTAGATAACATTCTAAAACAATACCTGTATGTCTTAGCAATCTTCCCATTGAATGAGGTTAATGATAAGTGTTTGTAGTGTCGTTTTTAAGCTGGGTTGTTTGAAACTTTGTCTTTTACAATTTGATAAAACACATATGGCAGAAGAATCAACGATACAAGAGTACACTCTCTGAACACATTTGTAAACAGTAGTTAATCCCTACTAAACAAAACATAAAAACAGAACCAAATCATATGTATAGTACTTAGGTTATTTAGAAATATAAAGGGTTTTGAGATATAATATTTCTTCCGACATAAAGCCAACTTAATCTTTCACCAATATTTAAGGGTGTATGAAAATTTGAAATCAGTTCAAATCGTTCACAGCCTATTCAAAAACTGAATATTTAATTCTAAGAGGACAAATTAACAATGAATAAAAATTTGTTAGGAAAAATTAATTACTAAACTTCATCTTTGATAATATTATAGGTATATTTAGATAATATTATAGACATATTTAGATAATATTATATGTGTAGTTAGATTAATTATTAGAAGGAAACCAGTGATCTACATCATGGTTAAAAGTAAGAGGGATAACCAACCACATGGGTAATACTTCATTAGAAATTATTGAGACAGCAAATTAACAAATACACTTCCTTTAGTAATAAACAAGTGTCATCTTCAGGAGAGACTAAGAGAAATGTTGAAGGTCTATGTCTCATTAGATTCAGTTTATCTCCTGTGGCTGTCAAAAGCTAGTGCAAGTGTTAATTTTAGTGTATATTGAAAACTTCTATTCCAACACTACCCTGGTAAATGTGCTGGTTATTTGTATAATTTTAATCATTTAAGTCTATTTAATAACAATGGAAAATATTTGATAAAATTAATTTTACTATGTTAAACTATGCAAGGGCTTGGTTATCTATAAACTTAGTGAAACATTTAGGTCCCTGTAACCAATCTCCACGTGACGAATTTGAGTTTGCCAGCTCTCAAAGTAAAATAAACATTTTCTTGATGGTGTGTGCTGGTTGTAGCTTGATATTTCCTTCATAACATTGGAATCATTTTACTTTTTGAATGAGTCATTGATGCAACACTACCATCTAACACTCCCCTCCACTCCCTTTCCCAAGACTTAGTTTCATCTTTGCCTTCAGACAAAAGGATTATCAAATTTTGCATTAAAGTGTCTTACATTTTCAATTTTAACAATTTGTAACATTACAAGGATGTAATGCTACTTCTTAACCCCATCCCTATCGGTGCTGCTGAACTGTCATACTACCCGCCCCAAGAAACGGCAGAAAATAGTTAAATACAATAATAAGCTTCTCTATTGTAATTCCTAATAGAAACAATCCATAAATAAAACCATATCTTTCTTTACAATACTCCTTCAACTTCTACAAATAATTCGATTAGCGAACGTACCCTCTGGATATGTTGGCCTGGACACCCAAGAAAGCTAGCTGGCTGCAAAACGCCCTAAGTCGGAGAGTGGGGCAACCTTGCTGAGTGCGCCTGCACTAGATGTGTATATCGGATCGACAAGAAAGAAACTGGCGAGCGCATGTTTGTGATCACCATGAACCTAGTGAAGATGACGTAGCTGACATCGCCCAGAGCTCTCTACAGACCTCTGACCAATTGTTAGGTGAGAATTCAAAAATCGACACTAGAAACCGTTGGCTTGAGCGGCGCGACCTACCAGAGGCCTCCGCGCTGGACTTCCCAAGAATATGGCATGATTTCCTCCCCCCTTCACGTCACCGACCAAATAGGCAACTTTCCACCTCTTTTGTGCTACGCAGTTAGATCATTATATAACATGTAACCTGCTAAGAGAACAAGATTATTATTATAATGATTTGATTATTGAAGAGTGTTTGACTTGGCTCCGCCGTGAGGAGTGTTTTACTTGGCTCCGCCATGAATAGAGTAACTCTTTATAACTCGTCTATCAAGAACGCCCGTACTCAGGATTTAATATCAACCAACAACTACAGAACCTGCCAACGTCAAGATGGATCTCCACTACCACAAAGTGAAACTGCGATACTTGTCGCCATTTAAGACAGGCGGCGACAAAGGACACTGTGGAAAGGACATTACCTTATAATGTAAATATTCGTCGATTGTTTTTTTGAGAACTTGTCAAATAAACTTAATGACCTTATTCTTTGGATAGTAATGGGTAACTCACGTGTTACGTAACATCATGGCATTTGTAATAGTTCTAGTATATTTGTTTAGGGTTAACTGGTGTATTTTCTATTTACTTAATGTTAGATTCTTATTTACATTTACAGTAAAAATGTGAGAATTACTATTTAATATTACTAATGAAAGTTTTTATGTTTACATAGTTAGGGCAAGTACGTAATTGGTTAGATAGGCTCATAAAGCCTCTTACAAAACAAGTATTATTATCTATTTAGTTTATTCTGAAAGAATGTTTTCCCGCGATCAAAGTTTACTATTTTCTTTTGCTACTAGGATGGTCAAGGCCACTTTATTTATTATATGTTGTTTTGAATATATTAAATTACTATTTACGCTAATTCTCTCAGTACCATGTTTCTTGTTTATTATTTCTATTTTATTATGTCCATTAGATTATACCCTTTCTTCCTCGTATTTTTTTTTTTACAGTGGCCTATTACTACGAGGTAGATAGAGAGGGTGTAACACAGGTTCATTATTTATTTATGAAGCAGTTGTAAATGAGTAAATAATTAAAGCATAATATTGTGAATAAACTTGTTAAAACCATGTATGTGTTTTGTTTTAAATGTTCCATTGAACAACCTAATTTTTCAATTTTCACATGGTGTGGCAAATTTTATTTTTAATTCGCCATATTTGTGGCTACATTGGAAAAATATGTTGCCCACTTTTGGTTTAGAGGTATGTGTTTTGATGGATTATATCAAATATTAATTTATTCAATATCCTGAATGTCTTGATTAGTAGATTCTTTAGCATGGAATATATTTAATTGGCATTATTTTAAGAATGTACCAAACGACTGTAAAATATTCATTGTTAGAGCTCTGCGAGTATTCGGATTTCGAGCTTCAAGCCGAGCTTGTCATTTAAGATCAATTGGAGGCTCATCATTGTTGAGCTTCCACTTGATGTACGTACAAATCAATTTTTAAACGCAATGGAAATCATTTAATTTAGATGAAGTTGGCACTATCACTTATAAAATCATTTGTAGCTTAACAAATTGTTAATATCAAATTTCACATATGTAATATAGCTCTAAAACTACTTTTTACCGATAAACTTATTAAATATTGTTGTCCATTTTGAATTATCCTCAAGTGAAGTTGCATTGCCATGATAAAGCAATGAAAATAAAAATAGTTAAA
The DNA here is from genome assembly GCA_033556935.1 of Timema podura. Lineage (NCBI taxonomy): Eukaryota > Metazoa > Arthropoda > Insecta > Phasmatodea > Timematidae > Timema > Timema podura. Next base: position 66,656,854 of record JAVRXN010000009.1, on the reverse strand, counting down.
TAGATTACTAAATAATTAAATAATGAGTATTTTTAATATTTTTACCTAGTCTCTTTCCATAATAGTTTTAGTTAAATTAAAAATTTAACATCGATAATTAGAGATCGGCTAAACAGTGATTTTATGATATCAGTGAATACAGTGACTGTGATTTTAAAATATCGGTGATTTATACCTGTGATTTTTCACTGTGACTGGCATTCACAGTGTCTTGATGGACCGATATTTTTTCACTTTCACAGTTTGTTGCTAGGTAGTAGGTACCTAGTAGGTCGATATTTTGCCTATCGCCGCGTTCTATGATATTTCTAAATAATTATTTTACGGTACTATAGTATTACTATCCATAGCCAATAGCCAAGTGTATTTCATCGCTCAACTAAATAAGTAAACATATCCATTATGTCTGAAATATATATTTTAAAAAAACTTCTTTATTTGGGGTTGTAAGGCACACAAAATAAAATGAGAGAAAAATAATACTAAAAATACTGTTTGCAACATTGTGTGAATGCTCTGTCCTATGATATAAAACAACAAATATAGAGTAATTGACCAAAAAACGTTATGCTTCATAATTAATTGCAAACTTTTAGGAAAATAGAAAAAAAAAGCCTTTGCAAGTAAAACCACTATCACACTATAAACATAACAACAATAATAATAGCACACAAAATAAAATGAGAGCAAACATAATATTAAAATATTTGAAACATTGTTTAAATCCTTAGGCCAATAATATAAAACAACAAATATTGATTAATTGACAAAAAATAATAAAGAAGGCTAAATACTTTGTAACTAGGCTTAATGCAAACTTTTATGAAAATAGAAAAAAAAATGTAAAAATTTAAAACCATTACTACAAAAAAATCATGATAAAAATAACAAAATCTTCTGGTCTAGATTTACAAAATCTCTTTGGATTTTTATCACACGCTATTGTGAATTCACATTAATAAACATGATTTGTTTAACTTTGTTTGAACTGAGCCTAGTTTTGCATTGATTTAGGATATAACCACACTTTGAAAAAATGTGTTAACAGGGAACAGAGGTTGATAAGGCACAAAATCTCTCCTTGACAATTTCACTCGGGGTGTGGATAGTTATATTTATGTTCTCTCCGCCATTTAAGTGGGTCATTATCATGATTTAGTATATCTTCTTCTATATACCGCTGCACTTCTACAATGGCACGAGATGAAGTTGTCCCTCGTGGTGATGCTTCAGCTACTGATTTCTCTAGGAAATTCCATACCGACAGCTCTTCATTTGTACTAGGCACCGAGGGATTTATATTTCCGTTTTGAGGCATTTCTTTCGAAATCTTTGTGGCTATGAAATTTGTCACTCTTTTTTGCATTTTCAGCAGCTTGTGGATTCTTAAATCCATTATTTTAAATCGGGGGTCCAAGACAGTGCAAAGTGAAAGCGAAATGCTTTGTTCCAAGCTACCTAGTCTATCCTCTAAGCCTCTCTTCTTAAGTTAATGAACTATCCTCCTTACTGTATCACAAAAATCTTTTGTTAATAGTTGTGTGCATACGTTGAGAAGTCCATTGCTCATAGCAATCGCGAGTGAGGCAATAGCATAGTTCTCTCAACTAATTGATTGTGTGACACTTTCAAAGGGTTTAAGGATCGTACAGAGCTCATGGGCAACTCACCACTCCCCTGAAGTAAACACTGGCAGCTCTCTATCAAGAACTTTTAACCGCTTCCTTTAGCTCACAAAATTGTTGTAACATATAGTATGTTGAGTTCCAACGTGTAGCCACACCTTGTAGCAATTTTATGGGGTGTATGTCTGAATTCTTTTGATATGTTAAAACTCTTTTCGTTGGCCACGCTACTTCTTTTGAAGTGTGCAACTATTGTCTAGACTTTGACTAATACACCTGTAGTCAACGCAAGACCATAACAAACAACAAGATTTAGTGTGTGTGTGTGCAAAACAGCCAAATAATTTCCATTTTAGCTCGTCTCTTATGGCCTTTTTAATATTAGCTGCATTATCGGGCACAGCTAATATCATCTTTTCTTCTAATCCCCACTCTTCTACTATCCTTTTTAGTTCTTGAGCTAGATTGGCACTTGCGTGACTAACATTTAGGGGAGCACATTCCAAATGAAGTGATTTCATCTCAAAGTCACTTGAAATGAAGTGAGCAGTTACTGCAATTAAGCTTTCATTGTTTATAGAGGTCCAACAATCGGTTGTGATGCAAACAGCTTTGACGGTTTCTATTAGTTCTTTAGTGGAATTATAGCAACTTTCATAAATAGCAGTTATCATCGTCTTTGAAATTGTATGCCCACTTTGAAGATCATAATTAGGGTTCTACGCATTGACAAAACATTTGAAAGCTTTGTCCTCCACTACACTGAATGGTTGCATATTTACTATAAATAGGGCTCTGCGAGTACTCGTATTCCGAGCTTCGAGCCGAGCTCGTCTCTTAAGCTCGAGATCGAAAGTTTTGTAGGGTCGTCATTTTCGAGCTTCCACTTAAGACTTAATGTACATAATAATCTATTTTTAAAACGAAATAGTAAGCATAGTCTATTCAATTTACGTAATATCAGCATTTCCACTTATAAATCATTAGGTTACTTAGCAAATTGTTAAAAATTAATTTCAATTTTCACATTAATAATGTAAGAGAACTTTAAAACCACTTTCTCCCGGTAAATGTATTCAATATTTTCTTCCATTTTGAATTATACTTGATTGAAGTTGTTTACTTCCTTGCCACGACAAAACAATGAGAATAAAAATAGCTAAGATTACTAAATAAATGAATGATTCTTTTTGTTATTTTTACATGGTCCCTTTCTAAAATAATAATTTATGTTAAATTAAAAATGTAATATCAAGAATATATTTTATCAAATATTTTCAAACCTAAGATATTTAAAACTCGTATTAAATAATACATTTAGCTACAAAACTAGCTCTAGTTTAGTCATTATTTAGTTATAGAATTGTTGGTTAACCTGTTTAAAATCAATATTGATATTATTTATTGCATTACATATTTTACCATACTTACATTTAAATTAAAAGATTTACTATTTCATATTGTTTGCTAGAAATATTATTTGTCATATTATTTTTAATTTTAAAGTATCAGCATTAACTTTTGTAGGTATTAAAAAATGAATTGAAGTAAATTTCTCACTAAAATAATGTTTAACTAGAGCCTGAACAATGTGCTTGTGCAACTGCGCACAAAGGAATGGAAATGGAACAGCAGACGTGTTCATGCACGATTACACTAAGGAATAATAAACGAGATACGAAACGCGTCAAACTTTAATGATTTTTACGTTTTCTTACACTGTAGTTAATGAAACATATTCTGGGAAAATGTTAGCTTATTAAAACGTCACTTTTATTAACTTTTTATCAAAACAGTGTATAAACACTCTACAATAATGTAAAGTGATAATTAAAGAAGCCAACCTGAGAGGATAGTTAGGTTAGGCATAGATATAAACAAACACACGTCTCTATTTTCTTTCTACACTTTTACACTTCCGACTTCTTCAAACTTCCACAGTTGCAAATTGTTATGAATTTTCGGAAATATTTATTTTCATATTAATGAAAAAGTAATATTCCCAAAAATTCAAACTAATGTGCAACTGTGGAAGTTTTTAAGAAGTGGAAAAGTTTAAGATTCAAATGGACATCGAAGTTTTGCAAATTTTTCTTCCAAGTAGTTCCATGTATGATCACCTCACCAGAGGTGCGCTACTGTAGTTATGGCACAGTCACCACACCGACCCCCCTTTCAGAGTGACCTTACATTCCACAGGCAGCCACCGCCCCCCTCTCCTCAATCCTTTCAATTTTCTTGCTTGCTACTCAACAAACGACAAGCCGTTATACTCTCCAAGGAGTGACGCCGAGTTTTGAACCGCAATCTCGGGGTTTTATAAAATGAAATCTAGAGGACAAGGGCTCAAATTCCTGTCAAAGTATAATTTTTCTGAGTTACCTTGGGAAATAATTATTTACAGTCAATTGTGACATTTTTATTTAGTTTGTTGATTATTGTAGAAATATATACAAACATCTTTTCTTCCCTGTATTTAAAAAAATATAGCCTTTTTGTTTTTCAGTGACATAGATTTTGGTCACTACTTACGCTAATTATGTAAATAAATGGTATAAGGAGGTTAGAATTTAAATAAGTGCACCACAATTTGTTTGTACAGAAGATAAAAAAAACCAAAGTGAAAATCACACTTTGTTCTTGGTAGATAGCCTATTTAAAAAAATTGGAAATATCTTCAAGAAAAATTAATGAGTTAGAAAAAGGTGGCCAAAGTTGGCGAAAATTTTCAATTTTTTAATTTTTCAATTTTTTAATTTTTTTTCGATTAAATATAATTTACATACTGTATGCCTACTTCACTTTACAAATAGGCCCTACTGTTAACTTTTTTCAAACACCATACTAACAAGAGCATTGTATTCTATAATCTAAAAAAATCCAAATTAAATAAAACTCGTTAAACCATGTTTGCATTTAAAATCATTAATTTATTATTATAATGGGATTATAAACCATCCAAAACCAAGTATTTTCTTTTTTATTGCTACGTTCAGAACACAGGTTATTAACGGCTTAATCTGATTGGGTAGAGATGAGGAAGGTAGCTAAGAGGAAATGAACCTGCATTTGCATGGAGTAAAGCTGGGAAAACCAGTGAGATAAATAACTTGTGGAAAACCTTTTAAAGTATATATACACACACACACATTTAACGGGAAAATGATCTACAGTTCACGCAGATGGGTAACTAAACTTTGTAAACTAATATTTACTTTGTCTCGACACCTCAGAGTGAAAATATTGTGATCGTCAAAAATTCGAAATCAAGATTTTAATAAATGTCGATGTTTCATAACCCCTGAAACCAAAAAAGTTGTTTCTGCAATGCCGTTTGTCTGACTGTTTGTACCTTGGCTTGGGCTACAACTGAAATCATTTTACCGATTGGGCTAAAACTTTGTATCTGGGGTTTTCATAAGGTCCAGAAATAATAGCTTTGACACACATGTCCACCCTCCTCTAAGTAAACTCTTGGATGCGCCAATGAATCTTAATATCTTCAAAATTAATTCTGCTCTATGTAGGAAAAGGTCTTGTTCGTCTATAAAACACAAATAAAACTATTTAGAGAAATAATTTTCATCTCTTCTTACAAAACCAATGTTATACAAATAGGTTATATCAATCAAGGAAACTGTCTATGCAAATGATTTATAAGGTAAACATAATCAATCCTACTCTATAAAAAAAACTTTTAACATAGATCATACAAATGCATCACAAGGAACATTTTCAAAAAACTCAGGTTTGAAGGTAATAGTAATAAAGTGAAAGACAGATAGTGTCAAGTCAAGGGTTTTACCTGAACAGGATATAAATGGGGTGAGGGAAGGGGGAGTAGCTTGGCTTACAAAAAAAGATGGAAAGATAAATAATTCCAAAAAGGGGATGGGAAGGAGAGGGAGAGGTGCTTCCGATGACAAAGCCATCTATGAGGAAACGCTGAACTTTTTCAACAGTATCATCATGTATGATAAAACATTATCTTATTCTCTATAATAATATGATAACTTCAAAACTATATTCTTGTATTTAATGTTTTATTTAATTTTAATTTAATCAAAATTACATCTTATTGTAACAAAATAAATATTAACTTGTAATTTTTTTTATTAATATTGTTCATATTAACTTTTGTTACGCCCTCTCTTTCTACCTCGTAGTTTAAGGCCACCGTAAACAACAAAACGAGGAAGAAAGGGCATAATCTAAACATGAAAAATAATATAAATAAATAAGAAACACAGAGCAGAGAGTTTGAGAAAATAGTCATTTAATATGTATTTTTAAACAACATTTAATGAACATAGTGGCCTCGACCATCCTAGTAGCAAAAGTATGTTGCGAACATAGATCGCAGGAAAACATTCTTCCAACAAAATCAATAAACAATATTAAATATCAATACTTGTTTAGCAAAAGAGATTATAAGTTTTACTACCCAATTATTCTTCGTTTTAACAATATAGACTGGGTTAATACCAAAAATAATAAATAATAACATTAACGAGTAATTCCCACAGCTAACCGCAAACAATGTAACCAAGGTAAATACTCACTATGACTCAAGACAACAAAACAAGAACATTTAAAGAGTCCGTGACGTTACGTCACACGAAAGTCACTCATTATATTCCAATTACTAAAGTCATTTAATTTAATTGATAAGTTCAATATAACAAAACACTCAGAGAATATTTACAATATAAGACATTTTCTTATTACCGTGTCCAAGGTTGCCATCCATCTTTGATAGCGATGAGTTCCAAATTTTCTCTTTGTGGTAGTGAAGATCCATGTTGACGTAGACAGGTTCTGTAGTCGTAGGTTGAAATAGAATATGGAGCACGAGCGTTCTTGATAGTCGAATTATAAGATGTTTCTCTTTTCATGGCGCAATCTAGTCTATCACATCTATATAACTATAATCTATCATCCGACTTCTGTAGTCGCATTTCTGTCCGTTTAACCATCCGTACTATATAACGATAGTTATAACGATAATAAAGTACATACTGAACTAATAACGTGAATACAGAACAAATCCCGTAGATACTGAAATCATCTCGTCAATACTGAACTCTTCACGAGCATAATAATTGAATTGATATGAACTTGAACTGAACGTGAATACAGAACAAATCACGTAGATACTGAAATCATCTCGTTAATACTGACCTCTTCGCGAGAATAATAATTGAAATTGACTGAACTTGAACTGAACGTGAATACAGAACAAATCACGTAGATACTGAAATCATCTCGTCAATACTGACCTCTACACGAGAATATAATTGAATTTGACTGAACACCTTTCTATAGCGATTATAAGTTATATACTGGTCTAGCTGCTTAGCACAAAAAGGGGGGTGGTAAGTTGCCAGTTGGTCAGTGACGCGAAAGGGGAGGGAAGTCACGCCACATCATGGGAAGTTCAGCGTGCAGGTCTCTGGTAGGTTGAACCGCTCGAACCAACGGTTTTCCGTCTTGAAATTTGAATCCTCATCAAACGATTGGCTTGCTACGTCAGAGGCCTGTAGCAAGCCCCGGTGAGGTCTGTGACGTCATCTTCCCCTGACAGATGGCGATCATGAACTTGCGAGCGCCAGTTTCTAACTTGACGGTATGATGTACGCATCGAGTGCGGGTGCACTCGGTACAGTTGCCCCACTCGCCGATTTAGGATGTTTTATTAGCCAGCGAGCTATCTTCGGTGTCCAGGACAACAGATCCAGGGGGTACGTTTACTTATTGAATTATTAGTAGAAGTTGATTTTGTATTTTGTTGAAGGAGTATAGTGAAGAAAGAGATAGTTTATTTTAAGGACTGTTTTAGGACTGGAATAACAATAGAGAAGATTAATATTGTTTTCAGCTATTTTCTGTAGTTTCTTGGGGCGGGTAGTATGATAGTTCAGGCGGATTGGTAGAGATGGGAATAGAAGTAGCATTACACCTTTGTAATGTTACACTTTACAAGTTAAATATAACACAAAAAACCGCATGTTGTTATTATGTATAGTTTCTGAGAAATAGTCTATATAACTCTATCGTTCTTATATATTAGGTGTCCATCCGAATCTTAAGAAGACATCAAGATAGAAGTGTGTTTTGTTCCTATCTAGGCCTAACCTAACTATCCTTTCAGGTTGGCTTCCTTCACTATCACTTAATTTACATCATTGTACAGTGTTTCTAGACTGTCTTGTTATACATTTCCAAGCCATCATGCAATTATTCATTTTATTAACTTTTTTTTATAGTTGTTAGTCTAATTTTAAAGTCCTTAAAGACATAAGTGTTGAAACCATTTTAATTATTTTTTATTAGATTTTTATTTGAGTGTTGTTCTTATTTTTAAATTGTGTTTTATAAGTGCTATTTCTAATTTAAAAACTGATATTTCATTTAACTTTTTATTTTTCAAAATTATTTACTATTTATAAAAATGAGTGTCATTCATCTTTTAAGAACATGTGTTTAAATATACTTTCTAACATTTTAAAATTACGAATATACAATACTCAAACTCAACTTGAACTCGGGAGCTTTTAGAAATACTCGACTTGAATGAAAAATCCCAAGCTCGCAGACCCCTAACTGTAAACAATTTAACTAACTGTTCATCAACTATCTTCTTGCTACTGATCATTAGTTTTTTAAGAAGAAACTTTAAAATAAAACCTTGCTGTAGTTTAGATGGATTTTATGTGTTTACTGGAAATTCTTGAGTACGCACAAGGGATGGGTGTTGATGTGGTGAAACTATTGTTGGTCATTTCTGTTGTTGTGTTGGAAGTTGTTTTTTCTCTAATTGGTTTATCATTTTCAGCTGATGGCATAATCTGCATAAAAAATCACCAAATTATATATATAATGTGTTATTGTTAGAAAAATATCAAAATAATTTAAAATATAAACCTTACTACACAATAATTAAGCGTCTTCTAAACAGACACATGCTACATCTTAACATAAAAAAGATTTTTATGTAATATACACACTAAGCTTACCTAGCTGTATAAGTCACCGGTCTATTTTCATGATGCGGTACAGGCAAAGCCACTGTTGGGTGCTTAGTTTGGATGTGCTTTCTCAAATTGCTAACAGAGGTTTTATACGACAGTTTTTGTTTACACATATCAAACTAAGCAAACTCTCGATCTATTACAGTAAAAAAATTCCACATCTCATTTTGCATTTGATGTCATTCCCGCTCATTAAAAAAATCTTTGTCTACAAAGTACAAATAATGTGTATTCTTGTTCAAATATAAGTCTAAATTCTCGTCACTAAATAATTACCCAGGTCGTTGCTAAACTGAAATAAATTCACTTTTTGAATCAACGGTGAAAGAACAACAATTACTTTAAGAATGAATAGTATACTTTAGAAAATGTAAATTACCATATGTTTGTTTCGGTTGCAGTTTATCAAAGCAAAGACTGCCAATGTCCGCCCCTGCTGGTCACAATATTGTCAACAGAATGAAGTGTGAACATGAACAGATATTTTGTCAACCAATATCAAAGATAGTATTAGCTGCTGTCAGAGTAGGCGAGTTCAATCGAGTATCGAGTATTTCTGCGTATTGGGTATTTACTTGAATCGTCCCATGACAATCGGTTGGAACTTGGAATGAAAACTAATTACTCGGGAGTTTGGCGGCTTGCAATGGAATTCTATACTTAAAGGCCTGACATAAGCTCTTCCTGTCGGCATTGACATTTACAATTGACATACAGCTACCTAATCTTCAGGTTTCATGTTGCCTGACTAATGTACAGTCAATACTAAAGTATGCATTTTAAGAAGTTTCATGCAATTGAAAAAAGGGTAAAGCAAAAAATTTTATTTAATATTTTATAGGGAAATGTTATGTAATTTGGGTAAAATTAGTGGTTCAACAAACATTATGTTAAACTTGAGTACTAATATTAAAACTTATTTGACGTACTATGAGAAACTCTTGTAATTGTGTAATTTATTCAGTGATCTGTTTTCCTACAGTTAAAATTTATGTGACATTAAAAATGAACATAATATAATGGTGAATGGTTTAGAAAATGTTTGGAATGCAGGTCATATATTATATTTTTGTAGTGTTATTTTATTTTAAATACCGTAGAAAAATAGTAGATGAACTATAAGTTTATTAGAAGCAAATAAACTAATTTTAATATAAAGGAATAAAACTCATAACCACAACACTGAGACTTAACATTAAATCAATAGATGCTAGAAAATATTTAATCAATTATTATATACACACACTCTAGATTAGACTATAGGGTGATTAGGATCATCAACGCATATTAAATATTTAGGTTTATTTATATTTTTCTATTTTGTTACTTATTTTAATTTATAATTTGCGATTTTGAGGAGAGGATTACCGAAAAAAGAATACATTTTTTTAGCCTACTTTTAAAAAGAATCCTAAATGTGAGTCGCTTAATATGCTCGTTTTTTTGATTTTGTTCTTAACAACAAATATTTTGTGTTGAAAACTCATGTGAATGAAACATTTAAACCATTAAAGTCATTTTTACATAGCAATCTGATACTGTTTTTGAAAAATGAGCTCTACGAGATCAAGTGTTTTAAATACAAATAACATGTAAAACATGCAAGTCAATAAGGTCGATTCTCAATTAGCTGGTAGAAAATAAAAGAATGACAAGGACCGCGAAGCGAATATTTACTCGAGTGTCTAAAAGAAGCAATACTTGCTCTGTAGCTAAAGTTACTGTTGCCATCTGATGCAAGTATCTCTATCACACCGATACTTTTGAGACCGAGTCAATGGGAGTAACGGTGGTCAAATGGTATTGGTGAAATAATCACAGGTCAGTGATTTATCGCCCATCTTTATAAATAATATATTATTTTGAATGTTTCAAACTAACGGTATTTAAATCTTGTATTAATAAATACATTTAACTACAAAAATAGCACTAGTTTAGTTACAATTTAGTAAGCGGATCGTCTTGGTTAAGCTGTGCTGATCAACACGTCAATAAATATTTTATCAAATTTACTACATTTACATAAAAAAAAGCATTTACTATTTCATATTGTTTACTAGAAATATTATTTTGACTGTCTTATATTTTATTTTAGAGTTTGAACATAACCTTTGATAGCATTAAAAATTAAATTGAAATAAATTTCGCAATAAGATCATTTCTATCAAGAGCCCATGTGCATGTGCAATTACGCATAGAGGAATGGAATTGGAAAAGAAGACATGATCATATGCAATTATTACACTGGACTATTCAACAAAATATGAAACATTTCAATCATCTGTTTGTGATTCTTATGTTTACTCATAGGGTAAATAAAGTTAGGGAAGTATGTTTTGGAAAAATAATAGATCATCAAAACGTCAATTTAATAAACTTTTTTTTGTGAATATATAATATATCTCTATAAGGAAAACCTCTTTTCGCTTTATGAGGTAATTGTATATATTTGTCTATATTGAAATTATAAATAAATAATACAAATTATAATTGTATATATTGAAATATAATACATAAACTTTTTTTGTTAGTGTAATTTTAATGTCTTTAAAGATGAGGCATTTAACTATTTAATTATTTTTCTATATTTTTATTTGAGCACTGTTCTTATATTTAAATTATCTATTTTTAAAGTGTTTTTTCTAGTTTGAAAACAAATATTTCCTTTTTTTTTTAGTTTAATTTTTCATAAGTATTTACTATTAATTTTATAAAAATGAGTCATTCTTATTTAAAGGACATTGTGTTGTTTTCATATTTGTTTTTAAATTCCAAATTTTAAAGATGTGATATTTATATTTTATGTGTGTTTTGAGTGGTCACATTTTAAAACTATGAATATATTTGAACACTGCAACTTTTTGAAATATTCGGCTCAAGTTCAACTCGATTGAAAAACCCAAAGCTCGCAGACCCCTATTCAAATATGAATTAAAAATCATATAAAAATAGGTGTTTTACATAAATATTTAACATAATCAGCTACAGGCATGAATGATAATCTTGGTAGCTCATTTAATAGAATAATTGCTAATAAATCCAAAGGATTTAAATTCCTGTATAGTTGTTATTTTACTAATGAAACCTTTCTAAACTACCTTTTATAACAGTAATTAATGAAATCAGCGTATAAGCAAACATATTACCTGCACAAGCAACCAGTCATTACTATCCTACTTTGTTTACTTTCATTATTTTCCTTTCATTCACTCTCATGCTGTTATCTCCACTCATCTCTTTTTTTGTTCTCCCTTGCACTATTTTTACGTCAGCTCCATCACTCTCCTTGGGATTATTTCCTTTTCTATCCTCATTACATGACCATACTGTCTCACCCTTGCTTCCTCTACCATCTCATGTATTCCCCAGACCCCAACTCTTGCCTGTGCAACTTCATTCTTAATCCTGTCGCTTCTTGTGTCAACTAGCATGCTCCTCAAAAACTTCATACCCTTGGCCCCCACTTTAGTGGTCTCTCTTACTGTCCAAGGAGTTGAACTCATAATAAAAATAAACAAGATCATCAATGATGATATCAGGGTTCAAATCCCATCTGGAAGTATTGGGGATCTTTTCCCCATTTTCACTTCATGCTAATGCAGGTGCACTTTATCATCCCTCAATTAAATGAACAATTTGTAAACAAAGGCTATAATGTTAATAACATTTGGGCATTAACTTTTGTTTTTAGCTACCTGTTTGTTTTATAATTTAATTAAATTTTAGCTCATAGAATTTGGTAACCCTAATCTTAGGGCTATTTGAGAAATATTATTGTAGAAATATATCAAGCAACTCATCAATAAGTCAACTCATAGGTTACTTTGAAAAGTTGCACACGAACAAACCTTATCATAAAAGATAGATTATACTAAAATGTAGGTGCATTGAGAATAAATAATCTTTCCTCTTCTTTTTTGATCCATCTGAGTAGTTTGTTGACAGCATTAATAGCACTGTGTTTGGTGACCAAGGGCTCAAAGGTCACGTACAACTCGAATCCAGAGGTCACCTGCAATATTCATTAACAGCATGGGAAACAAAATATATAACTACACACTTTACATTATTATACTAAGGTTATTTTGAATAGAGCACTGGTATGGATCGTGGCTGAAAGTAGGAGCCCCTGGGTTATGCTGAAGTAAAACACTAACAAAAGTTAAAACTATTTTCTTATCACTAAATTCCCTATGTTTTTCAAGCAGCATATATTGAAGAAAAGATATATACAATTCAATTTTTTATCAAACTAAGTGTGAAGTTTTGTATCTTATGTTTAAAATTTTATATCCATTACCGTTTCCAGCCTATGCTCTGGATCAGTTTTTTATTTAAAGCCATATATTTATTTCCACTACCGTCTTGCTAAGTCTGTCGTAGCTTCATATGACTTATAATCCAACTTAAGATTAGGACAAGCACAACATCTAGTTCTGAAAATTGAAAAATGATACCTGGACACGGGAATGAACCGGGACCTTTGACTTAGTATGCCAATGCTCTAACCACTTAGCTATCCAGGATTCGTCCCATGCTCAGGGTCATTTTTCCACTCATATTTTAAGGCAGAACCTATGATGGACGTGCGAAAATCGTCGGCTACAACGTGTGTGATTATATTAATATCACGAGCTATCAGATAACGCAGCCATCTTCAACTTGGTAGTTGGCTTATTGCAGCCATTTGTACAACTATTATAATTGTACAGGATTCATATTAAGAATCAAATAGCCAAAGCTATTATTTATGCTTTTAGTGAGGATTACTCCATCTAGATATCATATTCTGAAAATTTAAAAAAGACACCTGGATGGCTGCGTTATCTGAAAGCTCGTGATATTAATATAATCCCACTCTTGTAGCCGACAATTTCCGCACATCCATCATAGGCTCTGCTTAAATATGAGTGAAGAATGACCCTGGGCATGGGACGAATCCTGGATAGCTCAGTAGTTAGAGCATTGGTGTATTAAGACAAAGGTCCCTAGTTCGATTCCTGTGCCCAGGTGTCATTTTTCAATTTTCAGAATATGATATCTAGCTGGAGTAATCCTCACTAAAAGCATAAATAATAGCTTTGGCTATTTGATTCACAAAATCTAGTCCCCGGTTGTTAATTTATCAATAATAAATTTTTCGGCCATGCTGGGAATCAAACCCTTAGACACACTACCAACTGAGCTAAAGTGTCAGATTAACTTCTGTTTAAAACAAGATTATTTAAGATTGATGGGGAAATAAATCTTTTGTCACTTCACAACCCTTTTTAAAGGGGTAATAAAACATGTTTGAATCAGCGTGTATAATTCGTTCACTTTTTCGTCCATCCTAAAACCGTACTATTTTAAACTTTCAGTTAAATGTCCCAAATTAACAAATATTCCAGTATTTTTATTAAATTACTAACAGACACAAAAACACATTTTAAAAGTTTTGCGTGACCAAGATAAGTGTGCTGGTTATCCCTCCTACCTCCTAACTATACACTAAAAGATACAATGACAAAAAATGTATGAAGGAAGAACATTTAAAAAAATGATAAAACTATATATTTATTAACTCAGAAGTTAAAAGTTTTCCTTAAATAATTAAAATCAGAACACTGTTGATCACCGATTCACTCAACAGCTGCCTAGAACACAGTGGTAACAATTTCCGCCACCTATCCATCACCTGCCAATAAAAATAAAGGTGCATAACTAGTACAATTAGACACCCAATCTGGAGAGAGAATAGGTTAGAAAACGAACATAAGATCTTAGGTGAGTACTTGGAATAAAACAGAGCCTTACTATATAACTAGATATGTTACTCAAACTAACCCATGCAAGAAGAGTCTCTTTGTCCAACTGTTGATGAAGTAGTTTAAGGGGTCTGGACGCAGCATGCAAGCGATGGTGCAATGCCTGGTAAAGCCCCAACAATCTCTCAGTTTCCTCTGCTGTGTGATACGGGGGCTCTAGGCCGGGACTCCAGAACTGTGCAGTCGACTTGCACTTATACAAGAAGTGCCTCATTTCTGGCACCCCCACTTGAGACGCCAAGAAACTCGGCCTATTCATGGACTCGTTTATGGCTTCCAAACAATTACCTCGTCTAAGTTTCTGCAAAATAGATTGAACAAATATCAAAGTGTCGCATAAGCTAATTAAAATGAGTTAAATATTTTAAATCATTTATTTGTATAGCTCTCAAAGAAAAATGTTAGCAATGATTTTATTTTCAAATTAAGTTCCAAGCATAGAAATTATGTTAAAATAATTGTCTACACAACCTAATTTTGATTTTGACATTGCAAAGTTAATTGAGGGAGCTATTTAATAAATTAGAATATGTCTAGCTGCATTGGCGTGATTGGTTTTTATTCTGGTTTCTAGCAAAGATATAATTTACTAAAAAAAACCATACACGTACACAACCTACTGTAACCAGAACCTATTTTTAATTCATCCAATATTGCTCACATGACATAAAGAAAGTTAGGTGTCATATGAGGATAATAACATTCATATTCAAGTCGCTCACAGGCAAGTACTGGTATTATATTGTACAAAGTTAAAAGACAAGTATGTATGAACATTTCCTTTAGGCTTTTTTAGAAATGATGTGACGTCAGAAGCTGTACAAGCATGACGTGATAATTCTTCACCACAAGTCGAGAATAACATGTTTTTTTTTAAATATTGACTGAACTACAGTAATATTTTGTATTTTCCACCAGAAAGAAGCAAAAGTTTATTAGTCCTGAAACCTGTTTTTTTAAACAGCAAATCACTTAACTATATTAATTTGTTAAAGAAATATTTAATGTACCTCTAAATATATCCAGTAAAATAAAAACTCGGTTTACTTTTAAAAACAAGTCTATAATCAATAATTACTCTCATTATGAATGTTGTATTTAAATATAGGTATAGTTTTAAGGCTTTATTAAGACGAACATAAATATTATATTTAAAAATGATATCAAACACAGGTGTTATAAACTTTTTGGAATTTTTTTTGACAACTAATATTTTTCATTATAGGATCATCAAAGTTTGATTTGCCAAGCTCTTTTCCAAATTCCGGGATACTTCACAGGCCTAGTTTCCTTACCTCAACAATCTTCTGTTTGGCCTCTGACAGGATGAAAAAGACATCTCTGTCAACGGTGAGAAGGAGAAGGCAAGCCTGACAGTCATAAGACAAATAAGACACATGTCCATGCAGGAACCCGCTGTAAATATTACAATATGTAAGATATCAATTGTATATGCCCTTGTGTATCATTTCAACAATATTTATTACACTGTTGTGTGACTTTTTTCTTGTTTTTTTTATTTTTTCAAATAAGAAGAGCATGTGTCTTTTTGACATCACTTTGCCAAGTAAAGCTAAAGGAACAACAATTATCTCAACTAGAGTACCAGGGGGTACTGTCCGAAAAGTAAAGGGAAGGAAGGGAGGGAGACCAGCTCAATAGTTCAGTGTTGGTTTTCAAGGACAGATTTGGTGGGCTTTGTTTATCATCAGTGTTGCAGTGCGGCCATGCCAGGTGTAGTGAGACGCTTCTTTTCTGTAATACTTTATCTAGCTCCGCATCTTACAACTTGTTTGGGTAATGCACTAATACACTAATTATGCTAATATGTTGGGGATGAGAAGGCCTAATTTAGAGTAAGTGTACCCACATTGGCGTGGAGAGAGCATGGGAAGCCATTTCGAGAAAACCACTCTTAGTACACCCAAATGGGATTTGAAATTCGATCTTTCCATAATGAGCAGTCCTGTTTATTGCAAGAGTGACGTCTAAGACCCAGGGTGGGCAACCTTGTCACCAATTACCACAAGTGGCGAATTTTCCATAAGTGTGTGTTAGGAAAGTATCTGTTTTTTGCTTATTTTAAAGGTATAAAATGGATCACATGATATTTTAGTATTTTCACAGATATTAAGGAGTTTTTTTGGGGTTTACATTAAAAATCACGATTTCTACTTTTACACATTACAATATTTAAATTTAAATTTCGACTTCTATAAATCAATTCTTTGTTTTCAGAATTCAGTCTTTGAAAGATTTCATGCTAGGTCCAAGCAAGGACATTAATACATATGGACCCTGCTACAAGCGGTCATGTTTGGCAAAATTACATCTTCTTTATTTTTATTCCCTTCTTATTTGATAAATGATAGTAGTTTAGCCTTCTATAACGACATGTTTTGGTGTTATTATTGTTTGGTCTAAACATAAATTGATAATCAATTATTTCTTTATTGCTATTTGTAAAACTCGAAGGTAATGATATTGAGATATCGAGTTTGACATTACTAAGCATGTTTTATGTGTATTTATATTTGATTTTTCTTCAAATATGTTAATAAATAGTTAAATACACAATATGAATGAACAATTTAGACAGTTTTATTCTAATTTATTTAATGAATACTAATTCAACTTGTATTTATGTAAATAATAATAATAATAATAATATTTAGCACCGCGTCTTACTACCCGTTCGGGTTATACGCTTAAGTACTAATTACACTAAAGGATTAGGAATTGGGAGGGATGAATTTAGAGGAAGTGAACCCGCATTTGCGTGGAAGGAGAGTGGAAAACCATTTAGGAAAAACCACCCTCAGTTCACCCGACCGAGATTCGAACCTCGATCTCCCCGTCCTCGGCGGTTGAGCTCAACACGACTAGCGCGTTAGCCAACTACGCCACCGAGGCGGGTTTATGTAAATAATAACATCACTTTCAGCAAATAATATCATCGCTTTTTGGGAAAAATAGCACCACTTTTCCCCTCAAAATAACCTCACCTTTCACATGTCTCTAATAATTAATATAAATTAGCCATTTCTGAAGAAGTTGGAGCCGGAATCAGACAGTAGAAAAATAAAGAAGTCAAGAGTCGAAAGTTTGCCCTCCACAAGTCTGGTGCCTCTGTCGGCTACTGACCACAGTCAGACAAGTCAAATATGAAACATCTTTTACATATAAATAGTATATTTTTAAAATAAAGTTAGGAAAATCAATATTTTATTTTAAAAAAATTAATAAAATTAAATACAATAATACCCTTTTGTAAGTCTTTTTTATAATAAGCGAAGTTAGGATAAAAATTAATTATAAGCCCCGAGCATCATTAAGAAATCAATAAATGGAATGGCTATACCTGGAATCAAACTTGGGAAGGCAGATAGGTGTCCAACTCTCAGCTGCCTTGAACGACTCAGATGAATTGATCAAGTTAAAGATGAGGTGTAAGTCAGCTGGATGAATAAAGTACTTCTTCATTCGAACAAGTGTAATTAGTTGATTATTTGCCATTAATATAGCAAACACAAGATTCTGAAATAATGAATACAAATATCAGTATTTTAAGGTCCCCAAAGTAATCATGCTGTTTATATGGTGTTAGAGGTACAATGCTGTACCTTCAAGTAATTTTTTTTTCAGCGTGTAAACACCCTTGAAAAATAAGAAAACTTGGAAAAGTTTGTTTTTTTTGCATCGCGTCTTACTACCTGAAGTTATATACAGTCAGAAAATTTGTTATGATTGAGAAAAGTTAGGAAATTTTTAACATTTCACTTGAATTTTCAGGTGTATTTGCAATGGTTTTCAAAATATGAGATAGACAAACATAGCCCAAAGCAAACTACTAGTTTTATCTCCAATTCAAGATATTTTGCAAAGAATACTGATATTAAGTTTTGTCTAGAATAATTCATGTTTTGATAATTTAGGCTTGCGTGTAGAATACTGGAAAAATGCATATTTGTTGGTCTATAAAACCAGGAGAAATCAGTGAATTTCAAAACTTAAAAAGTGTATCAACCTCGATTTAATCAGGTTAATAGTTTTTTAGGGTGACAATATTTTATTAGAACAGCATTTATCCAATCATACCAGCTTCATATCACGATATCTGGTTTTACTGCAAAAGGTAAGTTGCAGTAGACTGAACTGTTACTGTTCAAGCAAACCATTTACAAAATAGTATGTTTTTTAATTCATAATAGCATACATACACTGAGTTTGCACTCAATAAAAGAGCTACATGAACACAAACAAAATATAAAATATAAGAAATAATATTAATTTTAAAATAAAAAATGGAAAATTAAATAGTAGATACATTTGTGACAAAGTGTTGTATAAGAGTAAAAGATTAAATATGAAACTCAAGATTAAGAAAAACTAAAGAAATAAGTTTTACAGAAATATATAAGATCTCTTATTACCTATTAGTCTTATTTTTTAATTAAACTATAGTTTAAAAAATTAACTCATACGCAATCATGTGCTATTAATTTGTTGAAACCTTGCAATATGTGTTAGAGAAGCCAAGATCAACATTTCCGAATGGAAACGATATCACCATCTTTGTCATTTACTTCTATGTGAAGCAATATAAATTAAAACCAACTTTTATTTTCCCACAAGTCTGCACTATGGTCTGCGTGATAGAATCCCTGACAGAAGGGACCAAGGGCAGACACTTGACAGCCCCAAGAAGGAACGCCGGTTCGCATTCCATAAAGTTAAGGAGGTGATCGATAAGTCTTTCTGTCCCGGTCAACAACCGCCTGAGGTCGTAGTTCCGCCTCTGCTCGTAAATCCTGGTGAGCTGAGATGAGGTCAACACACTCACCACCTGATTGTACACATATCTGGAAAAGCATATCATAAGTTTTCATTTTATCAACAAGCAATGATTCTGCCTTTAAAGAGTGCACTAAGATGGCTGTCTTGAGAGGTGGCCACCATCTAGGATAGTTTCCGACAGCCGTGTTGAGAGTCATGGTTGAATATTTAAAAGAGAGAACTATCAGGATGTTACCCACTCCCAATTAACGCTAACAATTAACAATCTAGAATTAATTGATCAAATAGAACAAGATTAAATATACATAGTATATCAGAGTATATGAGAGTGAAAAGAATGTATTAGGATAAAAGGAGTTGTGTTAAAACCGAGAGTGGGAGGATGGAGTGGTTCCAAATAAAAAAATTGAGTGAAACATGAGAGTGCCCTCTCACCACTACTATTTGAAATGGTCATGGACAAAGTGGCAGGAAAACTTCGGGGAGGAAAGAATGAAAGTAATGATGTTTGCTGATAGCTTGATGGTATGGGGGGAGAAGGAAGAGGAAGTACAGGAACCGCTACAGGAATGTAATGAGTAAGAAAAAGAGTGTGGAATGAAATTTAGCATTACAAAGTATGAAGTGATGGTAATTACAAGGCAGAGAATAAGGCCTAAAGCTATAAAATTGGATGGAGCAGAGCTGATAAAAGTACAGAACATAAAATATCTTGGAAGAGTGATTGAGACGAAAGGTGTAAGTAAAGAGGAGCTAATGAGAAGAGAACAGTAGGGAGAGTTGTTATATAGGTGTGTAAGAGAACTGTTATATAGAAGAGAAGTGCCCTTGAAGTGTAAATAAGTGTTGTACAGGGTGTACTTTGTACCCATTGTCACACATGCAGCAGAAACATGGACAATGAATGTAAGAGAGACTAGGAAAGTGTAGGCCATGGGAATGAAGTATGTGAGGATCATGTTAGCTGTCACGAATAGAAACAAGATTAGGAATGAAGTTATCCGAGAAAGAGTGAAGGTACAGGGAGTACATGATATAGGAGAGGAAGCAAGACTGAGATGGTATGGGCATGTAATGAAGATGGAAAAAGAAAGGATGCTAAAGAAAATGATATAACTGAAGTATGTAGGAAAAGGACTGCAAGGGAGGCAAAGAAAGAAATAGGAAGAGCCAGTAACAGAAAGTGTGCAAGTGAGAGGTTAAAAATGAAAACAAACGATTAAAGGAAGAAGAACAGTGGAAGAATAGAAGAAGATGGAGGCATTTTACAAAATTGACCTGGCCACAGATTGGAGACAGTTGAGGATGGTGGTGATAATGATAAGTATAACAGCAGGGCTTGAAATACTTGACTCACTGGCCCAAAATACTCAAATAAAACAGGGACCCTGATTGAATGGGTTTAGTTTATTATGTTGTGATAGTGACTGATCAAAGAGGAAGCTGATGCCTTGATGAGTGATAGAAATATTATTATTAGCACCGCATTGTTTTTAATTTTCTCTTCAGCTGAATGTTGGTTTATTTCCTAATTAAAAACCCTGCTCATAACTTTCATTTTAAATGAAGTTGTTGAATGTATCTAAAAATGTCACTAGCACTGTTTTTTACAGTTCCAATTTTTGGCTTCGATTCTGAAATGTTAACCTTGATTTTTTTGACTCTCAATTCATCAAATTTATAATTTCAATCTTTTTTGTGTATCTCTTTTTCCCTATATACAAACTCATAACAATAATATTTTAGTTATTAATTTACACATCGTACTGTAGTGTATTTGAAAAAAACAACAACTAAAGAGTGTAACTTAAACAGTAAAAAATAACTAAAAACTGTAAATATCTATTTAAAAAATCTCATGTTTGATTTCTGGAAGATAACTAGAACACAAAGGTCATGTTGAGTATATTTACAATTTATTGGTACTAAAGTAAAATGCCAAAAAAAAAGAAAAAAGTGGCAATTCAGAATACTGGTGTTTTGTTTCCATTTAATGGGATTTGGGAGATAAAAATTGAGATATTGAAAATTATGATATTAAGATAGACATTATTCTCTATTATTTTGATACATTAAGAAACAAGAGTATCAAGGAATTGAAATTTTTTTATGACCACATCTTACTATCTGTTTAGGTATAAGTATATGCATATATGATAATAACTAATGGGGTAAAGATGAGGCAGGAAGTATTTTAGAGATAGCCTAACCACAATAGGGTGAAAGGAGAGTGGGAAACCATTTAGGAAATACCATGATTCGAACCCCAATATCCAGTCATCGGTAGGCCAGTCTAACACAAAGAGTGACACAGTTAAACAATTCGGATACAGAAGTGGGTAATCGAGGAATTTAATTTGACAACCTTAGTACGGTATTACTTATCAATGGGTGTTGAAGACTAGTTGCCCAGAAATCTAGCAAGAGACTACTCACGTTAGCTGTAGAACTAGTTGGGCCACACTTTCAGAAGTGCGCGATACTGACACCAGGATGATTGGCCCTTTGATGAGAAACACAAATCTTGAATTTCCTGCTTGAATGGATCTAATTGTATCTTGGGATGCTTGTACAAAGGACACAAGGGCTTGCATCACTCCAAAGATAGTTACTAACTTGTCCTCATTTCCATATCTGAAATCAAACTAGTTATTAAGATTTTTCAGAATAGAATAATGAACACTTTAGCAGCATTATAAAGATTCGAGGGTGTTCACGAACAATTACTAACCCCCTCAAATATTTCAATAAGTAGATCAATACCTTTTCCCATTAATTGGTTAATGTATAGATGCTATTTATGACATGGTTCAAACTGTCATAAACAAATGTTAAGCTATAGATTTGTAAAAAATTACAAAATCACTGTTTTGTCACAGAGTATGAAGTAAGCCTAAAGCCGAATGATAATCACCAAGTTTTGTGATATTTGTGCAAATCAAAAATACCTGAGCCACATTTTCATGGTATCGGGAACTCTGATAATAATAATTATTATTATTAGCACTGTGTCTTACTACCCGTTCGAGTTATACGCAAACTCTGATAATTGCAGCCACACATTCATCAATTAATTTAAATTAAGTATGGTAAAGATTTATTTACTGCTTGGTACAAGAAAGTAAATTAATTGAATTAAACTATTTAAGAGAGAAGTTAGGGACTATGTGGATTTAATAAACTTCAACAAGAGGATAAAAAAATAATGCATAAGATAATCCCATCATTTTTTTTGGAGCAAAAGAGTAATTTTTGGCTTAGTTAAAATAATTTTGTTTTGTTCAGTTTAGAAATCATATGTACATTTTTGCTGGTGTGACGAAAGAGAAAGGAATTATAAAAGTACGTATGGAAGGACCGAAATTTATACCACCGGTTATATTAACTATTCATAACGCATTCATTATGACTATTTGTATCTTCTTCACAAAAACAATGGTTCTTTATTGTTTGAAAGTTGAGATATGTCATAGAGTGTAAATTTAATGTGAATTTTTTACACTTTAGTGCTCCACACTAAGTGTCAAGATCGTAAAGTTATAAAAAGAAAATAACATTTCTAAATTAATATAAAGAAAAGAGTGGTGAAATAATAATTTATTATTATTATTATTATTATTATTATTATTATTATTATTATTATTATTATTATTATTATTATTATTATTATTATTAAATAATAATAAATAATTATTATTATTATTAAATAATAATAAATAATAATAATTATTATTATTATTATTAAATAATAATAAATAATTATTATTATTAATAATAATAATAATTATTATTATTTATTATTATTAATAATAATTTATTATTATTATTAATAATAATTTATTATTATTATTAATAATAATAATTTATTACTATTATTATTGTTGTTGTTATTATTATTGTTATTGTTATTGTTGTTGTTATTGTTATTATTAATTACAGAAAACTTATGTTTTAAAATAAACTTTTGGCTATTTCAGGTGCAAACAATTTTGTACCAAACTGACCTAGAGTAAATCGGTTTACCAGCTGCACTCAAAATAAAAACATGTTTCTTTTTGCATTTCCAGTCTGGGTTTTGCCAATGTTCTTCATCAGAATTAGCTCCCCCTGACGTTACCGTTGTCATAGCATCTTCATTGGATGTGAGGCTTGTTTCACTCAAATGAGATGTCACCTCTTCCTAAGATTAAAAACAAACAAACATTTCAATAGTTAATTATTTTAAGTGTTCTTATAGACTTTGTGCATTAACACCAATAACTTTGGGTATAGATTTGAAATAGCCAATGAAACTTGGAAACATGGTTAGAATAATCATTTTATTATTAATTTATTACAAATTGCCTTTTTTACTAAATGGTTATCTTGATAAGGGTTTTTTTTTCATGTAGGCCTATATTGGGTGTTATTGGTTAAATTGGCTGTTGGGATTAATCAGAAATATTTCCACTCACTTTTATCTAGGCTAGGTCAGGTCGATTATGCTGAAATTATTCTAAGTCCCTTTAAGTTTTGGTCTAAGTTTATATCTCAAAAGATTGACTACCTGTATTCATTAAAACCCTTTTTAAGGCAACCTAGGCCAGAGATGGGAAACCTTCAGCCTTTTGAGATTTTTGGTCCGGCCTTTTCACAGATTTAGTCCATTATATTTCTTCATTGTTTATATATTAGACATTCTCAGGCAGTGTGTGATTTAAATGATTTAGATTTTTTTTAAAGTTATTTAAAGTATTAGGTAGAAAAAATTAACCCTCTCTTATCAATCTAAGATTGGGAAAAACTAGACTATCATATTACAAATGTGTCCCTAGAGACCACTATAAGCGCTCAATACGTCAGCTTGATTCAGAAACATATGTTTAGTTTTGCATATGTGTTGCTAGAACCCAACGCCATGCTTAATTTGTCTTGTCTTGTTTTGGCACAAGCTACGTTTGTGAATCAACGTTTACACATAGGGTTCAAAATCAAGACGTGCTTGATATTACAAATGACTTTAACTTACACTCACGAGGAAGATCAAATGAAGCTAATGACAACAATGCTGGAAGCAGATATCCGCTTCTTATCTATCACCAAGTAATCTAAAATAGTCATTAAGTTATGTATCAATTTGTTTAATTAATGTAAAGCTTATATTCCTACAATATTATGAAATAAAGCGTTTTATAAACTGTTGAGATGTTTAATTGGTGGAACTCTATTCTTAATTTTTTTTTATTAGATTTTATAGCCCTTATTACATGATGATATATTTTTTAATTCACTTGTACAATACTTATCTATAGTTGACTTTCGGAATTGACCCAGATTTAGGAGGAATAGATTTGAGAAAATTTATAATTCATTTATCCTGTGTTTTTTTTAATGTTCCTCTCTAATACATGAATCTATAGTGAATATTCTATGACTTAGGTGTTTATATTATTTTTCTTTTTTTTCTAATGATGTAAAGTAAGTTAACTGTCTTTTTTCACTTAGTAAAAATAAGTATATTTTGTTTGTAAAAAAAAGTAGCCTACCTTGAGTGTGCAATATTTTGTGCACCACCCTCAATTTTTATTAGGTGGGCCTATTATAAGTTACCTACTAGACCTATAAACTAGAAAAAAGTAATTTGCAGAACTTACATTATACAGTGTGGTGTTCAATATAGGCTAGATTAATTTTCTCAGATACCGTTATGGTTCTGGGGTATTTTCCCTGGAGTTTCACGCTGGCTAAATGGCCTTGGTGTTATGTCCCCCTCATCCCCCTCAAATATTTGTATATGATCTTACTAGCCTACCCATTCAAGTTATACACCTAGGTCCTATGTTTTAATTATTGTATACTAATGAGTTAGTGGTAGGGAAGTGTAACCGCATTTGCATGAATACTGAAAACCATTTAGGGAAAACCACCGTCAGTACAACAAAGGGTATTTGAACACTGAAATACCTTTATACAGTTTAGTATATTGTGACAGGGGTGCAGAATATGTCCGAATGCACGAACGGGGTTCGGGGGAAATTAAAGCAGTCCTGGAGAAATTTGGGGTAGGGGAAAGTCCAACAATTTTGTTGAAGTTTTTAGTAAATTCTGGTTCTGAAATGGTATTTTCATTTGTATGAAAAACAAAGGCCAATGACACGCAACACCCGACACTATCAGTATGTGCCATAGTGAGGCAGTGTTGGTGTAAGCACAAAGAGTTACGGTGTCTAGGGGCTAAGATAATGTGTCAGCGTTCTAGATACGAAGTCAGAGGTTGAGACAAGGGGCAAAGGAAAAATCTAACAATTCAACCTGGCTAATGATGTGATTGAATAATGAGTCATCAGTCACCTAGCCTACCGCGGATGTTTGGAAGCTATGGCGGGCAGGCGGTGTATGAGAGGGTAGGGAAGGGTAAGCGATGTTTTGTTTTGGTTTGAAATCAATCATCCCTTATATCGCGGCCTAATTACATGGCGATGTGTGCAAATTTTATTTAAACTCGTGACATGCGTTATGTAGTGAAACAAATGTTTATTATGTCAACTTTTAAGAGCAAACAAGACATCAACTTTGCTTATTGTGAATGGCGTGGCTGACGTGATAAGCCGGGGGTCTGAGGGCCGGCTGAGGGGTCCTAACACCCAGTGAAATTTGAGACCATAGACCTTGCAGTAGTGGCGAGTCTACGAAAAGACGAAAAGTATATGAAAATAAACAATTAAACCAAGGCCTCCAGGAATTACACTCCGTTGCCTCTTACTCTTAAGATGTAAAATTAAATGTTGGTACGGTAAGCCTACAGGTATCAATGAACAATTAATAACAATATGTAATGCACACAAGGAAATGTTAAGGTTGCCATTTCTGGGAGACAACTAATTTTTTTTATAAGTTAGGTACTATAAAAATAACTATGATTAAAAATATGTTTAAATTTGAATTTTTCAAACTATGTAGTAGGCAATAATCTTTATTCCCTTCAGCCTCTATAAAATATTCAATGTTTTATTTTGAGCGTTATGGTCTTCAGGGAATTTTTTTATGAAAATGTTATGTTGGGGGGAAATATTGGATCTCTCAACATATTCTGCACCCCTATATTGCGAGTGTGATGGCTTAGACCATGCTACTAGCGAAGTGGTTCCTCCTCAAGTAAATTTATGGCTGTGCCACTGACTCCATCTAAACATTTAAAGGAATAATATTAGAGCAAATATAAGACATTACAGTTAATTACCATCTCGTTTTCTCTAATTTTTTCATCTTGTTCTGAGCTTGAATCTTCTGGAACAGTTGTGTCATTGAGTTCCTCTTGAATTTCACTAATAGTACTGGTCGTGCTTTCTTTCATTTTCCTATCATCAAAGCTCGAGTCCAATTCTTGTTCAAGTTCTTCAAATGAATCAGTTGTCACTAACATACTCTCAAGACAAGCTCCTGGCTCAAAATCTGGAACCACGTCTGTCTCCCCATTACTGTCCACAATATTTGTATTATGATTTGTATTCTCAGTTTCCATTTCTTTAGTAATTTACTATAAAATATAGAATCTTCGAATGGCGAACCTTAACCTCACCTTGAACCTTAGGCTCTAAAAACTCAAATAATTTCTAGATTTCATGAATGTCAAAAGTTTGAATTGGTGTACATCATCGTATTATTTTGATCTGCACTGTACATCATGAACATGGAAACCAACAACTGAACACGAAATGTATCCAAACAATATGATTATAGGAAATATCGATGCATTATCATGGTTTAAAATTAGATTAAACCATTGATCTCTATAATATAAAAGGATGGACATATGTGGCTGAAATTTTCGAGCTGTCGTCTGCATACTAATGAGTATGAGAGAAAAAACTTTCAGGTATCTCTTTCTCTCTTACACCCATACAAGGCAATAAGGCATTTTGATATCGTTCATTAATTTGATTTAATTTATTAGATACAACAATGTGTGATTAGTTAAATGAAATAAATATGTTAGTAAAAGCTTTGAAGAGCATAACAAAGTTTGAAACTGTTTATTTTTTTCTTTAAATAAGTTAATGTAGCCTAATATTATACGATGATTTTTGAAGGAAGCTTGCTTGTAAGGCTTTATCTCGTACCAGAAACCTATACTATAGTTGTGTTTAGTTAGGATAAAAGATCTTTCAGTAGGAAATATCTACTTCCGTTCTAAATGGCCGTTTATCCTACCAAAATATTATACATATGATAGTATTCTGGTACGAAATAAAGCTTTACAGATTGGGATTATTATTGAAATCAGGGTTTAGTAGATACTCTACTTCCTACAATACAATAACCTAAATTATCATTTAAACGTAATACTTTTACACAAAGTATGACATTTAAACAAATGTAATACAGTTTTTAGCTAACTTGTTTCATTATAGTTATCGAACTTTCAACATAATATGGTTTCTGAAAGATATGAGCCAACTTTTTAAAAAAAAATGGTATTATAATAATAAATTCCACAAGCCTATAACCTAAGTGATAGTTTGAATATATGGCAGCTATACAAAGTTTGTCATTCAAACAAATGTTATTAAGTTTTAAGATACCTTATTCATTATATTTATCGAACTTTCAATATAATATGGTTTCTAAAACTAATACACAAGCTAATAACCAACTTTAAATGTAAGTGTAGTCGTGGAAGACTGTAAACAACATTGATGATAAATATATATTTAAATATGTTAAAGATTTGATTCGTATTTGTACATTATTAACTGTAAAACTGAATTGTATATCTTTTAATGTAAATGTTTCTTCAGGAAAAAGTGGTATAATACTTCCATATTTTCAAACAACAACACTATTCTTCATCAGAGACATGTTTTCGCATAAAAACATTTAAGGAAACCGTTAAATCTATCCCCCCATAAGTGTAGCAGACGATAAACTTGAGCATCACGCTTTTGTCCTTGGCAATGTGTATGTGTATGTCCATCCAGTTATATTATAGATATTATAGAGATCAATGAATAAAA